>JASVEL010003452.1:0-216058 GCA_032618575.1 Nicotiana noctiflora | reverse complement strand
AAATTGTGTTAAAAATAGGATAGTATGAACACAGTGGCTTGCCTAGCTACCACGAGTAGGCGCCATCACGATCTCGATATTGGGGAAAAATTCGGGTCGTGACAAGTTGGTATCAAAGCTCTAGGTTACATAGGTCTCGCCACTCACGAACAAGCTTAGTAGAGTTTGAGAGGTAGGTACGGAGACGTCTGTACTTGTCCTTCAGAGTCTATTGAGTTAGGAAAAAGTCTCTCATTTGTTCTTTCTTGTCGTGCTACTTGATCCTCAATTACTGATTGAATTTCTATTCTGTCCTTTCGCAGATGGTAAGGACACGCGCTTCTTCGTCCGCTGACCAGCAGCCCGAGCCCCAGACAGCTCCCGTGAGGGGCAGGGGCCGAGGCCGTATCAGAGGCCGTGGTAGGGGTAGAGCTCAGCCCCAAGCAGCTACCCCAGAGGTGGAGCCCCATATTGAGATTGACGAGGAGGTTCCGATTCCAGCAGCTCCAGTGGGCCCAGCTCAGGTCCCAAGAGAGGCTTTAATTACCCCAGATCTCCGGGATGCCTTGATCAGAATAGCGGGATTCATGGACAGCATTGCCAGAGCGGGTTTATTATCAGTTGCCCCAGCTACTTCTCAGGGTGGAGGAGGGGCCCAGACTCCTATTGCTCACACTCCGGAGCCAGTAGCTCCTCAGCCTCAGGCACCAGTGGTTCAGCCAGCTGTGGCCACTCAGTCAGGTACCACAGCTCATGCAGGTGATGGAGCGGCCATGACTTACGATTCGTTATGGAGGCTTGATCGGTTCTCCAAGCTATTTACCACTACATTCAGTGGAGCCGCATCAGAGGATCCTCAGGACTTTTTATTCAGTTGCCATGAGATTCTCAAGACTATGGGGATCGTGGAGACAAACGGAGTTGATTTTTGTACTTTCAGGACTTGCAGGATCCGCCAAGACTTGGTGGAGAGATTATTGCCTGACTCGACCAGCAGGGTCCCCAGCTCTATCATGGGACCGGTTTGCGGAACTATTTATGGAGAAGTTTCTCCCTACTACTCAGCGGGATTTACTTCGGAGGCAGTTTGAGCGCCTCCATCAGGGCACTATGACAGTTACACAGTATGAGACGAGATTTATCGACTTGGCTCGTCATGCAATGGTGATACTTCCCACTGAGCGGGAGAGGGTCCGCAAGTTTATAGATGGGCTTAATCATCCGATTAGACTCCGGATGGCTATGGGCGTGGGGAGTGACATATCATTTCAGGAGGCAGCTAATGCAGCACGCAGAGTTGAGATGGCTCTTGCTAGGGGAGGCGGTTATTCTTCAGATAAGAGGCCTCGTCATTCAGGTAGATTTGGTGGTTCTTCCTCTGGTAGCAGAGAATCCTTTGATAGAGGCCAGTCTTCCAGGCCTTTTCATTCCGCCCTTCAGGCTTCACAGGGTGGATCGGGTGATCGTGGTTCTCGGGGGTATTATTCAGACCAGTCTCCTATTAGTGCTCAGCCTCTTCAGAGTGTTCGTGGAGGCCATTCGGGTCGTCAGGGCCAGCAGCCCTATCAGTCTAAGAGTTGCTACGGTTGTGGCGACCCAGGTCATTTTATCAGGAATTGCCCTATAGCGGCGGGCAACTCTCAGCAGCGAGGTCCTCGTCCTATGATTCAGGCCCCAGCTGACCCTCAGCCTGCCCAGCCAGCCAGAGGCGGGGGTAGAGATTATAGAGGTGGAGGTCGAGACCGTAGAGGTGGAGACCGTCCGGCGAGAGGTAGAGGTCAGCCAGTTGATGGTCGTCCTAGAGACGCAGCTCAGAGGGGAGGTGCAGATCCCCGATTCTATGCTTTACCAGCCAGGCCAGAGGCAGAGGCATCAGATGCTGTGATTACAGGTACTATTCTTGTGTGTGGCAGAGGTGCTTCGGTATTATTTGACCCTGGATCTACATATTCCTATGTGTCTTCCTACTTCGCACCGTATTTGGCTGTGCCCGGCTATGCTCTGGATATTCCAGTTTATGTGGCTACGCCAGTGGGTGACTCTATTGTAGTCGATCGGGTGCGTCGTTCGTGCGTAGTTATATTTGGGGGTCTTGAGACCCGTGTTGATCTGTTGCTCTTGGATATGGTAGATTTTGATGTCATATTGGGGATGGACTGGTTGTCCCCATACCATGCTATTCTTGATTGTCATGCTAAGGCTGTCACCTTAGCCTTGCCAGAATCACCCCGATTAGAGTGGAAGGGTACCTCAAGCCACTCCGTTCGCACTTGTTATTTCTTATGTTAAGGCTCGACGTATGGTCGAGAAGGGGTGTCTAGCTTATTTGGCCTATGTTCGTGATTCCGGTGCAGAAGTTCCTTCCATTGATTCAGTCCCTATTGCACGGGAGTTTCCTGGGGTTTTTCCTTCAGACCTGCCGGGCATGCCACCTGACAGGGATATTGATTTCTGTATTGATCTGGCACCGGGTACCCGGCCCATCTCTATTCCACCCTATCGTATGGCCCCACCGGAACTAAAAGAGTTGAAAGATCAGTTGCAGGACCTTCTTGAGAAGGGCTTTATCAGGCCCAGTGGTTCCCCCTGGGGAGCACCTGTATTATTTGTAAAGAAGAAGGATGGCTCGATGCGGATGTGTATTGATTACCGGCAGTTAAACAAGGTGACTATCAAAAATAAATATCCACTGCCGAGGATTGATGATTTGTTTGACCAGCTCCGGGGAGCGAGAGTATTCTCTAAGATAGACTTGAGGTCAGGCTACCATCAGTTGAAGATCAGGGCGGCTGACATTCCTAAGACAGCCTTTCGCTCTAGATATGGGCATTATGAGTTCTTGGTCATGTCCTTCGGGTTGACCAATGCCCCAGCAACATTCATGGAGTTGATGAATCGGGTATTCAGGCCTTACTTAGATCTGTTCGTGATAGTCTACATAGATGACATCCTGGTGTACTCCCGCAGCCAGGAAGAGCACGAGCAGCACCTCAGAGTGGTTCTTCAGACTCTGAAAGATAATCGGCTATATGCCAAATTTTCTAAATGTGAGTTCTGGCTGAGCTCGGTAGCATTTCTGGGTCATATTGTATCTGTGGAAGGTATTCGGGTAGACCCAAAGAAGATTGAGGCAGTCCAGAATTGGCCTCGACCAGCTTCAGTGAGCGAGATCCGGAGTTTCTTGGGGTTAGCAAGTTACTATCGTCGTTTTGTAGAGGGGTTTTCTTCTATTGCGGCCCGATGACCAGGTTGACCCGAAGGGTGTTCGGTTTCGGTGGTCGGAGGAGTGTGAGGCGAGCTTTCGAAGCTCGAGACGGCCTTGACCACGGCACCGGTGTTGATACTACCTACGGGTACGGGGCCTTATACGGTTTATTGTGACGCATCTCGTACGGGGCTTGGAGCGGTATTGATGCGGGATGGTAAGGTTATCGCTTATGCTTCGAGGCGATTAAAGATACATGAGAAGAATTATCCAGTTCATGATCTTGAGTTAGCAGCAGTGGTTCATGCCTTAAAGATCTGGAGGCATTATCTATATGGTGTGACATGTGAGGTGTACACCGATCACAAAAGCCTACGGTACTTGTTCAAACAGAAGGAGTTGAATCTACGACAGCGGAGATGGTTAGAGTTGCTAAAAGACTATGATGTTACTATATTATATCACCCAGGTAAGGCCAATGTGGTGGCCGATGCATTGAGTAGAAAGTATGCCGGCATGGGTAGTCTTGCATATATTCCGGTCAATCAGAGACCATTAGCTCTAGATGTCCAGGCCTTAGCCAACCGGTTCGTGAGATTAGACATTTCTGAGCCTAGCAGAGTGTTAGCCCGCACGGTCGCTCGTTCTTCCTTATTAGAGCGTATCCGTGAGAGGCAATTTGATGATCCTCGTTTGCGTGAGTTGAGAGATACAGTACAGCGGGGAGGTGCCACTCAGGTAAATCTAGATGATGATGGGGTATTGAAATTGCGGGGTCGAGTTTGTGTGCCCAATGTCGAAGGAATTCGAGAGTTGATCTTAGCGAGGGCCCACAGTTCGCGGTATTCTATTCACCCAGGTGCCGCGAAGATGTACCGGGACTTACGGCAACACTATTGGTGGCGCGAGAATGAAGAAAGATATCGTTGCGTATGTCGCTCGGTGTCTAAAGTGTCGGCAGGTGAAATATGAGCACCGGAGACCTGGTGGTGTATTCCGAAGGATTGAAATTCCCGAGTGGAAATGGGAGCGGATCACTATGGACTTCGTTCCTGGACTTGCTTTGACTCGGAGGAAATTTGATGCTATTTGGGTCATTGTTGATAGGCCGACCAAATCAGCACACTTTATTCCAGTGTCCGTCTCCTACTCGTCGGAGAGGTTAGCGGAGGTTTACATTAGGGAGATTGTTCGTCTCCGTGGGGTGCCGGTATCTATTATCTACGATCGGGGTACGCGGTTTACCTCGCGGTTACGGGAGATCGGTTCGGCGGGAGTTAGGCACCCGAGGTTCGGTTGAGTACGGCATTTCATCCTCGGACGGATGGCCGGTCCGAGAGGACTATTCGGATTCAGAGGACATGCTTCGAGCTCGTGTTATCGATTTCGGAGGATCGTGGGATCGGTTTCTACCATTGGCGAGTTCGCCTACAATAACGGTTACCAATCTAGCATCCGGATGGCTCCGTATGAGGCGTTGTATGGTAGGCGATGTCGATCACCGGTAGGATGGTTTGAACGGGAGAGGCTCGGTTGTTGGGTACGGACTTAGTTCGGGAGGCCTTGGATAAGGTCAAGACTATTCAGGAGAGATTGCGTTCAGCTCGGTCTAGGCAAAAGACTTATGCGGATCGTAAGGTTCGAGATGTAGATTTCATGATTGGTGAACGAGTATTGCTCCGAGTGTCGCCTATGAAGGGCGTGATGAGGTTTGGGGAGAAGGGCAAGCTCAGCCCTAGGTATATTGGTCCATTTGAGATTCTAGACAGAGTGGGAGGGTTGGCTTACGGACTTGCTTTGCCACCTAGCTTGTCAGCCATGCATCCAGTGTTTCATCTGTCTATGCTTCGGAGGTATCACGACGATCCTGCCCACATGTTAGATTTCAACATTATCTAGTTGGACAAGGATCTGTCCTACGAGGAAGAGCCAGTAGCCATTTTAGACTGGCAGGTTCGACAGTTGAGGTCGAAGAGTTTTCTTTCAGTGCGTGTCCAGTAGAGAGGTCTGCCTCTTGAGGCATCAACCTGGGAGTCCGAGTCTGATATGAGGAGCCGTTATCCTCATCTATTTCCTGACTCGAGTACTTCTTTCTTTTGTCTGTTGGAGGATGAACGTATGGTTTAGTGGTGGAGAATGTGGACGACCCAAAGGGTCATCACTTGTTTTATTAATCATTTCGAGCTTCTGAGGCCTTGAAAACCTCATTCTATGTTGCCTCGATTGGCGTGCACAGTCCGGGCACAAAGCTGAAAAATAATTATGTTGAAATATGTGAAATATGTGAAAAAGTAGAAGAATTTTGATATTAATATTGATATGGTTGACTTTGGTCAATATTTTTGGTAAACGGACCGGGACCCATAATTTGACGGTCTCAGAAAATCCATAGAAATATTTGGAACTCGGGCGTATGCCCGAAATCGAAATTCGAGGTCTAGAACTCCGGTAAAAGAATTTTTCTATTAAATTATTTTCCAAAATGTTTAAGGAAAATGAAACTGAATTTTTATTAAAAAGTACTGGTATCGGGCTCGTATTTTGGTTCCGACGCCCGGTACGGGTCATATATATTGGTTAAGCGCTTCCTGTAAAGTTTGGTTGAAAACGGACGTCGTTTGACGTGTTTCGGCCTTAAATTGGAAATTTTGGAAATTATGAAATTTTAGAGAATTCTTGAGTTTTAAGGCTAAATTCCTTGATAATGATGTTATTTTGGTGATTTGATCGCGCGAGCAAGTTCGTATGATGTTTTTGAGTTAGTATACATATTTGGTTTGGAGCCCCGAGGGCTCGGGAGTGTTTCGGAGGTGGTTCGGGGTGTTTTCGGATTTGAAAAACACAGTAGAAATTCTGCTGTTTCTGCAGGGGATTTTGTTCTATGCGATCGCATAGATGTAGCTGCGATTGCATAGAGCAAAGATTAGAGGTCCCAAATTCCTTCTGTGTGATCGCAATAGATCCCATGCGATCGCATAGCTTCCACTTTTCCTCCTATGCGATCGCATACTGTCCTTCGCGATCGCATAGAGTAAGACTGAGGCCCAGAATTTCCTTCTATGCGATCGCGTACCATTCTCTGCGATCGCATAGAGTAATTTCAGTTCATTCATTTCCTTCTATGCGATCGCATAAGACCTCCGCGATCGCATAGAGTAATTTTTCTGTCCCCATTTTCCTTCTATGCGATCGCATCACAGGCCCTGCGATCGCATAGAGTAAATTTTCGCCCAGTGAATTTAAGACAGAAACAGAACAGAAACGGGATAAAAATCCCATTTCTGTTCAACTCTTTTCTCCACAACATTTTAGGCGATTTTGAGGCATTTCTTCATCAAAGTTCATTGGGTAAGTATTGTTAACTCATTTTCTTCATTTTTCATCAACATCAATCAAATCCTTAGGCTTAAACATGTATAAATTGGTTGAAAATTTGAGAAATGGGTATAGTTAGGGCTTTCAAAGAAATTGCGATTTAGACCTCGTTTTGGAGTCGAACTTAAGAACAAATTGTATATTTGAACTCATGGAAGATTGGGTGAAATTAATTTGGTTCGAAATTTGAATTTCGATTATGTGGGCCCGGGGTCGGTTTTTACTATTCCGGGCAGAATATTGTAAAAACCATCTTTAGCAATATGAACTAGTTTGTTAAGTAGAAATGATGATATTAAATCAATTGTGTATAGATACGATTGGATTGGAGTCAAATTCAAAAGGAAAAGGCATTGCTACGGATTGAATCGTTCGTAAACTTTCGAGGTAAGTGTTTGTTCTATCCTAGCTTGAGGGAATAGGATTATGTGTTATGTGTTATGTGATCGAGTGTGGTGTATGGGGGCTGTGGTGACGAGCATCCATACACTGGCGTCTAGTATGACCGTGAGTCGTTGGAAAAATGATTATTTGAGATATATTAAAGATGAATTATTATTATTCTTCCTTGTTAGGACTTGTTGTGAAGAAAATTATTGATTGCCCTTGATGGGACGGTTTATGAATTACCTGTTTCTTTCTTTGCCCTTAATTGTGATTGTTATTTGGGTGAGGAAGAGAGATAATGCACGAAGGGTGATGCCGTGCCATGTTTATTATTGATTATGCACGAAGGATCATGCCGTGCCATGTTTATTATTGATTATGCACGAAGGATCATGCCGTGCCATGTTTATTATTGATTATGCACGAAGGATCATGCCGTGCCCTATTATTGATTATGCACGAAGGATCATGCCGTGCCCTATTATTGAACCATGTACGAAGGATCATGCCGTACTATGGATGTGAGGATGAGAGTAAAAGCACGAAGGGTGATGCCGTGCAACTGCTGTTTGCTATTCCTTGAATTGATATTATTTGTGTTTACATTACACTTTGTTTTTCCTTGTGAAATTATTAACTGTGATTAATTGTTGAATTTCTTTAAGATATTCCTTATTGTGTTAACACTTGATTATTTCTTGTTATTTTGTGGTACACATATATATATTGAATTGCACAGGTTTATGTGAGTGTCTGGTCCTAGGCTTGTCACTACTTCGCCGGGATAGGCCGGGCACTTACCGGCACATGGGGTCGGTTTTGCTAATACTACACTTCTGTGCATTTTTGCACAGGTCTAGGTTTTGAGCAGCAGTAGCAGCAGTAGGTCGGTAGCAGGATTTTCATACCCCCGAGACTGAGGTAGCTTGCAGGCGTCCGCAGGCCCAACATCTCTTCTTATATATTTATTATTAGTGTAGTCTCATTGTTTCGAGACAAACAGAATTATGTTATATTTCCTTCAGACTTTTATGTGTAGTATTCCATAGTAGTTTGTGAGTTGGTGACTCCAAGTCTTGGGTAGAGGATTTCAGTATGATTTTTACCGTGTGATTTATTATTTCCATTTCGATAAAGTATTCCGCATTTATTTAATTAAAATTGTGTCAGAAACAGGATCGTACGAATTCAGTGGCTTGCCTAGCTACCACGAGTAGGCGCCATCACGATCCCGATATTGGGGGAAAAATCCGGGTCGTGACAGTTGAGTAACACAAGTGAACTGAGCATTCCAATGGATTTTGGTATATCTCCTTCAAATCTGTTGCTTGATAAATCAATACTTGTCATAATGGACGTGATTATCATATCAAACTCATTACCTTTTATAAGGGTATAAAAGGAATAGTAAATGGCTTTCCTGAAGATTTAATAGAGTCTATAAGGCTAAAAATGACTTTAGTGCCTAGTATTTCTGCAATTACTTACAAAATAAAGGGCAAACTGGGCAGATTTAAAAGGCATTTCTATAACAAACCTTAGCAAGTGAGGGTAACTAAGTAAAATATACCTTAATAGAATACTATAGAATTGCCTAGAACCTTCTAGCAAGGGTTCAAAGGCATTTCGACATACTCTTAATAAACTATATAAATATTTATTAAGAGAAAATTAGTTTTATAACATGTATATTTGTAGAATAAAGAGTTCTCTTAATTATAAACTAGTATAGTACCCGCGCGATGCGCGGCTTTTTTGATAGGAAAGAAGAGTTTAAAGACCTTATGAAAGTATTTTTATTACAGTGAGATTTAGCGATCTAATACAAAAAGAGTTATTGTAAAATGAGCAGATGATTTTTGTTTTGAGTAATATAGGTTGTTACGTAAGAATGAATTGCATTATATAAGCATTTGTATAATTATCGTAAAACCTATGAAGTTACTTACGATGTATGGTAATCTCCAACACATAAAATTGGAAAAGAGTAGCGACAACTGAAAGTATAGAATATAAGTTAATGTTACACTTCTAACAAAGAAATACAATTAAATAATAGATAATGTTCCCAAACAATAATAAACTTTCATTAATTATAAATTAAAGGTAGTTGTAGAGATGGTTTTCCCACTCAGCTTCAAATTTTACAACATAAACCCAAAATGGTTCACTTGGCCAAATTTCGTGATAAATGTCAGTTAAAATTGTACCTAACGGTTGACCAAGTGAATCTACCAAAATGATTAAAGCTTCCCAATCTAATAATTCAATGTTGTCTAGGGATTCAATAAGATGATCTCGAGTAATTTGATAATTTTCAATTTTTTTCATCTAATAAAGGCCTAAGCTCTCTTAATTTTTTATGTTTTCCCCTTCTTTTTGCCCTTTCATCTCTTAACTTATTTTGTATAGATGTTGGAATTTTCTTGATAACTTCAGCCTTTGAGTCCGATTTATTCAACGAATAAACCCTGCGACGCCGAGACCTTCTACGTTGGCCCTTTTGTTGAAAGCACATCATTGCAACTAAACTTGATTTACATTTGCAATTAAACAAAATGTTCATATTATAATATGGAAAAGCATAAAAATACTGTCTATATTGAATAAAGTTTCAATATAGACAGTAAAGCTGTAAAGTTTCAATATAGACAGTAAAGCATAGTTGATTTCATATTTAATGGAAGAAATTTTATATTTTAAGCAAATATGGATGATTGTTTTACCTAATAATTGCGGAATAATCTTCTTGTTTACATTTGGGGTTTGGGCATTGATAAAGATTTCCTATTTTATCAACCTTCTTTTGACACTTCTTGCAGCTGACGTACGACCATCATTTTTCTAGTTCTAAATTCTCTATACTTGCGACAATCCAACATGAACCTTCCTGTTTAATAAATTGATATAAGAGTTTTCAATGAATTGATAGATGAATGTAAGGAAAACACATATACAGAAAGCTGATAGATGAATGTAAGGAAAACACATATACAGAAAGCTGTATTACTCTGTTAAAGACATAACATTAGTGTAATTTATTTTTTTGTATTTAAGAAATGGGGCAAAACTGTTTACAACTTCAAAGGTCGAATACTAATACCCAAATCTTATCTATTGCAGATATCTAACTTGATGATCCTACTCCACCTATATAGTGATTAATTGATCACTATTACTTCATACTTTGAAATGTGAAAATGACTTCACTTTTTTTATCTTGTCGGAATATTATCATCAATAAAAGACAAGCTCCTTTTATACTACAGAGAAATTTCCATTTTTTTTGGTTGTTGACCCAAGTCGATTTCCACAAAAAAAAAGCTCCTTTTAAGTCAATAAACCAGTCATCTCATCGACTTTGTATCAATTTCCACTAACCTATCCTTTTTGTGTTTGCTCATCAGCTCTTAAAGCTCCTATTTTGATTGAGGTTTTCCACTTCATTTATCTTTTGAAACTTTTCGTACACGCGTTAATGTGAATAATTGAATCCATGACGGCATCACTTTCTTTGCAACTTCGATAATGAGCTTTATGCGACGCGAATCCAAATTAGTGGACTTAAAAGATTGCGGCTATCCAATGGTTATAAACAAAAATTATTTACTTGGATTATTGGATATTGGTCTCTCCGTGCCAACGACGAAAGTTCATATATATTATTTACTCTTTCGCCCAAGTAATGCCATTTTACATATGTTCTAAGTCAATAATTTGGTAATATAAGCTTGCCAACTTGAGATATTTCAAGTTGAAATTGTTCTTTATTAGTACATAGTAACCAAAGAACATGTGCATTTTTTGCCCAGTTTAGTCCAACAAGTTAAAGTGGGCATGCGCACTAAGGGATGCAAGGAAACAAGAAACGATATAATTATTACTAGGGTGTACATAGGTCGGGTTGCTTCGGATTTTTCAATTACCAAATCAAATCAATAGTGTCGGATTTTTAAATCTACAAACCAAACCAAACCAAACCAAACCAAACCAACGAAATCGGGTTTTCCAATCTCGGGTTTTCGGGGTTTTTTTTTCTCGCGATAAGTCTTCATAGCACAAATATATAATTTATGCTCCACATACTTCTGTAATCCTACAAGGATACACATGTATTTTTCAAGAAAATAATACAATAATATGAGATGCGTCATTATATTGTACTAAAATGGCGAAATACATAAATAGCCCCTTAAAGTTGTCCAGAACGGTCAGTTGGACACCTCAACTGAGAGGTTTTCCAAACAAACACTACAAGTCTTTAAAAAATGAAATTTACAAACACCCGACCTCACCAGCCCCATCGCGTGTGTTACACCTCCAATTTATTTTATAAGAACGAATTAAAATCTAACATGTGGACAATAATAACTAATATTAATAACATAAAACATAAAACATTAGATGACGTTAAATCCTCATTGTTTCTTCCGTCAGTTCACTTTCTCTCTCTCTCTCTCTCTATATCACTGTATTTCGCCGTTTTAATCTCTTCCTTTAAGCTTTGTTCAATCGCCATTATTGTTGCAAAATTAAAGTTGTCTTTCACTTACGACTCTATGAATTAGTTCTTAAACTGTTCGAGTTTTAGCTTTGTTGAAGTTTGATGACCTGAAGGAACGACATTTTAAGGTTTGCGAGTGGATTAATTTTTTATGAAAAGGGGTTGTTGCTGTAAGGTTGCTTCGATTATTGCATAAAGGTATGTATGTTTCACCATTTTTTCTATTTTATCACATGTTTCGCCATTTTTTGCTTCGATTAGGGTTTTTTTGTTTTCAAAATCAAAAAATGTCAAGGAATATTTACTGCGTTTCTTTTGTCATTTTCTATACAGAGTCACATGGACGAATATATTGGTGTTATTTTTCATCATGGGGGATACTTTATTGATGACAAGTATGTGGGGGAGGGTGCAGTAATAGGGCATTTTGTCGACAAAGACCATTTCTCTTTACCCGAGCTTGTGTCCTACATAAAAGAGACCCCTAAAATGCGCTACAACTCTGTTGGTGGGCTCTTTGTTCTATGTCCGAAAACTGAGAAGTTCTTTCCAATTGAAAATGACAATCAACTACTAAATTTGATTAAAGACCTGAAGGATGGGGATCTGTTTGATGTCTATGTGAGTCATGCAACAGATAATTTAGAAGTTGTGGAGCAGGATGTAGCTGTGGGATATTTACCTTCATCACAAGTTTGTGAGTGACCACGCAGCAGAAATTAATGGTGGTGAGGGCATTGGTGTAAATGTTGATGAGGGTATTGGTGTAAATTATTATGAGGGCAATGGGGTAACAACTGATGAGGGTAATGGAGGTAATACTAATGAGGGCATTGGAGTAAATTGTGAGGAGGGCAATGTAGTAAATGGTGATGAGAGAAATTGAGTAAATGCTGATGAGGATATTGAAGTAAATACTGTCGAGGGCAGTGATGTAAATGCAGAACACCTAGGTCTACAATATTAGAAGAGGATATAAATGTTGAAGAGAGTGCAGCTGCAGAACATGACAACCAGTTTAATAAGACAAATCTTGAAGATGAAGATGCAGACTTTGGTGAAGATGATCTTGGAGACATTCCAGATGAAGATGACAGTGAGATTGATGATGAATTAAAATCTATGAGGGATGCTGCCAGGGAAGTAAAGAGAAACAGTTGAAGAGCAATGTGAATAATGCTGCATCACAAAGTAAAAAGAAACAGAGGAAAAAACCTGTTTTTACAGAAGATGTAATACTTGGTGAGGCTGGAATTGATAAGGGGTTTGAAGATATAGGAAAATATAAGAAGGACAAATATGTTGGAAAGTTGGGTGGGGATGAAGAGTATTTGGACAGCTCGGATGTTGGGAGTGTAGACAGTGATGAAGAGTTAGACCCACTGGCTGAAGAAGGTATTGATCTTCCTCCAAGAAGAAAAAGCTACAAGATCAGGTATGACTTTGATGCTAAAATTCCTCTGTTTGAGTTGGGCATGATCTTTAATAATGCAACAGAATTTAGAAAAGCTCTTGCTGACTATGCTATTCAATATAAAGTGGCTATAAAGCTTAGACCTAATGAGAAAAATAGAGTAAGAGCTAAGTATAGATATGGACAATGTAAGTGGTAGATATATGCTAGTAAGGACAAGGATTCACAAAACTTTACTGTGAAGACCTATATTCTTGTACATAAATGCCCAACAAAGAGCAAGAACAAACGTTGCACAACCAAGTACATTGCTAGAAAGCTGCAAGATAGAATCATCTCAAGTCCAAACACCACAGTTCATGAGTTGCAAGAGGTTATAAGGGTTAAATTGGGTTTGTATGTAGGAAGATCACTTGTATATAGAGCCAAGATGAATGTGATTAGTCAGTTTATGGGTGATTGGAACCTTGAGTTTTCTAGGTTGCTGGACTATGCTGACATGATTAAGTCCACCAATCCTGGAAGTTCCTGTTGGGTAAGAACTGATACAGAAACTGAACCTGAACCTGAGAAACATCTATTTATATACTTTTATGTATGCTTTGAGGCTATGAAGAAGGGATGGATGGCAGGTTGTAGAAAAATAATTGGTTTTGATGGCTGCTTCCTAAAAGGAGCCTGCAAAGGTGAATTGTTAGTTGTTGTTGGAAAAAATGGAAACAATCAGATGTATCCCATTGCTTAGGCTTTGGCAGATCAAGAGACTACACATTCATGGAGTTGGGTCATCAACTATCTCAAAACTGATTTAGAGTTGAGGAATGGTGAAAATTTAACAGTAATGTCTAATATGCAAAAGGTAATGTAATTGATTTATTATGTTGTTTGTTTCTTATCATTACTATTCTTAATTTTGGACTGTCATCTCACTAATATTTTATGGTTAGGGATTGTCATCTGATGTTGCTGATTTGCTACCCTTGGCTGAAAGAAGAATGTGTGCAAGACACATTTGGGCAAACTGGCAGAAAACTTGGAGGGGAGAAGAAAGAAGGAAGCAGTTTTGGAGATGTGCTAAGGCTCCATTTCAGGTAAAATTAAGAGAAGAAATGAAGAAATTAGATGAATTAGGTAATGGTATCTGTGAAAGTTTATTGTCATATGATAAAGAATACTGGTGTAGGGCTTATTTCAATGAGAATGTTAGATGTGATATTGTAGAAAATAACATGTGTGAAACATTTAATTCCTGGATATTAAGTCGTAGGCATAAATCTGTCATCACCATGCTTGAAGAAATTAGGCACAAAATGATGAGTAGGCAAGTAGATATGGTCAAGTTTGTTGAACACATGGGCTTCTGATATATCACCTATGGCAAGACTAGTTTTAGAGGAGAACAAGGAGAAGAGGTGAGGAGCTGGTGTAGCTATTTCTGCTACTGCCAGATCACTTGCTGCTTCTGTTGGAAAGAATAGAACCAGAAATTTTGGTTTTTGGTTTGTACACAGACACAAAAACTGGAAGTACTATCCTTAATGTAAGTGTGAGAAGTCAATTAGCTTAGTTAATAATAATTTCCGTCCTTATGTTTTTGGATGATTTCATTACTCACTATAAGTATTTTGTAGCCTGGTAGGCCAAGTGAAAGAAATATTTCAACTGGTGCAAACTTGATGAATGCTGCACAAACTAATGTGGATCTTGGATTTAGACCAACTGGTCTCAAGTGGAAAGGGAAAAGAGTTGTGACAAGGAATCAACTTCAACAACAAAGGGATGCTGCAGTTTCTAACAAAAAGATAAAAGTTGGGACCTCTACTTCATCTACACCAGTTGACTCTTGTCAAAGTCAGATTTAGGAAGACTTGTTTTGTGAAGTATTTTGTTGGTTATGTGTATGAACCTTGTTTTGTGAAGTATTTTGTTGGTCATGTGTATGAACCTTGTTTTGTGCAGTATTTTGAACAATTAGTATTGTTTTATATTAACCTCATTTTGTTAGTTTAGTATGCTTTGGTTATGGTTCGTTTATGCAGATAACTCAAAGTTGCAAACTAGGTTTTGTATTTCTCATGGCAATCAGGTGTTGTATTTCTCATTGCAGTTACATTTGATGTCATGGCAATGAAACATCTTCTATTATTTAGGTGTTGTATTTCTCTTAGTTGATTTTGTTAGTTTAGTACAATTTAATTTAAGAAGGCGAAATATATAAATACATAACTGGTGACAGTTAGAAAATTTTAGCAGATAATGGCCAGTTAGAAAATTTCAACTACATTCAATAGGCAACATTGGCCATAAATGATAAACGATATTGCAGTAAAATAAAGGAAAACTATATTCTCATATACAGATACCACACACTTAAATAATAGAAGATTCTCTCAAAAACCAAGTCACAACTACAATAACAAGCAGCCAAACCAAGATCCTCTGTTTCTTCATCAACTTCAACTTTTCTTCTTCATGATTTTTTACCCTCTTTAGTAATCCATACATAACTTTGGTATAGTGTTCGGACAATTCAACATCATACCAACGAAAAAAATTGCATCCCCCATCGCCTGCTTTCCCAAATCTACAGCAGTAGAATCTTCTACCTGGATTAAATGGTGACCATAAAAGTTTTAAAGGAGCAATTTGGCCACAATTGCAATTAACAACAGGTTCCATTGATATAGAAGATGTAGAGAGAGAAGAAAAAAAATCATACCTTTTTTAAAGAAGAAGAAGAATCGCGGATGGGTTCTAATTTATGGCTGGGTTTGGGTATTTAAATTAGGGAATTCATTAAGGGTTTTTTGGAAATTACACAAAAAACTGTTAAGTTATCTTTAGTTACCACCTACACACACGCGATTAGGAAGGTGTACCACACGCGACGTGGCCTGCTGAGGTCGGGTGTTTATAAATTTCAGTTTTTGAAGACATGAAGTGTTTGGTTGGAAAACCTTTCAGTTGAGGTGTCCAACTGACCGTTCTGGATAACTTTAATGGTCTATTTATGTATTTCGCCTACTAAAATATTTAATAACAAAAATACTAAAATTCATAAAGAAAATATTACTAAGTAATAAGCCATAACAAATATTAACATAATCTAAAAGTACTATATAAGTCATGCTTAAATAATAGATATTCGCACTATTGTCATTTCTAGTATTGAATTGAATTTTCTTAGTTAGCACTAGTATTGGTGTAAAGTTTATTTGAATTACTACCTTTATGAACTATAAAATTTATTGGACCATTCAAGAATGTTAATTACAAACTTAAAACAACATGCTTAAAGATAAAAATGTGAAAAGTTTAAGAAATATTTATGAATTATATTAAAAATAAATATTTATATGTAAAAAATATTTGTAAAAATTGAATAAATCGGGTTGGTTTGGTTTCGGTTGGACTTTTTAAGTTAAAACCAAACCAAACCAATTATGGTCGGATTATTTTTTCCAACACCAAACCAAGTTAAACCAACCCATGATCGGGTTTGGTTTTTTCCGGTTTGACTCGGATTACCGATTTGGTGCGGGTTATCGATTTTCTTTGTACACTCCTAATTGTTACCAACAACCAAGTTTTCGCTCAAACCATTTTATGTAACACTTAACAACAACAACCGAGTATGGTCCCACAAGTGGGGTTCGGGAAAGATAGGATGTACACAGCTTTACCCTTATACTGGAATGGCACAAATACTATTTTCGATAGACCCTCGGATGGAGACGGTAAAAAAAGTCTTGGTAACGAGTAATAGCAAAACAATGATTAGAGAACTAAATCGCAAATAATTTTATGTAACACTTAATACTTGAGAAATCAACTGTTGTGGTTTCGAAATGCGTAAATTTTATCTCTAAAAAAGAATCATAAAAATGATATCCTGATTATGAAAAAATTAAATATTTTAAAGCCCCCTAGAATGTGTTATTATTGATAGAAGGAAGCGATAAAGTGCATAGCACAAGCATGGAAGAGTACGTAAAAGAAGGGAATGCGAGAGAGAAGGTTAAAAAGGACGAGTTGGCGCTGCAGTGGCATGGTAGAAATTACAAATTGTAAATTATTAATATGTTTTTTCTAATGAATGTCAGATAAGTGTCTTAAGAAAATTGCTGCAGGATTTTCAATCATATGATCAAATTCATACATTGTCACGACCCCAATCCCGGTCGTGATGGCGCCCAACACAACTGCTAGGCAAGCCCGACCATTTACATTCTCATCCCGAGCATGAAGCTCAAATCAATTACCCGAACATTTATGTCAACAATAAAGCATAATTGTATAACAACCCCAAAGATCTAGGGTCACGAGTCTGGAGCCTCTAAACAAGATCGGATAACAACATCTAGACCAAATACTAAAGTCCGAATAATTTATATACAAAAGAAAAATAGAATAAGAAGAGAAGCCAGGTTCTGCGAACTCCAGCAGCTACCTCAGCAACTCGGATAAATACAGATAAAAGCTGGAGTGCTCGTCTATCCCTCCTGTGTACCTGAATCTGCACACAAAGGTGCAGGGAGTAGGGGTGAGTACTAAGTACTCGGTGAGTAATAAATATATACAAGTAGCTGAAAGTAAGAAATCCACAGAATACCACATAATGAAGCTAAACTACAGTCCGATTCCTCCTACGAACTAGCAACAACAGTACATTACCACCACTATCAGAGATAATTCACAGAAAAAGATGCAATGCAAAGCACATAACCGCTACGGCTTGTAGCCCGATCCATTTATCGTCGACGGCGCTCACTGAGGGTGTGTACAGACTCCGGAGGGGCTCCTACAGCCCAAGCGCAATACCGCTGCGGCGTGCGGCCCGATCCTCATATCAACCGCTGCGGCGTGCAGCCTGATCCATCCTCAGTCTACAACATGCATATGAGTCACACAACAGCTCAACTTATTTATTTCCAGGTCACACAACAGCTCAATTATTATTATTTCCAGGTTCCAGTTCATAAATTATGAAAAATACTTTAACTTTGTTAAATTTATAAAAGCCGGTGACTTAGAATTTCAATACTGTGATTTCAAATTCCAGGACTGAGATCAGTGATTAAGCAAGTATAGCTATCACATATATAACTATCCCGTAGGGATACTACAGGTCGGCACAAGGCCCCAAATACGGCTTACAGCCCACAATTATATCAAACACGGTGTTTTTCAACCACAATTATCATATCATACTCATTCGGGATGGACTAAGTCTCAATGCCCAGTCACAATCAGTCTCGCACCTGCCACGGGGTGCGAGCCACGCCCTACTAGCGTCACAATGTGCTAAGCCGGGGTTTCGAACCCTCAGGATACCATATACACAAACTACTCACCTCTAGCCGGCCGTAGACTCGTCCGCGATACCTTTTCCCTTCAAATTTGCCGCCTCATGCGTAGAATCTAGTCAAACACAACAATTATATCAAATACGGGTCAAAGAAACATAACCCAATTCAATTTATACGAAAATACGCAATAATACACCAAGTTGGTAAAACCCGGACCCCGGGCCTGCTTCTTGAAAAATTCCGAAATTCATACCAACATATTCCTCGTCTCTCCACGAGTCCGTGCATATAAATTTTATCGAAATCGGAGTTCGAATGGCCTTTCAAAACCCAAAAATTCGTTTTCATGATTTAGGCCCTAGTTCTTCACAAATTCTACCAATTTCAGGAATTTTGGTGCTGATTCTAGCATAAAATCATATTTTTGATTCAAGAAACTTACCTCCAGCGATTACCCATTGATTTCTCTCTTAAAAATCGCCTCAGAAACTTCTTCCCGTTCCAAAATTGGAAGAAAACTCGACCTGCTCATTATAGGTATACTGTTCACGCGTTTTACTGCTCCCAATGGATTCCTTGTGAAATTCTAATGAATTTAGGCTTTTGAATCACTCAATTTGACCTTATAATGAAGGAGATATGTAGGTTTTAAGATTTGCAAATAGTGCAGGGTTTTAATACGCCGTCAGGGGCAGTTTCGTCATTAACTTGAAAATCTGGCCAGCTTTAGTAAAATGGCCATAAAATCCTCATACGATGTCCAAATTCGATGTTTCTTTTTGCTACGGGTCCGTAATTACGATACGGATCTATTTCTTCATTCAAAACAATAATCGAAGCTCATTTGTTCAATATGATATCATTTATGCTTGAAGAAACGATGTCGAAGCATAAGAAAAACGAGCATAACGCAACCCAAACCTATCTGAAACTCACCCGAGCTCCTTGGGACTGCATACGAACATACTAACATGCCACATATGATCATGCAAACTTAGTTTCACTCTCAAAACACCAAAACTAATATCAAAACACCAAATTTACATCGGATTCAAGCCTAAGTTCTTCCAAAACTTCCGAAACTTGCATTTGATCTAAAACCCGACCTAAACACCTCCGAATGACTTGAAATTTTGCACGCATATCCAAAATCACCTAACGGAGCTACTGCAACTCTCGGAATTTCGTTCTGAGCCCCGGATCAAAATCTCACCACCGTTCGGATTTCGCCAAAATTCAACCTTAGCCAATTCAAGCCTAAAACTACACCGGACCTCCAAATTTGATTTTTGATTGCTCTCCTAAGTCATAAATGATCCTCCAAAACTAGTCGAATTATCAGAATTCAATTCCGAGATGCCAAAGTCATCGGTCAATATTCGGTTGACTTTTCCAACCTATTCTTCTCAAAAAGGGATTTATGGCCTTATTTCTATCTAAATTCCCTCCGATTTGCTTCTAAATTTCCAAACACATATAAGTTAGCATATTGAAGTATTAAATGGAGAAAATGGGGCGATAACTCCCGTAACGACGGGCCGGGTCGTTACATTCTCCCCAACTTAAACAAACGCTCATCCTCGAGCGTACCCAGAGTTGTACTAGAAGCAACCCAATACCTGACTGACCTTACCAAGCATATATGCGGGGTGGTACCACGTCACCCTATCCATCATAAGTCTGATAACACAATATAGCTGAACTTTCACAGTCCATCTGAAACATAGACCACATTGCACCTCCGAAATCATATGCCAAATCTGAATCCCATGTCTATACTCAGGGTACACATGAACCAACTGTGATGGCCCATACTCGCCACTCCGGGTGAGATCTCATGGTGTACCAAACCACCCAATCACTCGAGACAATGGCCTCTAATCACCACAATTTCCCACGATAACCAAATACTAACTGAAAACCCTTTTTCATTAGCTAAAGTTTTATTCCAACACCTTCATATATTGCCCACGACAACCGAACACGCGATATATCGAATCCATCTCTCAGGTCATCCATTCATGAACCCATTTCCCTTTTAACTGATACCACAATAGATTTCGAAGCCAAACCTCGATATCACCTTCCTAACCAGCTGAAAACACATACGCCCGCACTCATTAACGACTCCAACGATCATTCCGATTATAACACACCGCACTGGTGATATGACACCTCAACACCGGCCTAAGCCACGATGAGCACAATATAGGCTCTAATAAGAAAACACTTGAACACACTCAAATCATGACCACTAACTCAAACAAAATAGTTGTAGATCAATTCCTCCATACCTTCATAACATAGGACTGAGATCCCGTCTCACATCACAGAAATAGAGTACCTGAATTCTCCTCGAAAGGTTATAACATCATATGGCCTTGCCATAACTTATGATTCCATCCAAACACTATTACCCATGAAGCACCTCAAGTCATCTCATCTTGCTCAAAACAGTCAGCCACGCAACGCACAGATTTAGTTCTGAACTCAAGCAATCAATCTCACCCACGGTAAAACAATTAATATACGCCATCCAATCTTGTAAGGACACAACCGATGCGCCAGTCGCCGAGCGACACCCAACACTGACTTTCCTCAGAGACTAGGAAGTATTGTACACAAGGTAACCTATAGGAAAAACTATGCTCAATATTACACGGTTGCGGCATGCAACCTGCTCAAAATGATATACCCGTGGCGGCATGCCACCCGATCCACACAAAACTCTCGCAAAAAGAAATGCACACCGAGTCAAATTGCTCATTACAATAAACATATATATAGCCTCAAGCTCGGCCACAAGAAACGCATCCGGCAAAGTTCCCCAATACCGAAACTGAATTAATGGTATAAACCTCTGCACTGATATCTGCCACGAAGGCCCCACTGACAAAGCAATACCTACCAGCCGTCCGCTGGTCCTGGGTACAACTACCCTGTTGGAGCATACTCTGATGTACTCTGCTACGCAATTTGTGCCATTTCCGACATAGTCCATATCACATTAGTCTAGGCAACCTGACTTATGACAACCAGTCTACAATCACTCATATCATAACCCAAATTCATCATATCATGCTAAGAGAGAGCCACTAGGGCTTCCAATTTCCATTGATCGCTAAACGGTGCCGATACGCACGATATACAACCCTTGCATAGGTGGATTATGAGGACTTCTAGTCTCCATCACCTATATAACACACATCAAGCATCCATTCATACCACGAAAGTCATTCAGAAATTTCCCTATGCCATCATCAACTCAGTCATCACAGTCGATCCAACAAGAGAATACCACCATACCACTAGATATTATCAATTTACTTTACCTTGTCCCTTTTTGACCATATACCCTACCAAATCACTAGAATAGCAGTGTCATTTTTTTTTTACCAGAAAGATCGATTCTTAGATCACATGTAGCTGCCTGCGCAGCTCAATAATTTTTAATGACTTCCCATATATTATGAACTGATCTCAAGACCTTGAACATGCCATTATCAACTTCCCCAACTTGGCTCGGAGCCATACATCAAAGCACTCTTAGCCGCTCATAGCATTCTTTACTCAAATGATGCCACAATGTTATGGTGAGATTAAACTCAATTCATTTACAAGCTTGACAAAGACTCGAATCATTAGAGACCTTAACCATTCTGCAATTCTTGCATTTATACACACACCACAGTTAAGCCTACTCTCTTTAGGTGACAGAAATCTTTTCTAAGTCCCAAATTTTTCAAAAATTTCGGCAGAGCTTCCTTTGTAAATTGGCCTATCCACCTGCGAGAGAATCACCAAACCATTCTAACAATACATCCACAACTCAACAAGACATCACAATGTATTTCAACAACATTAAATCTCAATACTATACGAATCATATTATCACAATTTATACCTGAACCTGCGCTACACCTGCTAGCATCATAACACATATCAAATACCCTTCGATTACACATCCGAATCCACCCAATCTAATATTTCAGTACAACACCTTCCACCAGGATATACATATCATAATCACTTTAGTCTTCCTAAGTCTAAACTCGTTTTACTACACGTAAGGCACTTTACCTTCCAACTAAGAGATATGATAAATATTCACCACGCCCATAGCTCGGGGCTATACAACATATTACAATAAGGATCTAACACCTGACAGCTCATACATTAGTAAGCTGCCATTTCCACAATTAGGAACAATACCGATCGCACAAAATTTCATAATACCAGTTTGTAAGATCAACACCGGGGTGCTCAAGTCATAGACAAAGATCTGGCCTCAAGTCCTCCCGACTGGCCCAACATGAACTCACAGAGATTATATCTCTCCCCTCGATCAGGGAATCACAAGCCATCAAGGAAATTATATTACCGAACACTCGCGTGCGCATACAGACGTGTGGAAGAAATTTCAAGAGTTATTTCTCAAGCTGAATCAAATACGCACGATAAGAATTCCAAGAAAGTGAAGTGTTTCCTAAAGGTTTTGTAGCCTCCCGAGGATAGATATGGACATCTACGTACCGATCTGCGAGAGCCTACTAAACCGGGTCAGTTAATGATCGAAGATGCAAAATCCAATCTTTGTGTCACGACCCCAATCCCGGTCATGATGGCGCCCAACACAACTGCTAGGCAAGCCCGACCATTTACATTCTCATCCCGAGCATGAAGCTCAAATCAATTACCCGAACATTTATGTCAACAATAAAGCATAATTGTATAACAACCCCAAAGATCTAGGGTCACGAGTCTGGAGCCTCTAAACAAGATCGGATAACAACATCTAGACCAAATACTAAAGCCTGAATAATTTATATACAAAGGAAAATTGGAATAAGAAGAGAAGCCAGGTCCTGCGAACGCCAGCAGCTACCTTAGCAACTCGGATAAATACTGATAAAAGCTGGAGTGCTCGTCTATCCCTCATGTGTACCTGAATCTGCACACAAAGGTGCAGGGAGTAGGGGTGAGTACTAAGTACTCGGTGAGTAATAAATATATAAAAGTAGCTGAAAGTACGAAATCCACAAAATACCACAATATGAAGCTACACTACAGTCCGAATCTCTTACGAACTAGCATCAACAGTACAATTCAGCTACTACAGAGTAATTTAACAAATAAGGATGCAATGCAATGCACATAACTGCTACGGCGTGTAGCCCGATCCATTTAACTTCAACGACGCTCACTGGGGGTGTGTACAGACTCCGGAGGGGCTCCTACAACCCAAGCGCAATACCGTTGCGGCGTGCAGCCCGATCCTCATATCATATCAACCGCTGCGGCGTGCAGCCCGATCCATCCTCGGTCCACAACAATCATATAAGTCACACAACATATCATTTATTATTATTTCCAGTTCATAAATTATGAAAATACTTTAACTTTTATTAAATTTTTCCAAAACAGGTGACTTAGCAGTTCAATACGGTGATTTCCAAACCAGGACTGAGATCAGTGATTAAACAAGTATAGCTATCACATATATAACTATCCCCTAGGGATACTACAGGTCGGCACAAGGCCCGAAATACGGCTTACAGCCCACAATTATATCAAACACGGTGTTTTTCTACCACAATTATCATATCATACTCATTCGGGATGGACTACGTCTCAATCCCCAGTCACAATCAGTCTCGCACCTGCCACGGGGTGCGAGCCACGCCCTACTAGCGTCACAATGTGCTAAGCCGGGGTTTCGAACCCTCAGGATACCATATACACAAACTACTCACCTCTAGCCGGCCGTAGACTCGTCCGCGATACCTTTTCCCTTCAAATTTGCCGCCTCATGCGTAGAATCTAGTCAAACACAACAATTATATCAAATACGGGTCAAAGAAACATAACCCAATTCAATTTATACGAAAATACGCAATAATACACCAAGTTGGTAAAACCCGGACCCCGGGCCTGCTTCTTGAAAAATTCCGAAATTCATACCAACATATTCCTCGTCTCTCCACGAGTCCGTTCATATAAATTTTATCGAAATCGGAGTTCGAATGGCCTTTCAAAACCCAAAAATTCGTTTTCATGATTTAGGCCCTAGTTCTTCACAAATTCTACCAATTTCAGGAATTTTGGTGCTGATTCTAGCATAAAATCATATTTTTGATTCAAGAAACTTACCTCCAGCGATTACCCATTGATTTCTCTCTTAAAAATCGCCTCAGAAACTTCTTCCCGTTCCAAAATTGGAAGAAAACTCGACCTGCTCATTATAGGTATACTGTTCACGCGTTTTACTGCTCCCAATGGATTCCTTGTGAAATTCTAATGAATTTAGGCTTTTGAATCACTCAATTTGACCTTATAATGAAGGAGATATGTAGGTTTTAAGATTTGCAAATAGTGCAGGGTTTTAATACGCCGTCAGGGGCAGTTTCGTCATTAACTTGAAAATCTGGCCAGCTTTAGTAAAATGGCCATAAAATCCTCATACGATGTCCAAATTCGATGTTTCTTTTTGCTACGGGTCCGTAATTACGATACGGATCTATTTCTTCATTCAAAACAATAATCGAAGCTCATTTGTTCAATATGATATCATTTATGCTTGAAGAAACGATGTCGAAGCATAAGAAAAACGAGCATAACGCAACCCAAACCTATCTGAAACTCACCCGAGCTCCTTGGGACTGCATACGAACATACTAACATGCCACATATGATCATGCAAACTTAGTTTCACTCTCAAAACACCAAAACTAATATCAAAACACCAAATTTACATCGGATTCAAGCCTAAGTTCTTCCAAAACTTCCGAAACTTGCATTTGATCTAAAACCCGACCTAAACACCTCCGAATGACTTGAAATTTTGCACGCATATCCAAAATCACCTAACGGAGCTACTGCAACTCTCGGAATTTCGTTCTGAGCCCCGGATCAAAATCTCACCACCGTTCGGATTTCGCCAAAATTCAACCTTAGCCAATTCAAGCCTAAAACTACACCGGACCTCCAAATTTGATTTTTGATTGCTCTCCTAAGTCATAAATGATCCTCCAAAACTAGTCGAATTATCAGAATTCAATTCCGAGATGCCAAAGTCATCGGTCAATATTCGGTTGACTTTTCCAACCTATTCTTCTCAAAAAGGGATTTATGGCCTTATTTCTATCTAAATTCCCTCCGATTTGCTTCTAAATTTCCAAACACATATAAGTTAGCATATTGAAGTATTAAATGGAGAAAATGGGGCGATAACTCCCGTAACGACGAGCTGGGTCGTTACACGGCTACCATGTTTAATGAAATATTTTAACAAAAAAGACTAAATAGCAATGCTGATTTTTTTTTGTTAGCCTTACTTTTGTTGTCAATTTATCTATCTATCTATTATTAAAAGGAAAGGAAGTCATTCATGAGATTTTGCCAAGTGTCGCATGTAGAAAATACCATGTCACAACTGTAAAATAAAATTAGTTAGTTTGTTGTTAATTAGTTATCTTTTGAATTTGAATTTAAAATATTTAAATATTTATATGGTAGTTATTTCAATTTATAGGTAAATAAACGTTTTAGATTAACACCTCAACTGTTAAAATTTCTCTTAAATTTTAGGCACAGAATAATAAGAAAAAATCAAACTTTCTCTCCCCCTCCCCCATACGTGAGGGATGAAGAATTTTTTTTAAGAGTGGTGTTATAACGTGATGTAACTGAATAACCACCACTATTTCTTTGAGGAAAAACTATTCTTTTTGAAGTAGTTTCATCTTTTTGTACATGGCCATTCTCTATTTTATATTGTTTAAACTTGCAAATACATTATACTTGCAATCAACAAAGATTGGAAGGAAAAAGAATTTCTTCAAGAACATAATATCATTCCAACACCAAGAAGATCATTTCTACTGTATTTGAAATGATAGCACCAAAATATATTACTCCTCAATGGTAAGTCATTATTATCGTTTGTTTATGGGTGACCTTTTGTTATTAAAAATGTGATGTCATGTGGCTAATTATGATACAATCAATAATACATGTTGTCATTTGAGTATAATTTTTTAGTTTTTGTTAATTTGTTAAACTATAAGAACTTGGGTAAATTTTATTGCAACACAAATATCTAATGTTAGCGGCATTAGAAGATTTTCCTAATTAGGTAGATAAAGCATTTGGCGCTAAAATATTATATATAAGTTATGATGAGTCAGTTGGTTTAAATTAAATATTGATTTAGTGAGAAGGATATTATAATTCTACCTAGATTGCCCTATCATATTTTCGCTATAATTCTTTTGCATTTTTATTGCCTAATGAACTTGATGTTAACAAAAAAGTCACGATGGATCAACAGAGAACATAACTTGAATTGAGATAAAATATAATTTTAGAATCATTTTTTTAAATTTTGATACGGAGTTTCCTTAATTGAAAAGGTTATTTTATTTATTATGATAAGAATTGTCATGTTGTGCATATGGCCACATAATTTAAGTCTAATAGATAAAATAAAAAAAAATTAATTTTAGAGCTATTGAGAGAAGATATACAATATTTAAAAATAGTATCGATAAATTTAAACAATTATGAATTCGAGAAATGTTTTTAAATAAAATAAATATTTATTTCAAGATTAAAATAATTATAATATATAACTACATTATATTAAAGGATAGTAATAAATAAATGTTCACATGAAAATATGATAATACTATACATTAGATAAGATAATAGCAAAATTAAGGAAAATAATTAAAAATGGAATGAGAATATTATTTGAACTTAGATTAGATATTTTTTAATATTATGATGAGAATGCTCAAACTATGAATAGGACCACGAAATTTAATAACACAAAATAAATATTTAATGTAGGTAATTTACATATGAAAATTAAAAATCAAATTTGTATCTTCATACTAAAAGAGAAACAAAATTTAATTGGATGTATTAGATAAATAATTATTTAAAAACTCAATAGATTTGAAACATAATAATCAAAAAAACTTACGCATTAATATTTAAGACAATTAAAAGTTACTGTTTAAAATAAAATATGATAATATTTTTATTATAGGCAAATATTAATATACAAAACATAATTTAAAATTTTATAGTAGGAAAGAGAATATATATAGAGAAAAATAAAGACAATGTGAGGGTACTTATATGTTGAATAATTTAATATAAATAAATTAAAATGATTAAAAAATACTTAAAAATATTATTAATATATTTAAATAATAAAATATTATTAAGCTAGGTATGTTGTTGTTATTAAAAAGGTAAGAAGTAAGACATTAAGTCAATTGGTCAACTAATAAAAGTTCACATTATAGTATAACAATATTAAGTAATGAATAATACAATAACTATAAGCAAAGAACATAACTAAAAATTATCTAAAAATATAGAAGAATAAAACTTATTTGAACTTGAATTGAAACACAAAGTGGTAGTAAGAATTTTGTTAAAATAATATGATCGAATATGCTCAAACAACACATTCACAATATGATATTTTTAGTATTCTTTAATGTTGATAGCAAAATGAAATGCAAATACTAAGATCAATGGATTATGTTGATACATATATAGAAAAATAAAATAGATCACCCATTATGACATTTTTGAGAAATAGTTTCATATCCTGCTTCTAAAGTTTTATATTTTAAAGTTATTATAATTCAAATAATCCAAGTCAGTTTTAACATGATTTGTGTCTGCGTATCGCGCGGGTACTAATACTAGTATCAATATAAAATGGGAAAAAGGGTGGGTGGGGATGGGGGTGGGGAGGTAGGATCTCTGACTTTAGTCTTTGTAACCAGCTAACAATCAAACAAATGTAGTGTATTCAATATTTACTACTTGTATTTCATCGTAACAAAAAGAAAAAAAGAAAAAAAAAAAGAAAGCAAAATGCATCTTTGGTATCGTAACTTCACAAATTGCTACTCCCTCCATCCAAATTCATATTTCTTTTTCATGTTAAAACAACCCAAAACATTTAACACCATTTCATCAATAATGTGATTATACATAACTTGTCCTGCTTTCAATAATTCAATTCGTTTACCTATTCACAATTTTAACTTTGATTTAATACTTGTTTTCCTATGAAATGAAAGTTTTTATAATATTTTAATATTTTCTTTTATTATGTTTAACATAATATAAGTCAAATGAACATTGGTAATAGGGGTGTGTTTGTCAGTCGATGATGTATGGTCTTTAGACATTCTTCGATAGATTCGGTTTCTCTCTTTTGAATTTCGGTTTATCCGGTTCAGTAACTTTGATTTGTTCGGTTTGAATACTAATTAGTGCATAGAGCCATAGACTGTAATATTCTTAATTAAAAGTACTCAAAAATACAAAAAAAAGAACACTAAAACTTTTGTTGATAAAATATTTGTCCAAAACCAACAAGTATAACCCATAGAGAGGAAACAACACATAAAGAATAAACTTGATCATTAGAGATGTCTTGTTACTTGCTTAGAGTTAATTGCTGAATTTAGAGGACACTGAGAAGTAAATTTTTAAATTTATATGTTACGCCCTACATTTAAATAAGGGATAATTTCACATAAGTACACTTGGGAAAAGTACTTTTCAGCCGCCTAACCCACAAATTCAATTTTCATGCAGTAGCCCATAAATAATTTCAGTGCCTAACCCACAACTTCATCAACTACACCGAAAATCATGCCTAAATCAGATTTCACTTTTTTCTTTCATTGTTATCTTTACCTTGTTTCCAGTTTCATTCTTATTTATTTTTCACTTCCATCTGTATAGTAAACAATATCAGGAAGTTGAAGTAAAAAATAAAAATATATTCATCCTTAGAGTCTATAATTTTATTTTTATATTTTTTAGCAAAATTTAAAATTTTGCAAGGGAAAGTCTTATTTCACTGGAAAAAATAAAAATTTACACTATTAAACATCTTATATACATTATTATACACACAAATATAATAATGTATAATTATGTATAATCGTGTATACTTGTGTATAATCATGTATAAATTTGTATAACTATGAGAATACCCATAAATACACATGGTTATACATGATTATACAGAGTATATATATGTATATACAACATATACATCATTCTTCCTCCCTTCAGAAGTTATTTAAAGCAAGAAGAAGAAGAATCAAAATTACCAACAAAAAAAAAAGGAGATTTTATAACTATAGAGAGGGAAGATAGATCCGGTGTAGAAGAGGAAGATAATGAACAGATTCACACGAAAACCTTTAGGGAAAATAGAAGGAAGTGTTGATTATTCGCATATTTGCTCTAGGCACCACAAGATGCACAACCATCTATTTGCATTTCCAAACCGTCGAAGCATCCCATATTTGCACACAAAATGGGATGAACGGAGCAAGAAATCTGAAGAAGAATTTGACTATTTTGCCAGAAAGAGAGAAAGAGACAGAGGAGCAAAAGATTGAAAATGAATGAGAAAGTGGGGTGGGGAGAAAGTCTAAAAGAGAATTTGGGAATGGAAAAGTGTCATTTGCATAAAGAAAAAGAGTGGGGGCGGCGAGGGCTAATGAGTGAAAAGAAATTTTAACAGTAAAGAAATAAGCCATACCGGATAACAATGAAAAATATGGGCCATATTTTATTAGTATAACGAGCCAAGTGACATAAAGTGTAATTTCTTCTTTAAATAAAACATGATAAATATGGATTCTAGCGCGGCCAATCAGCTGGAGGCACGTTCGAAGCCAACAGGTAGTCACACGTTTCCGTGAGTTTGCGCCAAGTGTCTCCTTTGGCGCTGCAACTAGGGCGGGGCGATCCATTTTGCATGTGGGGGTGGCAAAATTTCCTATGCTTGGTAACAATGTAATAAAGGGCAGTAAGGCTCTTTCTCTTTCATTTTCTAGAAGTATCACCAAAACAAGTCCCCTCAAAATATTGTTCACGCCCCTTTAGAATTTCCTAATGAATTAAGGCAAAGTCGAAGGAGAGTCTGGATTTGGAAAAATTTAGTTTGAAGGAACTTGGAATCGTTGCTGTAACTCCCATCATCTGGTGGATTCGATTTTGAAGATCCATTAGAGGCAAAGTTAACCACTATATAAGTGTAATTTGATCTCTAACAAGCATGGTAAGGTTGATGTTAGAAAACCAAAAAAGGAAAATCCCAGTTCTTGCATTCTCAAAATTTGAGCTTTGCTATTTCAAGGTTCTTCTATTTTCTTAATGAGGTAATGTTCATTACTTAAAAAGTTACAGCAATTATTTTGAATGATACAATTCAGATGACCAAATAGAGCAAGTTCAGAGAGATTTTAGTATGACAAAATTAGTTGATTTTACTGCAATAATGGTATAATTCAGATGACCATTTGAATAATTAACTCTTATACATAATGTGAATTGAAGTCTCACTCCTTGTCTAAAGCATACTTCTTATTTGCCATAAAACTATAGAAATAACATATACTATGTATTTGGCAACCATGTCCATGGGCATAAATAATCTCTACTTCCAACCAAGAAGTTGTGAGTTCGAGTCTCCCCAAGAGCAAGGTGGAAAGTTCTTGAAGGGAGGTATGCCGGGGGTCTATTTGGAAACAACATCTCTACCTCAGGATAAAGGTAAGGTCTGCGTATACACTATCTTTTCGAGATCCTACTGAATTGGATTATACTGTGTTGTTGTTGTTGTCCATAGGCATAAAGTGAAAAAAAAAAAAAGATACATCCATTGCTATTTGCCGGAACATCACCACCAACTTATTACTAATGAAAATAGTATATAATATAAACTTGTCCAAATCTTGAGCAACATCTGCAGATACCAAATAAAAATAGAGAAATAGCTTTCCTAGGTCCTTTGGGAGAAGGAAAAAAATTGATGTAAATATTTTAATGCATACCTGGTAAATTGCTAATTCATTCTTAAACCATGTCTTTGATGTCTTTTCTTTTGCCTTCTTCGTTTCTTGGCAGCGATTTCTCGAGCAATTGTTTGAGCAACATTTTCAGCAAAGTTGACAATCCATTTTGGTTTTTCCAGTAGAAACAACATTAGGCTTCCAATGAATAATCCAAAAATCATACCACAACCATACCCTATTACGATAGCTTCCCATGTAAACCCGCTAGAAAAAATTGAATCATCATCATCACCACCATCATTATCATCATCATCTTGTGCAAATGGTGACGCATTCTTGTTTTCTCCACATTCCTTTGTTAGTGGAAATCCACATAAACCAGGATTTCCAGCGTACGCATCATTGGAAAATGTATCGAATTGTTTCCCATGAGGGATGCGCCCAACCAGATGATTGTAGGAAAGGTTTAAGACCTCAAGAAATGTCAAACTCGTCAATGGAACTGGAATCTCTCCAATGAACCTATTCCATGAGAGGTCTAAATGTTCGAGCTCACTCAACTTTGCGATTTCTGCAGGAATATAACCATGGAAATTGTTGTGAGATAAGTTCAGGAATACAAGCGAACTCAGACTTCCAATGGAATTTGGAATATCTCCTTCAAATCTGTTATTTGATAAATCAATACTTATCATAATTGAATTGATTTCCAAATCAAACCCATTGCCTCTTATCACCAAATGAACTTCATAAGGGTAAAATGCGATTATGTCCCGAATATTTCCTGTTTTTTCTTCATCCACTTTCATCATACCTCTAAATTTTTTGAAAAAATTAGATGGCAAAGTTCCAGTGAACCTATTGAAGGAAAGGTCAAAGATTCGTAACACAGGAAATGGAAATTGGGACTTCAAATCACCAATCGGACCATGAAAGCGATTTGATTTCAGAATCAGAACTTGTAGGTTTGGAAGATTTTCCAGCCATATGGGGAACGTATCATTTATCTTGTTATTCCCCAAATCAAGAACTTGCAACTCTGTACAGTTAACCAAGGATCCTGGGACTTGTCCTCCCAATTGATTGCCATTTAACCCAATAAGTCGTAACCCTGCACTGAAGAATCTTGGTATCTCTCCATAAAAATTGTTCATTCGCAAGTCTAACATAGAAATGGTGGAATTGGCCAAACATACTGGGATTGTACCACTGAGATTGTTATGAGCCAAAATGAGGAATTTAATGTTAGTCATGTCACAAATGGACTGATGCAAAGAACCTTGAAAATAATTATTCCCCAAATTAAGGGACACAATAGCTGTTGACCGCCATACTTGTCTCACAGATCCCGTGAGGAAGTTATGGGAGAGATCCAGGTTTACCAAGTTGATGGACGTCATCCAATCAGGAATTTCACCGTGCAGCTTGTTGTTCGAAAGATCAATATCCGTTATATTACTGCTCAGATTATGAGATGAAAGATTGTCAAGGTAATGGCTCTTCAACACATGTGGCAATTTCCCAGTTAATTGATTGTTTCCGGCATTTAAATAAGTCAAGGATGGAAGATAGAATAACCAAGGGGGTGGTGCGCCAGTAAAAGAATTGAAGGACAAATCAAGCCCTTCTAGCTTTTGAAGGCCGCTTATATTATAGGGAAGTGGACCAGTTAGTGCATTGTTTTGCAGCTTTAATGTATTAAGGCGAGTCAAGGTTGCTGTTGAATAAGGGAATGGGCCAGTGAAATTGTTTCCTGAAAAACATAAATAAGCTATCTCTGAAAAGTTGGCAAAGATGTCTGGAATCTGGCCTTCAATGTTATTGAAAGAGAGATCTAAGAAGTTAAGTTTGTTCAGCTTTGAGATAGTTGAGGGAACAGTTCCTGAGAAATTGTTTGCTGAAAGATGCAAGTCTCTAATTCTAGTGAGGTTACCAATGGATTCTGGAATTGAGCCTTGAAAATGGTTGGAAGAGAGATCTAAGTAGATAAGTTTGTTCAACTTTGAGATAGTTGAGGGAAAATTACCAGTGAAGTTGTTTTCTGAAAGATACAATTCTCTAATATTGGTGAGATTGACCATGGATTCTGGAAATAAGCCAGAGAGATGGCATTGTGAGAGGCTCAAAAGCCTAAGAGAATGGAGGTTTCCAATTGAATCAGGTAGTTTTCCAGAAATACTGGTTCCAAAAAAGTCCAACTCTAATATTCTACCACTGAAACTACAATTGAAATTCGGCAAAGTGCCTGTTAGTAAATAATTATTTCCCAATCTTAGCACTTGTAAGTTTGGTAGATGAAAGAGATTAGAATCGCCTATGTCACCAGACACGTGAGTGAATTCAAGATCTAAGTGCCTAAGAGAAGAAGAAAAATTCTTGGGTAAGTCATCAATGTCATTGAAGGCAAGGTTGAGACTTTGAAGATGAACAAGTTTGGCGAGGCTGCTGTTAGCATTGATGGTTCCTCTAAGAAAGTTGCAAGAAAGATCGAGGCCTATGACATGACCCGTGAATTCATCACAAGTAACACCATCCCATTCGCAACAATCTCTTGTTACGTTCCAGGATAAAGTCTTCGATCGGGCTTCAGTATCACACCAATAATTATGACGGGGTGATTCAGTATGAACTATGAGGCCTTGCTTAAATTGAAGCAAATAAAAAGCTTCATGGCGAGCGCAGAGATGTTGCGTAGCATATGAGAAGCCAGTAAGTTGAGATTGCAGTATAAGCAATATAGCAACTGAATAGAAGCAGAAAGGTATTATTAATAATTGGTACTCCATATCTTATCTCTTGCAGATATGATATCTAACTAGCAACTCCTACTCCACCCATATTTATAGTAATCAATTAATGACTTCACCTTTTTTATTTTGTCGGATTCTCATCGATTGTTACCAACAACCAAGTAGCCTCCCTAGTCGTTTTATGAGAAACACACTCTTACTTTAGAACAAAGTTCCTAAGTCTTTATTGGTCAAAAAATACTGTATGATTTGTATTATTCTCACGTGGTTTATAAATGCGTAAATATATCTCTATTTTTTTATATATAAAAAGGAAAAAACAATGTCCATCCTCTGGATTACCAATGAAATTAAATAATTTCATTCATTCCATTACAATATGTTATTATCAATAAAAAGGAGTGATAAAAGTACATAACATAAGCATTGAAGAGTACCTAAAAAAAAAAAAAGGAACACGAGAGAGAAGGTTGAAAAGGACGAGTTGGCGCTGCACTGGCATATATGGGGGAAATTACAAATTAAACTCATAAATCATTATATGTTTCTTCTAATGAATGTCAACTAAGTGTCTTAATTAAATTGCTCCCTAATTTCCTATCATATTTGTGATGTTGGTAAAAACAAAAATCTAAATTTCATGATACTATTAGTATAGAAATTAATTTCAAGATAAGCAACTAGCAAGGGAGCTCGAGCATAAAATATAGAATGTTATATATATTTATATCATGGATGGGTTACATATATTTAATTAGGTTGAATGGATAAAACAACCACAAAATAAAAATAAAATTACAATCTGAATTAATTATATTTTGCCAAAGTTTATATGCCATGTACTGCCTAATGGTATTAGTACCCACAAGTGAGTACTAGCGAAGTGCCACCAAAAGAGGAATACGGTAGAGACAATTACAAGATAATACATATAATTTCACATTATAATAAAAAATGGTCCATGTTTTTAAGTTTTACCTTACCTTGCCCATATTGTTTATATTTTGAAAGCATTAGCAAATTAAAATATCAATTTTTACAACCATTGCTTCTAAAAGTTATGAAGTTAAATATGTGTTCTCACAACCATTACTTTCACTCTCTCTTCTTCTTACGTCTCTCCATATGCGATACCATATCACTTGACCAGGGGCAGAGCTACAGTAGAGCGTGTGGGTTCGGGCGAACCCAGTGACTTTTTTTCGGACCCTATATTTGTATTGAAATATTTATTGTTTCTATATGTATTTAGTATGCTGAATGCAGTACCAAAAGAAATTTGGGTTCAGTGGTAAGGCTTCTAGGTTTGTTTTGGAAACACCTGGGTTCAAATCTCCTTTGAAACAATTTTCCAATTTGTTAGATTTTCTTTTGTTTCTTTGAAAAAATAAATAAGAAATAAAAGAACAACAACACGACAAAGTTCCAAACTACTTTTTCCTTTATGCTTTTATCATTCCTTTTTTAATAAAGAAAAATAAAGCACTTTTCCTTTTTAATAAAGAAAAATAGAAATCAAATACACCATCTCTTTAAAACAAAACACACACATTTTTCTTTTGCAATTCAACTGTACGCATAAGGTTTGCCTTTCTGCCCAATTTGCCAATTATCACCTCTATTGCATCTTCCTTCTTCCTTTACGTTGTATATTCTTTCTTCCTCTTTCTTCTTCTTTTAATTGTTTTTTTGCTCCTATTATATTTTGTGTAATAATTCATACAAAATTTAATTTTTAATCTTTCATCCAGTGTTCTATATTTTGACCTCTATTTTGTTTGCAATTTGTGCTTTCCAAAATTTTAAAGGTCAAGCCTGACAAATCGGCAAGGTATGTGAATTTAGAGATTTTCAGATTATCAACCTTTATTTTCTAATTGATTGTTGTTATTTTTTTAATAAAGTAATTGGCTATGGCTTTGTTGGCATCTAAATTTGGCTATTGGACAAATTAGTAGATGACCCGACGTAAAAGGATAACTGAAATAGCTAACCCAACTAAAGATAAATTAATCACTCTACTGGATGCATTCTCTAATTATTGGTATATCTTGCAATTTACAAATTGAACTATGTAAGAGGAGATAAGTAATAGTTTATTATAGCATTTTGAAACATACAACTTCAAGTAAATTTCTGTTTTGTGATTTTTAGGTTTTTCTAGCAAAAGTCGATATGATCACGAGTTTTTACAAAGATCAAGCTTCTGCAGCTTCTTCTAGCTCTCCTTTGACAAGTTCTTCATGTCCAGTTATTAATAACAATATTAATTCTTCCCAAGCATCGGATAAAGTGTGTTATTATGAGCCCGATCCTGCTAAAAGAAAATCAATTTCAGAATATCCTCCTAACTTACATGACCGTATAAGGAGAAATTATATACAAAATGGAGCTTGTCAACCTCGTGGTTTTATTTTTCCAAAAAGAGATTTTGGGGGAATAATGCGTCACTTTAATCCTGAATGGTTTAAAACTTCATGCTCTCAATGGTTAGAATATAGCATTAAACAAGATGCAGCATTTTGTTTATGTTGTTACTTGTTTAAAAATGAGGTTGGAGGATATGGAAAAAAAGTAGGTGATGCTTTCACAACGGATGATTTTAGAGGTTGGAATAAAGCTATAGAAAGATTTAAATCACATGTGGGTAACGTGGATAGTGTTCATAATCGATGTTTCAATATGATACTAGATTTAATGAACCAAGAACAATCTATTCTAACTTCTTTGGACAAGCAATCTGAGAAAATTAAAAGTGAACATCGAGTTCGTTTGAATGCTTCAATTGATGTGATAAGATATCTTTTGAAGAAAGGAATTCCTTTTCGGGGCCATGATGAGAGTGTAACTTCTACTAGAAGAGGCCATTTTTTAGATCTCTTAAAATGGTATGCAAATAGGAAGGAAGATGTGAAAAATGTGGTATTAGAAAAAGCTCCAAAAAATAAAACCATGACTTCTCCTGATATTCAGAAAGATATTGTGAATTCTTGTGCAAAAGAAACGGTGAAAGCAATTATTGAAGACTTGAATTGGGATTTTTTTGGGATATTAGTTGATGAATCTAAGGATGTCTCTCATAAGGAATAAATGGCTCTTGTTCTGCGCTATGTCAATAAAGATGGTGAACTTATTGAGCGATTCCTTGGCCTTGTTCATGTTAAAGATACATCTGCACATGCATTACAAAAAAAAATATACTCTTTGCTTTTACAACATTCATTGAGTTCATCTCTGATACGGGGACAAGGGTATGATGGAGCTAGTAACATGCAAGGAAACATCAATGGTCTTAAAACTTTGATTCTAAAAGATAATCCTTCGGCACATTGCATACATTGCTTTGCTCATCAGTTACAATTGACTCTTGTAGCTGTTGCAAATAAACACCAAGATGTAAATAACTTTTTTGATTGCTAATGTTTTGAATGTTGTTGGAGGTTCGTATAAGCGTAGGGAGATGCTTAGAGATGATCAAGCTGAAAAATTAGATGAGTTATTAGTGCTTGGTGAAATTCATACAGGAAGTGGATTAAATCAAGAACTTGGGCTTCAAAGGCCAGGTGATACTCGTTGGGGATCTCACTTTAAGACATTGCGTAACTTTACTTATTTATTCTCATCGGTTGTTCATATACTTGAAGTTCTTACAAATGAGTGTTCAAATTATCAGGAGAAAGCTTTAGCCAAAAGTCTAGTGGAAGATATAAGATCTTATGAGTTCGTTTGTATATTACATTTGATGTTAAAACTATTGGCAATTAATATGATTTGAATACGGCTCTACAAAAAAAAAGATCAAGATATTGTTAGTGCAATGAAACTTGTTGATTTCACAAAGAGACAATTGCAAACAATGAGAGAATCTAAATGGAATTCTTTGATAGAAGATGTCTCTTCGTTTTGTGATAAGAATGGTACTGTAATCTCAAAAATCGATGAGAAGTATGCACTGGGAAAGTCGAAGCGTAAAAGCTCAATTGTTATATATTTCCATCATTTGTACGTAGAAGCTTTTTGTGCTACTATTGATTTGTAACGTTCGGAGCTTAACAGTCGTTTTAGTGAAGTGAATACTTCTCTGCTTCTTGGTATGGCTAGTTTGAGTCCCGATGATTCTTTTGTGAATTATGATAAAAATAAAATTACGAAACTTGCTACATATTATCCAAATGAGTTCACTGCTTCTAAGCTTGAAGATCTTAGTTAAGAGCTTGACAACTATATTGACTATGTGCGAGAAATGAACAATGCATTCTCTAACTTGAAAGGACTTGGTAATCTGTCAAAGACATTGGTTAAAACAAATATTCACAAGACATGGGGACTTGTTTATTTGCTTGTGAAGTTGAGTTTGATATTACCTGTGGCTACTGCAACGGTTGAAAAGGCTTTTTCTTCAATGAAGTTTATTAAAAATGATTTGCGAAGTAGGATTGGTGATGACTTTTTGAATGATTGTTTAGTTTGTTTTATAGAGGATGAAGTATTTGAAAGTGCATCTAATGATGCGATCATTGATCGTTTTCAAAACATGACAACTCGTCGAGTGCAATTGAAATGATATATTTATATTCATATATTGTGTTTGTCTTTCTTACTTTTTAAATATATATTAAATATCAATACTTATTCTTTAGTCAGTTTGATATTTCATATTAGTTTTAGGTCATAATCTTATTTTAAATTTTAGAACTCACACACTCCAAATCCTAGCTCCGCCTTTGCACTTGACCCGTGAATTCATCACAAGTAACACCATCCCATTCGCAACAATCTTCTATTATATTCGAGGACGAAGTCTTGACTTGGGTCGTGTTGCGATACTCAACTGTGAGGCCTTGCTTAAATTGAAGCAAATAAAAAGCTTCATTGCGAGCGCAGAGATTTTGCCTAGCATATGAGAAGCTAGAAAGTTGAGATTGCAGGACAAACATTATAGCTACTGAATAGAAGCACAAAGGTATTATTAATACTTGGTACTCCATATCTTTTTTGTTTGATATATCTTATAACTAGGATCCACCTATATATATAGTGATAAAAAATTGATCACTATTAATTCCTTCCAACTTTCGATGTATTGCAAATGAGTTAGGAGTAACTATATTTGCTCTTCCTTAATTTCACATGTTCCTATTACGTAATTTTCATTTACTGTTGTTTGACTCAAAAGTTATCGGTTACTTTATGAGTTATTAACAATCAAAATATGAGAGGGGTCGTAATCAAATATACTAAACCTAAATATGGAATCAGTATGATTATAGTATAAAAATGTTAGCATGGATGAATAACTTGTAAAGATAATTGATGATTACAGTTGAGGGAGAATGATAGAAATTGTATTATTAGATAATAACACACGGTCCTTTACAACAGGGAAGCCCTCTTTATATAGAGGTGGGGCTTCCTTACTAAAATTATAATTCGTCGAGGAGCCGAGGAGTCGTTGACACCCGACGTCTAAATACACACGTCGTCGTTTGTGCCCTTACGTCTATATTGCACCCTCACTATAACAGACGTAGGGGAAGGGTCGTACCCTTATCGTTTTGTGGACGTGGGAAAAGCTGTGCTCGCCCCCTATGATCAAGCCATATCTGATCCCATACAGCTATGTTGTTGTTGACCCAAGTCAATTTCCACAATAACTCATAAGTATTGGATATCAATTTAATTTGATATTACTACTGCTACTACAATTTAGACGCGTGAGTAAGCAGGACTTTCTCGTCCTGTCTGCCGGTCCACACGGGGTTAATATTGTGCTTTAGGTGTATGATTTTGTGTGGATGAAAAGTTTTCGCTGTGCAATTCTTCAAACACGTGCCGTGCAAATTCTTCAAACTGTGAATCCTTTCGTTTTCTTTTCAACTTTCGTTTTTCTCCTTCTCTATTTCTATTTTCTCTCTGAAAATTTAATTTGATATTACTATTGCTACTACAATTTAGACGCGTGAGTAAGCATGACTTTCTCGTCCTGTCTGCCCGTCCATACGGGTTAATATTGGAAGGGTGTGGTCTTGTGCTTTAGGTGTATGATTTTGTATGGATGAAAAGTTTTCGCTGTGCAATTCTTCAAACACGTGCCGTGCAAATTCTTCAAACTGTGAGTCCTTTCGTTTTCTTTTCAACTTTAGTTTTTCTCCTTCTCTATTTCTTGTCGAGTAGTTCTGTGTGTCTCTTTTTTTTTCTTTCTAAAAGACACCTCTGTAAGTTCCGTTTAACAATTATATTCCCATCACCGCAAAACAAGCCAAGTTAGATTCTCAATTTGGCTTTAAATATTTACTTTGATACCGCAATGTTAATATATTATGTGCTATAGAAGAATTTAAAAGCTCATATTTCTTATGGGCATTTACAGGTGAATTATTAATTGACAATTTGAATGCCATATATTTTTATTTCTTTCTTTGTTCTGAATTAGATATCACGGAACAATATTGTTATATGGTAGAGATAATGAAAAGAAAAACTTACAAGTTTAAATAGCAGATTTAACCACGTATTCCTCTTCTATTAAGCCATGGTTACATCACTTTTCAAATTTCTTTGATCATGTTTAAATAGCAGCCACCGGAGAGTGTAACTTGCCCAATGCAGTTAATATGAAAGGCCTCTACGTACGTAAAATATGAACCCATTAAGTGAAAATAGCTGTCTTTTTCTAAAGTTGATGAAAAAATAAAGTCATAAAAACTTATTTAAAAAAGAAGCAAATTAAATTCCATCAGGGTACGTGATATCCATACAAATCCATCACTTGTTCACCACAATGGAATAAAAGAAAAAATAAGGAAATAGCACGAAGAATGCAATAGATATGAATGTTTAGGAACTTATTTCATGTTCATCTTTGGACTCATTACGAACAAGGACCTGAATCCTGTCTTCTCCCGTCATATCTTTAACATATTGCTTAATCTGCCTAATTTTCATGACATTGTGAGCTTGTGAGTGAGATTGGAGAGGTTGATGACTTATTGAGGCCGAGCGCCTGATTATGAGTGACAGTTATGGGATCGGGCTGCACGCCACAACGGTTATACTGGTATTATGGTAATACTAGGGCTGTAGGAGCTACTTCGGAGTTTGTTCACATCCCTAGTGAGCGTGGTTGATATCATGGATCTTGTCTGAAGTACTTGATACATGAGAGATGGATCTTCTCCATAGGGCTGGATTGGCCTTCCTTGGTATTAAGTGGCCGATGGTCATTGATGTATATATTTCGGGAAGGGTGAGGCTTTCAGGCATTGTGAGGAGGCTTTTAGGCCTCGAGTGTATTGTGAGGAGGCTTTCAGGCCTCGAGTGTATTGTGAGGAGGCTTTCAGGCCTCGAGTGTGATGTGAGAAGGCTTTCAGACCTTGGTTTATATGCCACGAGGTGGCTCGATATTGCGTTGGGCCGTAAGGGGCCCCTCCGTAGTCTGCACCCCCACAATGAGCGTGAGTACCCATGTAGATCGGGCTGCACGGCACAACGGGATATGGATCGGACTGCACGCCGCAACGATATGTGGATCGGGCTGCATGCCACAGTGATTACTATATGATACTGTTCTGAGAGTGATTTGAGAGAGAGAGAGAGAGAGAGAGAGAGAGAGAGAGAGAGCCCGAGGGGCTGAGAGTGATTCTGAGTGTGAGCAGGAGGGGGTACTATTTTGAGATATTGCTCGAGGGGCGCATCTTGCACATTTAATTGTCTTTTTATCTATTATACTGTAGTATTTGTGCCCGAGGGGCGGATTTTTCTGTGCTTATTAGCACTAACTGTTTTGAAATTGTTTGCGTAACTGTTGAAAAGATCAGTTTCAAAGAGCTTTAAACTGAGTCAAGATATTTCCAAAGATTTCATAGCCTTACTGTTTTCTCAAAGGATTGTACCCTGCTTCTATATAGCATGATGGTTTGCTTTATGTGATTTCTTACTACTCAGTTATTATTTACTTTTGTTACTCACTGAGTTGGAGTACTCACTTTACTCCCTACACATCGCGTGCAGTTACAGGTATTTATTCACCTGGTAGAGGGTATTGGCTGCATGGAGGCAGAGTTGTAGAGGTTTAGCGAGGCGGCTGTCAGCGTTCGCAGCACCCCTGTCTTTCTATGTTATTCAATATTCCTGTCCAGTGTATTTCTAGACTTGTAAAGTGTAATTGCATTCTTATAGATGCTCATGACTTGTGACACCCCGATTAGGGCTGTGTAGGGATTGCAATTCCGCTAATTTATTTTATTAAGTCATATGTTAGCAGTTTATTCATGTTAAATTATTTTTGAAAAGACGAGTTGGGTTAGTTGGCTAGCCTTATCTTTACGAGAGGCATCATCATGACCGGTGCGGAATTTGGGTCGTGACATTACTATATGCTTGTGAAGTTAAATCACGAGTTTTGTGTTTGAGAAGCTAAACAATATAAGTTGTATGTTATTGAAACCTGTAGTGTCGTATTGATCTCTAATTATTTCGTAGGGTCAATAACAACTGGTAGATCACCCAAATTTGAGAGATTGTTACCGGGTAGTGCAAATTGCAACTAGATAAGTCAGAACTCTGAAAAGAGTTTAAAATAATTCAATGTGGAATGAAATTTGTTATTAAAGGTAAAGAATCAATAAAGTGGCGGTTAAACAATCTGAAATTTTTAAGTGACTAAAAAACAGGAAAAGTAAATGAACAGAAATGGCAGGATTATGTTTCGAGTCCACAAATTCCTTGTGCGTTCTTAAAGAATATTATCCTCCCATTGTTGCTCAAGGTTAATGGATAAATTCTTCTCATGATAGAACGGAACTTCCAACTTAGCGGTAGCGGCACTTTAAACCACTAAGTTATCAGCGAACTCAAAATAATGGTGAAAATCACACGACCTTGACTTACTTTGTTTTGAAAGTAATGATGTAGAAAGAAGAAGGGGATGAAGTAGAAGTGTAACGACCCGACCGGTAGTTTTGAGATTTTGCACTTTGATCGCCAGCTCTCAGGAATGACTACTCCCGTATGATGTATTATGACTGATGTAGATCATTGGTTTTGATTTTTACGAAAATTAGTATGAATTTGAAAGAACAGTCCCAGTTGAAAGCTTTGAATTTGAAAGGTTTCACCCAAGAGTTGACTTATTTGTATATGAGCTCCGATGGGAGTTTTTATGATTTGGTTAGCTTCGTTGGGCGATTTATGACTTAGAAGCGTGATCGAAATTGATTTTGGAGGTTCGGTGTAAATTAGGCTTGAATTGACGAAATTAGTATTTTGGCGAATTCCGATTGATAGGTGAGATATAGATACAGGGGTCGGAATGGAATTTCGAGAGTTGCAGTAGCTCCGTAATGTCATTCAGGATGTGCGTGCAAAGTTTCTGATCATTCGGACGAGGTTTGGTAGACTTTTTTTATCAAAAATATGTTTTTAGAGTTTTTAAAATTTTAAGGTTGAATCCGATGAAAAATTTGTGTTTTGATGTTATTTTGAGCTTTCCAAGATTGGAACAAGTTTGAATGATGTTTTAGGATTGGTTGGCATGTTTGGTTGAGGTCCCGGGGAGCCTCGGGTGAGTTTTGGGGTTGTTCTGGACCATTTCTAACCTATTTTTAGCTGCTGGTTTTTGGCTACAGCATTGTTCTATGTGATTGCGGGAAATCGGACGTGATCATGTGTAACGACCCGGTCCGTCGTTACGGGAATTTACCACCCCGTCATGTTGCAATTACATGTTTTATGCTTTTATATCAGCGTTAGAGCCTATCGGGTGAGTTATGAGTGAATTGAATTGAAAATGAAGCAAATAGCATGTTTGAAGGAAGTTTGAATATGGAAAGTCAACCTAGAGTTGACTATAGAGTTAGAGTGCTCGGAATCGGATTCTGATGATTCGACTAGTTTCGAGGGATCATTTATGACTTAGGAGAGCAATCGGAATTGAATTTGGAGATCCGGTGTAGAAATAGGCTTGAATTGGCTAAGGTTGAATTTTGGCGAAATCCGAACGGTAGGTGAGATTTTGATCCGGGGGTCGGAATGGAATTCCGACAATTCCTGTAGCTTCATTATGCGATTTTGGATATGTCCGCAAATTTTCAGGTCATTCGGACGTCGTTTGGTCGGGTTTTTGATTGAATGAGCAATTCGGAAATTTTGAAGAAACTTAGGCTTGAATCCGTGTGTAATTGGTGATTTTGATGTTTAGGATGGTGTTTTTATAATTGGAACAAGTTCGTATCGTGTTTTTGAGTATGTTGGTGGTTTTCGTTGGGGTCCCGGGGGCCTCGGGGTGAATCCGGACCATCAATCGGGCATTTTGAACTTGGAAAGGTCTGCTGTAAATTGCAGGTTGGTGCAGCAGGCATTAAGCCTTCGCGTTCGCGTGGCCCAGGTCGCGTTCGCGAAGGCAGGGCTGGCTAAGGCATCGCGTTCGCGATCAGGCTGTCGCGTTCGCGTAGGCAAGGTTGGACGAAGCTTCGCGTTCGCGTGAAGGATGGACGCGTTCGCGTAGAAGAAATCCGGCGGCTGGGAGAATTGAACTTCGCGGACGCGTGATAGGGCGTCGCGTTCGCGATGAATTAATCGTACAGGCCATCGCGTTCGCGTGAGAGACATCGCGAACGCGTAGAGTTAAATTCCCAGGCAGTGAGTTTAATTGCAGAACAGAGGGCTCACGGGTTTCACACCCCAAAACATAATTTTTGAGCCCTAGAGAGAAGAAATCACGGGAAAACGCTGGGAAATCATCGGGTATTCATCGAAGGTAAGTTTCTTGACTTAAAAACATCATTTTATGGTAGAATTAACATCAATCTTCATGAATTTGGGTAGAAATTGTGAAGGATTGTGGCCTAGATATTGGAAACGAAAATTTGGGTTTTGAAAGGACAATCGAACTCCGATTTTGGTAAATGTTATATGTATGGACTCGTGGCGAGACGAGGATTCTGGAAATATGAGTTTCGAAATTTTTCGAGATGTGGGCCCGGGGCTTGGGTTTTGCAAATTTCGTGATTTTTGATATTTTTCGAGTTCTTTCGATTGGGTTATGTTCCATTAGCCTATTTTGATATATTTGTGCTGATTTGTGCTAGTTTTGACGTGCGTGGATGCCGGTTTGAGGAGCTAAGGCGTCGCGAGCATGAGCTTTCATCGGTTCGAGGTGGATAATACTTGTAAATGATGTCCTGAGGGTTAGTAAACCCCGGACTTGCACATCTTAGTGCTGTGTTGAGGTGACTTGCACGCCGGATAACGGGCGTGGGGTAGAGCACCATTGGGGATTGTGACTTGGTCCGTCTCCCGTAATAAATAATAACACCTAATTGTTGAGATGAATTGGACTAATTATCATGTTTGGGCTTCGTGCCGATTATTTGAATCCTTCGGGGATTGGTATCATTGTCTTCATAACACTGTGCATATTTTATTCTAAATTTAAGGTTTAAAATGATATTTTTGCTATTCAGCATTTTTATAAGGTTATGAAAAACTTAAACAAGGTCTTAATAACATTTTTAGCTGTGAGCTAATATGATATTGTTGCCCGTATGGCTTTCTTGATTATTTGTTAGATTGATTGGGGCCGAGGGCCATATGTTAGGGCATGACATTTTATGTGAGCATATGCATTCACATGCATGGATCGGACTGCACGCCGCAGTGGTATACGGATCGGGCTGCGCGCCGTAGCAGGTGTGATATTAATATTGTGCTTGGGCTGTAGGAGCCCCTCCGGAGTCTGAACCCCCACAGTGAGCACGGGTACCCAAATTGGACCGGGCTACACGCCGTAGCGGTCATATGCATTGCATGGCATACATACATTGGTTTACGTGTACTACGTGGCATAACATTCAGCACTCATACATTATTGGCACACATGCATTAGTTGCCTTATTGACCGGATCTCCTGGTGTAAATTGATAAGGAGTGCTGAGCCCGAGGGGCTGATTTGAGTGCGGACTTGCACTGCTTGAGATTGTATCCAGGTATTGATATATTATTATGAAAGAAAGTAGCTAAAATTGAGATTTCTAAATAATCTACTCACATATGCTTGAAAGGAATAAAAAGATAGTTATGTATTGTGTAGCATGAGATAGTGCCTATCGTGGTTTTCTTCCCTTCAGCATTATTTACTTTTATTACTGCTGAGTTGGAAGTACTCACACCCGACTCCCTGCACCTTGTGTGCAGATCCAGGTACATCATAGTGGAGCTGATTCTATTGCGGCTTGGGAGTGCTTTTGGACAGTCGAGGTAGCTGCCAGCGTTCGCAGGACCTGATTCTCCAGTTTGTGTGTATTTTTGTTACGATCATCCCACACTTGTGCACAGTTATATTCACTATTTACACTTTGTATACTCTGTAGAGGCTCATGACTCTTGACCCTTCGGTCTATGGGAGTTGGCACGTGTTGGGACTTGGTTCCCTGTTTTTAATATATCTATCACGGTTATGCTTAAATTGGATAAAGTGAGCTTGTGGCTCCGTGATTGTTGTTGATTGGTCGGGCTGGCCTAGCAGTGTGATGGGCGCCATCACGACCGGATTTGGGGTCGTGACAAGTTGGTATCAGAGCCTAGGTTTACTAGGCCTCGTGAGTCTTGAGCCGGTTAGTAGAGTCTTGTGGATCGGTACGGGGATGCCTGTACTTATCGTCGGGAGGCTGCGAACCTTTAGGAAACACTTCACATTTCTTGGAATTCTTATCGTGCGTCCTTGATTCAGCTTGAGATATGCTTTTGAAATTCCTTCCGCACGTCTGTGTACGCATCGAGCGCTCAGTAATATAAGTGCCTTATGTGTAGTGGAACGAGTTCAAACTCATGAAGACTAAAATGATTATGCTATGTGTATCTTGGTGGAAGGTATTGTGCTGAAATGCTAAATTGAGGCGAGATAGGTGGATTGGTTCTCATGTGTAATTGAAAGGTAGTTGATATGTGTTATGATTCGAGCAGGTACAACGCATGTTCATGTACCAAATATGATAATATGATTTATGTAGTATTGAGACTAATGTTGTCGATATGCATTGTGATATCTTGTCGAGTTGTGAATGTATTGCTAGGATGGTTTTGGTGATTCTCTGGCAGGTGGATAGGCCAATTTACAAAGGGAACTCTGCCGAAATTTTTGGAAAATTTGGGACTTAGAAAAGATTGTCACCTAAATAGGGGGTGTAACTGTTGTGTGCGAATGAATGGAAGAATTTCAAAAGAGTTAATATTTCTGATGATTCGAATCTCCGCCGAAGCTTGTAAATGACTTGAGTTTAATCTAACTAGAACTTTGTGGCATCATTTGAGTAAGAATGCTATGAGTGGCTAAAAGTGCTTTGATGTATGACTCCGAGCTAAGTTGGGGAGGTTTTTATTGATTAACTGATTGCACTGTCGTGTGCTGTGTTGGCTCTGTCTCTAGGTATGTTGGGAATTTTGATAAAGGTTATGGTGCTTCGTAGATATGAAGAAATACTAGGATGTTGTGAACTTATGTTGGCAAAGAATGTTCGGTGTATAGAAAAGAAAGATAGCTAATTGTAGCCGTATGTAATCATGATCTGCAATGTCAGAGTTTTAAGAAGGCACGAGTGGTTCTGTTCAATAAGACAGTTGAATTACAGTTGAATAAGGATGACTGACGCTCGAGAATTGTTTACGGTGTTCAAGATTTTGCTTGTAACAGTCAGGTGTCTTAAGATTGTGCATGTGGCTAAAGATGGTGGTTTCGTTAGAAGGGATCGGTACTTGTGTTATATTATGTGAATGATGGGATTCTATGTAATCCGTATTGGAAGGTAATGATAACGAATTCAAATCGCAAGAGGTTCTTCAAAATAAAGTATTGTAGGATGTGATCCTTCTGGGAAATATTGAGAGAGTATTCACTGGCCTATATGTCTTAGACCGTGTGGTCTTATGTACGAGTCTCGTGTAGGATGAGTTGATGTGTTATAGTGCTACAGTAATGGCTAATATTAAATCATAGATGAATCAGAAAGGAAACTGGGTAAATGGAACAACTTGTTAATAAACCGAAGCGGTATGATAAAGAATACGACTAATTCCTGGTATGTGGTTGAAGTAATGAGTCTTGCAGATATTGTGCAATAAATCTTTTGAGTGCTGGCAATCGTGTAACCCGATATGGGTATAATATGGGTATAAGGACTCAGTCCTGGCAGTTCAACTTATGCAATGTGATTGGGAGAAAGAGTTTATGATGTATTTTAATTGGTTTGAAAAATGAGTGTATTTCCTATTGGTATGCAAAGCTTGGAATGTGTAATGAGTTTTCTCTATATGGGATCATAAAAGTCCTTGACTAGTTGAGTGCGTCGATGTTTGCGGCGTAGGAAAGGGGTAAGAATTTCCATGTTATCTTAGTAGGGTATTGTATATGCGATGTGTTATGAAAAAATTGATAATGGCATATTCAATGTTTTGAGATCAGTTCATAATATATGGGAAGTCATTAAAATTATTGAGCAGCGCGGGGCAGCTGCAGGTGATTTAAGAATTGATCTTTCTGGTGATTAAGGAAAATGGTACAGCTATTCTAGTAAACTGGCAAAGAATGTGGTCCAAAAGGACAAGGTAATGTAATAATATCTAGTAGTATGGTAGCATTCTCTTGTTGAATCGACTGTAATAATTGAGTCGCTAATGGCACAGTGAAATTTCTGAATGGCTTTTGTGGTATGAATGGACGCTTGATGTGCGTTATGTATTTGTACGGTGAAGTACGGAATCGGGCATGGTGATTCATGTGTTATATATATGTTGGAGACTTGAAGTTCTCGTTAGTCTGCCTATGCAGTAGTCGTATATCGTGTGTATTGGCACCGTTTTGTGATTATTAGAAATCGGAAGCTCTAGTGGGTTTCTCTCTCAACTTGATATGACGAATTTGGATTATGATACTTGATTGCTGACTGGTCATCATTGGGCCGGGTTGTCTAGACTAATGTGATATAGACTATGATGGTATGGCACAAATTGTGTAGCAGAGTGCATCAGAGTATGCTCCAGCGGGGTAGTTGTACCTCAGGACTAGCGGACGGCTGGTGGGTATTGCTTTGTCGGTTGGGCCTTCGTGGCGGATATCAGTGCAGAGGTTTCTATCGTTGATTTGGTTCTGGTATTGAGTAACTTTGTCGGATACGTTTCTTGTGTCCGAACTTGAGGCTATATATGTTTACCATAATGAGCAAGTTGACTCGACGCGCATTTCTTTGGCGAGGGTTTTATATGGATCGGGTGGCGCGTCGCCACGGGTATGGTATTTGGATCGGGTGGCACGCCGCCACGGGTATGTCATTGGAGCGGGTTGTACGCCGCAATAGTGTAATGCAAAAATAGAGTTAGTTATATGTTACCTGGTATACAATACCTCCTGGCTTCTGAGGAAAAGTCCGTATTGAGTATCGCTTGGCGAATGGCACATCAGTTGTGTCCTTTCAGGATTTGATAGCATACATTAATTGTTTCACCATGGGTGAGGTTAATTGCTTGGGTTCAGACCTAGATTTGCGTGTGGCTGACCGTTTTGAGCTTCGTTACTTGAGGAGCGTCATGAGTAATAGTGTTTGGATAGAATCACGATTCGTGGCAAGGCCACGTGATGTTATGACCTCTCGAGGAAGATTCAGGTACTCTATGATGTGAGACGGGATCTCAGTTCTATGTTGTGATGGTATAGAGGAATTGAATTACAACTCTTTTGTTTGAGTCGGTTGTCATGATTTGAGTATGTTCAGACGTTTATTATTGGAGCCTGTGTTGTGCTCGTCGTGGCTTAGGCCGGTGTTGAGGTGTCATATCACCAGTGCGGTGTGTTATAATCGAAATGATCGTTGGAGCCAATAATGAGTGTGAGTATATGTGATTTCAGTTGGTTAGAAAGGTAATATCGAGATTTGGCTCTAAATTTTGTTGTAGTATCAATTAAAAGGGAAATGGATTCATGAATGGTTGACCTGAGAGATGGGTTCGATATATCGCGTGTGTGGTTGCCGTTGGCGGGATATGAAGGTGTTGGAATAAGACTCTATCTAATGAGAAAGGTTCTTACTGCTAGTGTGTGGTTATTGTGGCCAGTTGTTGTGGCTATAGACTATCGTCTCGAGTGATTGGGTTGTTTGATACATCATGTGATCTCACCCAGAGTGGCGAGTATGGCTATTACAGATGGATCATGTGTACTCTGAGTATAGGCATGGGATTAGCAATTGGTATATGACTTCGGAAAGTGCAATGTGGTTTATAGTTCAAGTGGTCTGTGAGATTTCAGCAATATGGTGTTTTCAAAATTATGTGAGATAGGGTGACGTATGATCGCCCGAATATATGCTTGGTAAGGTCATTCAGCTATTGGATTGCTTCTAGTACAACTCTCGGTACGCTCGAGGACGAGCGATTATTAAGTTGGGAAGAATGTAACGACCCGGCCCGTCGTTACGGGAATTTACCACCCTGTCATGTTGCAATTACATGTTTTATGCTTTTATATCAGCGTTAGAGCCTATCGGGTGAGTTAGGAGTGAATTGAATTGAAAATGAAGCAAATATCATGTTTGAAGGAAGTTTAAATATGGAAAGTCAACCTAGAGTTGACTATCGAGTTAGAGTGCTCGGAATCAGATTCTGATGATTCGACTAGTTTCGGGGGATCATTTATGACTTAGGAGAGCAATCGGAATTGATTTTGGAGGCCCCGTGTAGAAATAGGCTTGAATTGGCTAAGGTTGAATTTTGGCGAAATCCGAACGGTAGGTGATATTTTTATCCGGGATTCGGAATGGAATTTCGACAGTTGCATTAGCTCTATTAGGTGATTTTGGATATATCTGCAAATTTTCAGGTCATTCGGACGTCGTTTGGTCGGGTTTTTGATTGAATGAGCAATTCGGAAATTTTGAAGAAACTTAGGCCTGAATCCGTGTGTAATTGGTGATTTTGATGTTTAGGATGGTGTTTTTATGATTGGAACAAGTTCGTATCGTGTTTTGGAGTATGTTGGTGGTTTTCGTTGGGGTCCGGGGGGCCTCGGGGTGTTTTCGGATGGTTAAACGGAAGAAAATCATGGAAATTGCAGGTTGGGATCCTGTTTCTGTTGTTTCCGCTCCCCCAGGTCGCGTTCATGAAGGCAGGGCTGGCTAAGGCATCGCGTTCGCGATCAGGCTGTCGCGTTCGCATAGGCAAGGTTGGACGAAGCTTCGCGTTCGCGTGAAGGATGGACGCGTTCGCGTAGAAGAAATCCGACGGCTGGGAGAATTGAACTTCGCGGACGCGTGATAGGGCGTCGCGTTCGCGATGAAGTAATCGTACAGGCCATCACGTTCGCGTGAGAGACATCGCGAACGCGTAGAGTTAAATTCCCAGGCAGTGAGTTTAATTGCAGAACAGAGGGCTCGCGGGTTTCACACCCCAAAACATAAAATCACGGGAAAACGCTGGGAAATCATCGGGTATTCATCGAAGGTAAGTTTCTTGACTCAAAAACATCATTTTATGGTAGAATTAACATCAATCTTCATGAATTTGGGTAGAAATTGTGAAGGATTGTGGCCTAGATATTGAAAACGAAAATTTGGGTTTTGAAAGGCCAATCGAACTCCAATTTTTGTAAATTTTATATGTATGGACTCGTGGCGAGACAAGGATTCTGGAAATATGAGTTTCAAAATTTTTTGAGATGTGGGCCCGGGGCTCGGGTTTTGCAAATTTCGTGATTTTTGATATTTTTCGAGTTCTTTCGATTGGGTTATGTTCCATTAGCCTATTTTGATATATTTGTGCTGATTTGTGCTAGTTTTGACGTGCGTGGATGCCGGTTTGAGGAGCTAAGGCGTCGCGAAGCATGAGCTTTCGTCGGTTCGAGGTGGGTAATACTTGTAAATGATGTCCTGAGGGTTAGTAAACCCCGGACTTGCACATCTTAGTGCTGTGTTGAGGTGACTTGCACGCCGGATAACGGGCTTGGGGTAGAGTACCATTGGGGATTGTGACTTGGTCCGTCACACGTAATAAATAATAACACCTAATTGTTGAAATAAATTGGACTAATTATCATGTTTGGGCTTCGTGCCGATTATTTGAATCCTTTAGGGATTGGTATCATTGTCTTGATAACACTGTGCATATTTTATTCTAAATTTAAGGTTTAAAATGATATTTTTGCTATTCAGCATTTTTATAAGGTTATGAAAAACTTAAACAAGGTCTTAATAACATTTTTAGCTGTGAGCTAATATGATATTGTTGCCCGTAGGGCTTTCTTGATTATTTGTTAGATTGATTGGGGCTGAGTGCCATATGTTAGGGCATGACATTTTATGTGAGCATATGCATACACATGCATGGATCGGACTGCACGCCGCAGGTGGTATACGGATCGGGCTGCGCGCCGCAGCAGGTGTGATATTAATATTGTGCTTGGGCTGTAGGAACCCCTCCGGAGTCTGAACCCCCACAGTGAGCACGGGTACTCAAATTGGATCGGGCTACACGCCGTAGCGGTCATATGCATTGCATGTCATGCATACATTGGTTTACGTGTACTACGTGGCATAACATTCAGCACTCATACATTACTGGCACACATGCATTAGTTGCCTTATTGACCAGATCTCCTGGTGTAAATTGATAAGGAGTGCTGAGCCCGAGAGGCTGATTTGAGTGCGGACTTGCACTGCTTGAGATTGTATCCAGGTATTGATATATTATTATGAAAGAAAGTAGCTAAAATTGAGATTTCTAAATAATCTACTCACATATGCTTGAAAGGAATAAAAAGATAGTTCTGTATTGTGTAGCATGAGATAGTGCCTATCGTGGTTTTCTTCCCTTCAGCATTATTTACTTTTATTACCGCTGAGTTGGAAGTACTCACACCTGACTCCCTGCACCTTGTGTGCAGATCCAGGTACATCATAGTGGAGCTGATTCTATTGCGGCTTGGGAGTGCTTTTGGACAGTCGAGGTAGCTGCCAGCGTTCGCAGGACCTGATTCTCCAGTTTGTGTGTATTTTTGTTACGATCATCCCACACTTGTGCACAGTTATATTCACTATTTACACTTTGTATACTCTGTAGAGGCTCATGACTCTTGACCCTTCGGTCTATGGGAGTTGGCACGTGTTGGGACTTGGTTCCCTGTTTTTAATATATCTATCACGGTTATGTTTAAATTGGATAAAGTGAGCTTGTGGCTCCGTGATTGTTGTTGATTGGTCGGGCTGGCCTAGCAGTGTGTTGGGCGCCATCACGATCGGATTTGGGGTCGTGATATCATGATGAGTAAAATGCGAAAAAATTGTCAATTCTTCGCGATCGCGAAGAACAAATATTCTGTTGCATTGATCCCACTTTGGAAGCTTATATCTCATAATCTATAATGAATTTAGAGATGACCTAAAACTCAAAGTTGTAACCATTTGTCTATAGTTTTTAGAAATGTAAATTAATTGGAATTTTAAATTGTGTACAAAAAGTTATGGTGGTTACACTATAGGCTATCCGGTAATGTCTCTAATACATACGGCTGACTTTGGAAGACTATATCTCGCAATGTACAATGAGTGTAGTTTTCAAAACATCAAACCATTTGTCATTTGGAGTTGTGTGCAAAAGGTTATGACCATTATACTAAAGGCTATCTGGAAGAGCTAGGAATTGTTCTTCGTGATCACGAAAGGCAAATTATGGGCTGAGAAAAAATTTTCTTCGCGATCGCAAAGCATTTTTCTCGATCGCGAAGAGTAAATACCTGGGCAGAAGCTTTATTTCATGGTTTCGGCCATTTTTAATATTTTTGGAGCAAGGGGGCTCGGGTGAGGCAATTTTTTGAGAGATTTTCAAGGAAAATGTCGGGGTAAGTATTCTTAACTTAATTTTGGTTAGATTACTCAAATCCATTGTTATTTTTAACATGTAATTGGAAGTTTGAAAACCCTCTTGGATATATTTGAGGATTTGAGGGTCGAAATGTTATCGGAAATTAGTAATTTTGGTATGGTTAGACTCGTGGCTGAATGGGTTGTCGGATTTTGTGAGTTTCATCGGATTTTGAGACGTGGGCCCACGGGCAATTTTGAGTTAAATTTTGGAATTTGTTGGAAAATTAGTATTTTCATATGGAATTAATTCCTATAATTAGTATTGACTGAATTAAATTAACTGTGACTAGATTCGGGTCGATTAGAGGCCGATTCAAGGGGCAATGACATTTTAGAGTAGGATTTTGCTCGGATTGAGGTAAGTGATGATTGTAAATAATGTCCTGAAGGTTTGAAACCACATATTACACATCGTTGTGTTACTTTTAGGTGACATATATGCTTGATGACGAGCGTGGGATAGAGCACCGCAGAGGATTGTGACCTAGTCCATCCCATACGAGTATTTTAATGCGTATTTGCTAGTTAATTGCTGATGTTATTATATTTTGGGTTGTATGCCATATTTGGGGCCTTGTTGAGACCCTTAGGGGCATTTTTATTATCTATCATCACTCAAATTGTTTGAAAGCATGTCCTCAGTCATGTGTTACCTGTTTATTACTCAAATCTGGCTTTATCACTATATTCTTAAAATGTGGAAAACTGTTTTGGGCTGAGTTCCATGTTTTGTTAAGATAGACCGAGGTTCTGATTGTGAGATTGATGACTAAGATATACGGAGAGTCTGATAGTGAGGTTAATGACTGAGAGAGGTCGAGGGCCTAGTTGTGAGGATTATATCTATGGATTGGGTTGCACGTCGCAACAATATATATACATATATGGATATGGATCGGGTTGCATGCCTCAGCAATATTTTTATGGGTTGGGATGCACGTGTCAGAAATATTGCGCTTGGACCGTAAGGGACCCCTTTTGGAGTCTGCACACCCCTAATGAGCATCATCAGCGAAGTATATGGAATGGGCTGCACACCGTAGCGATACATGTATCGGGCTACATGCCGCAATGATTACTGTATGGTACCTATTGAGCGTGAACGCTGAGTGCGAGTACTGATTGGTAAGAGTTGAGTCACGAGTGACAGAGAGGCTAGCCTGATGGGCGATAGATATATAGACATGCATATGAGTGATGTTTACGTGAGAGGCATGTTTATGAACTTTTTGATTTCACTCCTCTTTAAAGTGAGTTTCTATCGAATATGTTGATTTATTGATTGTTTTCACTCATCTTTATATTGAGCCTCTATCGAAAAGTTGGACAAATGTTTTAAGACAACTTTTATTTAAACTAGGGTTTATGAGATGTTCATAAGTTAATCACTGATTTGGCATTTGGTTATTTCCATCGAGATTTTCAACTTATGAAGTGTTTGTGATTACTATTTTGCCCGAGATGCTGGTTTACGAACTATGCTTTGCCCAAGGGGCTAATTATAGCTTTAAATCTCTATTATTATTTAAAATGGTACTGAACCCCTACTAAAACTGATGGAGAGTATTTCAAAAATGATTTTTACTAAAAGCTGGATCTTAAAAGGGAAGGTTGACTCGAATTACGATCTGAAAGCCTATTGTGCTAATTGAGCCTAGCGTGATTGTGGATTCATTGTTTCCTACTGCTCAGTCTTTATTTACTCTTATTACTTACTGAGTTGGAGTACTCACATTACTCCCTGCACCTCGTGTGCATATTCAGGTATTTGGAACCCGGTAGCGGGTGTTGGTTGCTCAGATGTGGGGTCATCAGAGTTAGCAAAGTGGTTGCACGACATTTCGCAGCACTGCTTCTTCCTTATCACTTTTATTTCTGTACTTAGTACATCTTTACTGTTGTTGTTGTATTCAGACCTTGGTAGATGCTCATGGTTAGTGACACCTTGATGTTCGGCTTGTATATAAATTTCGCTCTGTTCCTTCAGACTTAAATTATGAAATATTTTTCTAATTAAAGATTTAAAAATGACTCTTAATGATTAAAGGATTAATGTGAGTGTTGTATCGGCTGGCCTTGTCTTCACGAGAGGTGCCATCACGACCGGGCATGTTGGGGTCGTGACATTAATTCTTTTTACTCATGAGAGCTCGGCTATTAATATATACTTTTTACTCAGTGAGTACTTAGTACTCACCCCTACACCCTGCACCTTTGTGTGCAAATTCAGGTACACAGGAGGGTTAGACGAGCACTCCAGCCTTTATCAGTGTTATTTCAAGTTGCTGTGGTAGCTGCCGGCGTTCGCAGAACCTAGCTTCTATTTCCATTCAGTTAATACTATATGTTGAGTATTTCATGCAGTATTTCCATTACTATTCAGTTATGTTTAGAGGCTCTAGACTAGTGATCCCACATCTTTTGGGAGTGTTATTTCATTATTCACACTTCTCAGTATGTATTCATCATATTAATATTGGAGTATTTATTGACTCATATATTCTTCTTGAGTTGGTCCTTTTGGGACTGGTTTTTTATTTGAAAACAATTGTTGGTCTGGATGGCCTAGATTTAGTGTTGGACGCCATCACGACCGGATTTGGGTCGTGACAAGTTGGTATCGGAGCCTAGGTTACTAGGACTCGCGATTCATGAGCCGGTTTAGTAGGATTTCGCAGATTGGTACGTAGACGTCCGTATCTATCCTCGGGAGGCTATAGAACTTTAGGAAACACTTCGCTTTCTTGGATTCATATTGTGCTGTTTGTGTTATCATGAAATTAAATTTTTCATATTCTACTCTCGCAGATGGCGAGAACACGTGCTAGCGGACGACCACCAGTGGCACCCAGAGGCCGTGGTCGTGGTAGAGGTAGGGCAGCAGTGACAACACCTGCTGACCCACCAGCTGACCAGACTCAGGGTCAGATCCCAACGCTAGTGGCCCAGGTTCAGGATCAGGTTCTAGCTGTAGGCATCCCAGCAGCTCAAGTTCAGGCACCGGAAATGTCCATTGAGATACCGGGTCTTCAGGAGAGCTTAGCACAGATCTTATCAGTGTGCACTGGCTTAGCTCAGGTGGTTGCGGCATCTACTACAGCAGCTTCTTCATAGGCTGGGGGGGGAATCAGACCCCCGTTGCTCGCACACCCAAGCTGGTAGTTCAGGGTTTACAGGCACATGAGGCAGCTCCAGCTCAGCTGGCTGCACCCGTTCCACCAGCCCCAGCTCAGTCGATTGTAGAGGTCTGAGAGGCTACAGCCTCCGGCATTCAGCGGTGTTGAGGGCGAGGATGACCAGGGTTTTCTGGATAAGTGTCAGCGTATGCTTCGTACTGCGGGTATTCTGGAGTCTAGCGGTGTTGCCTTCACTACCTTCCAGTTCACAGGACCAGCATTTCATTGGTGGGAGGATTTTGAGAGGCGTATGCCTGCTGGGGAAGCACCCCTCACTTGGCAGCAGTTCTCCACGGTATTTCTAGAGAAGTATGTGCCCCAGTCTTAGAGGGAGAAGCTGTATCATTAGTTTGAGTGGTTGAAGCAGGGAGATATGTCGATGACTCAGTATGAGCTAAGATTTACACAGCTAGCCCGTCATGCCATGTGGATGATTCTGACGGATCGAGAGAGGATCAGGAGATTTGTGGATGGTCTCATCTATCCTATCCGCATATTGATGACTAGAGAGAGGGCTTTAGCAGTTACCTTTGAGGAGGTGGTTGATGCGGCTCGTCAGATTGAGACAAAGCATCATCGAGAGCGTGAGGAGAGGGAGGCTAAGAGGCCTCGGGGTACAGGTAGTTACAGTGGTGCTCTATCTAGGGGCCAGTCTCAGCACAGCAGAGGTCGTACTTTCAGATCTCCTCGGTCAGTCCGTGTAGAGTCCAGTGGAGCTTCGTCAGACCGTGGTCATCAAGGTCATCAGGGCCATCAGGGTTAGTAGGGTCGTCACAAGAGCCAGCCTGCACTGAGCGCCCTTCCAGCTTAGAGCTCTGCTCCTGCTCCTTCAGCTTAGGGTTCATCTGCAACGAGGGGTTCTCAGCAGTCCCTTTCTCCAGCTTCAGGCTGTTGCTTTGAGTATGGTGAGTTTGGACATATCAGGAGAGAGTGTCCCTAGTTGCTTCGTAAGCGATCTCAGCAGAGGGACCAGCCCTCGTCATCTGCTCATGTTTCTTCAGCACAAGCACAGTCAGCTAAGAGTGGTGGTCAGGTAGCCAGAGGTCGCCCTAGGGGTGAGGATCGTGCTGGCGGAGGTCAGGCTCGTTTTTATGCTCTTCCGAATAGGAGTGATGTTAGTGCATCAGATGCAGTCATCACATGTATTATCTCAGTCTGCCACAGGGATGTTTCTATTTTATTTGATCCCGGATCCACCTATTCCTATGTTTCTTCATATTTTGCGCATCATTTGGGTATGACACATGTTATTCTTGCCTTGCCCGTGCATGTGTCTACCCTGGTAGGTGATACAGTTATTGTGGATCAGGTATACCGATCCTGTCTTGTTACTATTGGGGGTCTGGAGACCCGAGTTGACTTATTACTATTGGTCATGATGGATTTCGATGTGATTCAAGGCATGGATTGGTTATCCCCTGACCATGTGATTCTGTACTGTCATGCCAAGACAGTCACATTAGCTATTCCAGGTAATCCGAGGATCGAGTAGCGAGGCGTGATTGATTATGTATCTGACAGTGTGATTTCCTTTATAAAAGCCCAACGAATGATTGGGAAGGGCTGTTTATCTTATTTGGACTTCATTAGAGATGTTGAGGCTGAGACACCCAGCCTTGATTCGGTCCACGTTGTGAGGGATTTCCCGGATGTATTTCCAGCAAACCTGCCGGACATGCCGCCGGACAGGGATATCGACTTTGGTATTGACTTGGTGCCGGGCACTCAGCCCATTTCCATTCCTCCCTACCGCATGGCACCAGCTGAGTTAAAAGAGTTGAAAGAATAGCTTCAAGAACTCTTAGATAAGGGGTTCATTCGCCCGAGTGCGTCACCTTGGGGTGCACCGGTATTATTCGTGAAGAAGAAAGATGGCACAATGAGAATATGCATTGATTATAGACAGTTGAACAAGGTGACAGTAAAGAATAAGTACCCATTGCCTCGTATTGAGGACTTGTTTGATCAGCTCCAGGGAGAAAGTGTATTCTGTAAAATTGACCTTCGATCGGGTTATCACCAGTAGAAGATTAGGGATTCAGACAATATGAAAACAGCTTTCAGAACGAGATATGGCACTATGAATTTTTGGTGATGTCTTTTGGGCTGACTAACGCCCCAGCCGCATTCATGCACTTGATGAACAGTGTATTTCGGTCGTACATATTTATGATGATATCTTGGTGTACTCATGCAGCCAGGAGGAGCACGCACAGCACTTGAGGGTGGTATTGCAGAGATTGAGAGAAGAAAAGTTGTATGCAAAATTTTTTAAGTGTGAATTCTGGCTTGCGTGATATCTCGGTCTTCCTTATATGACCATATTCGAGAGTGCTAGTATGATGATCCACACTTGCTTGTCCTTAAGGACAGAGTTCAGCATGATGATGCCAGAGATATCACTATTGATAGTGATGGTGTGTTGCGGATGCAGGGCCGGATATGCGTGCCCAATATTGATGGCCTTCGTGAGTTGATATTGGAGGAGGCCCATAGCTCGCGGTATTCTATTCATTCAGGTGCCGCAAAGATCTATAAGGATTTGAGGCAGCATTGCTGGTGGAGAAAGATGAAGAAAGATATTGTGAATCATGTAGCACGATGCCTAAACTGTCAGCAGGTCAAGTATGAGCATTAGAGGCCTGGTGGTGTGTTCCAGCGTATTGATATTCCCGAGTGGAAGTGGGAAAGGATCACTATGGACTTTGTTAGTTGACTCCCTCGGACAGCGAGGAAGTTTGATTCAGTTTGGGTGATTGTGGATAGGCTGACCAAGTCAGCTCACTTCATTCCTGTGTGTACTACATACTCCTTAGAGCGGTTAGCAGAGATATTCATCCGTGGGATTGTGAGATTGCATGGACTTCCCATTTCTATCATGTCAGATAGAGGTACCCAGTTCACTTCTCAGTTCTGGAAGACATTTCAGCGAGGATTGGGTTCGCAGGTAGAGCTGAGCACAACATTTCACCCACAGACGGATGGGCAGTCCGAGCATACAATTCAGATACTGGAGGACATGTTGCGTGCTTATGTCATTAATTTCGGTGGTTCATAGGCTGATTACTTGCCTCTTGCAGAGTTTTCTTATAATAATAGCTATCAGTCCAGCATTCAGATGGCATCGTATGAAGCCTTATATGGGAGGTGGTGTAGGTCTCCAGTTGGTTGGTTTGAGCCCGGCGAGGCTAGGTTGTTGGGGACAGAGTTAGTCCAAGATGCCTTAGACAAGGTGAAGGTGATTCAGGAGAGACTTCGCACAGCTCAGTCGCGTCGGAAGAGTTATGCGGACCGGAAGGTCCGAGATGTGTCTTATTCAGTAGGTGAGAAGGTGTTGCTGAAGGTTTCGCATATGAAGGGCGTTATGAGGTTTGGAAATAAAGGAAAGCTGAGCCCAAGGTTCATTGGACCTTTTGAGGTGCTTAGGAAAGTTGGGGAGGTTGCCTATATGCTTCCCTTTCCACCCAGACTGTCGGGAGTTCACCCGGTGTTTCATGTATCTATGCTCCGGAAGTACGTTGAAGATCCGTTACATGTGTTAGACTTCAGCACGATACATCTGGATGAGGACTTGACCTATGATGTGGAGCCGATAGCCATTTTGGGTCGACAGGTTCGTAAGTTGAGATTCAAAGACATAGCCTCAGTGAAAGTGTAGTGGAGGGGTCGTCCCGAGGAGAAAGCAACTTGGGAGACCGAACAGGAGGTGCAGAGCAGATATCCACACTTATTTGAGACTCTAGGTATGTTTCTTAACCCGCTCGCGGACGAGCGTTTGTTTAAGTTGGGGAGAATGTAATGACCCGACCCGTCGTTATGGGAGTTATCGCCCCATTTTATTTATTTAATACTCTAACATTTTAATTCATATGTGTATGCAGAGTTAGAAGTAAATCGGATGGAAATTTGATAGAAATGAGGCAATAAACCTCTTTATGAGAAGAATAGTTTGGAAAATTCAACCGAATGTTAATTGATGAGTTAGACATCTCGGAATGGAATTCTGATGATTTGACTACTTTCGGGGGATGATTTATGATATAGGAGAGCAATCGAAATCAAATTTGAAGGTCCAGTGTAGTTTTAGGCTTGAATTGGCTAAGGTCGAATTTTGGCTAAATTCGAACGGTAGATAAGATTTTGATCCGGGGGAGAGTTACAGTAGCTCCGTCAGGTTATTTTGGATATGCGTGCAAAATTTCATGTCATTCGGAAGTGTTTAGGTCAGGTTTTAGAGCAAATGTTGGTTTCAGAAGTTTAAATGAAATTTAGGCTTGAATCCGTGAGAATTCGATGATTTTGATGTTTATGATAGAGTTTTTATGTTGCGAGCAAGTTTGAATGAGTTAATGTGAGGTATTTGTGCTTTTGGTTGAAGTCCCGGGGGCCTCGGCATGTTTTCGGGAGGTTAAACGGGAAAAATTTATAAGTTATGACAAGTCTAAGATTTTGGCTTCTGGTATTTTCGCATCTGCGGAAATGGACCGCAGAAGCGGTTCCGCAGATACGGCCATTTGAACGCAGAAGCGGAGGAATAACCGCTGGTGCAGGCTCGCAGAAGCAAGCCCAGGCTCGCAAAAGCGATGATGGGCATCTGGAGGACTTCCGCAGAAGCGGACCATGCGCCGCAGACGCGGTCTCGCAGAAGCGATGGTGGGGCCGCAGAAGTGGTCCTGGCCTTCAAGGAAAAAGTCGCAGAAGCGACAGGTAATCCACAGAAGCAGACTCGCCTAAGCGAGTAAATTTCTGCAGAAGTGGAAATCGTCAGTGATTTAATGAGAACAGTGTATCAAAATTTCAAAGTTTAAAAAACAACGTTTGACTTCGGGGAGAGGCGAATTGCGAGGGTTTTCAAGAATAAATAGTGGGAAATCATCAGGTAAGGGTTCCTAAACTCAAATTATGTTATTATAACGCAAAACCATAGATTAAACGCCCCAAAAACTGAGAATTTAAGTGAAAAGAATGGTGGTTAGGGGTTAGAAATTTAGGAAGATAAAAGTGGGAGTTAAGGGGTCAAACGGACTCCGTTTTCGATAAAATTTATATGCACGGACTTGTGGCGAGACGAGAAATCCGTTGTTATGATTGTTGGAATTTTTCGAGAAGTGGGCTTGGGGCCCGGGTTTTACCAACTTGGTGCATTACTACATTTTTCAAGTAAACTTGATTGGGTTATATTTCTTTGACCCATATTAATGTAATTTCTGTGGTTTTGACTATATTCGACACATGAGGCAGCAAATTCAAAGGGAAAAGTCATCGCGGACGAGTCCACGGCCGGCTTGAGGTGAGTAGTTAGTGTATATGGTAGCCTGAGGGTTCGAAACCCCGGCTTAGCATATTATGACGCTAGTAGGGCGTGGTTCGCACCCCATGGAAGGTGCAGGATTGATTATGACTGGGGATTGAGACTTGGTCCATCCCGGATATGAATAATATGTTATATGCGGTTGAAATGCATACTGTGTTAGATATATTTGTTGGTTGTAAGCCATGTTTGGGGCCGTGTGCCGACCTGTAGTATCCCTAGGGGATAGATATATATGTGATAGCTTGGTTTGCTTAATCACTGATCTCAGTCCTGGTTTGAAATCACTATTATGAAATGCTAAGTCACTTGTTCTTGGAAAATTAAATAAAATTTAAGTATTTTCATCATTAATGAACTGGAACCTGGAAATAAATAAGTTGAACTGTTGTGTGACTCATATGCATGTTGTGGACTGAGGATGGACCGGGCTGCACACCGCAGCAGATGATATAAGGATCGGGCTGCACGCCGCAGCAGATGATATGATATTGCGCATGGGCTGAAGGAGCCCCTCCGGAGTCTGTACACACCCCCAGTGAGCGGCATCAACATTAAACGGGTCGGAATACACGTTGTAGCGGTCATATGCATTGCATTGCATTTTTATCTGTAAATGTGCTAATTGTGATTGGTTGTTGTTGTTAGTTCGTGGTAGGTATCGGACTGTAATTTAGCTTTACTTTGTGGTATTCTGTGGATTTCCTGCTTTCAGCTATTAATATATACTTTTTACTCACTGAGTACTTAGTACTCACCCCTACTCCCTGCACCTTTGTGTGTAGATTCAGGTACACATGAGGGTTAGACGAGCACTCCAGCTTTTATCAGAGTTATTTCGAGTTGCTGAGGTAGCTGTCGGGGTTCGCAGAACCTAGCTTCTCTTTCCATTCAGTTATTACTATATGTTTCAGACTTGAGTATTTCATTCAGTATTTCCATTACTATTCAGTTATGTTTAGAGGCTCTAGACTCGTGACCCAGATCTTTTAGGAGTGTTAATTCATTATTCGCACTTCTCAGTATATATTCATAATATTATTATTGGAGTATTTATTGACTCATATATTCTTCTTGAGTTGGTCCTTTTGTTTCTATTTGAAAATAGTTGTTGGTCTAGCTGGCCTAGCTTTAGTGTTCGGCGCCATCACGACCGGATTTGGGTCGTGACATACACGCTGTGACGAGCGTGGCTTAGAGCACCGCTGGGGATTATGAGCTAGTCCATCCCAAATGTGTATTTTAGTGCGTATTTTCTAGTGAATTGTTGATGATATTATATTTTGGGTTGTATGCCATGTTTGGGGCCTTGTGCCAACTTGTTGAGAACCTTACGAGCATTTTTACTATCTATCCTCACTCAAATTGTTCGAAAGCATGTCCTTAATCATGTGTTACTTGTTTATTACTCAAATCTGGCTTTATCACTATATTCTTCAAATGTGAAAAATTGTTTCGGGCTGAGTTTCCGATTTTATTGAGATAGACCGAGGGTCTGATTGTGAGATTGATGATTGAGATGTTTGGAGAGTCTGATAGTGAGGTTAATGATTGAGAGAGGTTGAGGGCCTAGTTGTGGGGATTATATATCTATGGATCGGGTTGCACGCCACATCAATATATATACATATGGATATGGATCGGGTTGCACACCACAACAATACTTATATCGGTCAGGCTGCACGCTGCAACAATATTGCGCTTGGGCCGTAAGGGACCCCTCCCGGAGTCTGCACACCCCTAGTAAGCGCCATCGACGAAGTATATTGAATGGGATACACGTCGCAGCAATATATGAATCGGGCCGCACGCCACATCAGTTACTGTATGGTACTTATTAAGCGTGAACGCTGAGTGCGAGTACTGATTGGTAAGAGTTGAGTCACGAGTGACAGAAAGGCTAGCCCGAGGGGCGATAGATATATATACATGCATATGAGTGATGTTTGCGTGAGAGGCATATTTATGAACTTATTGATTTCACTCCTCTTTAAAGTAAGTTTCTATCGAATATGTTGATTTATTAACTATTTTCACTCATCTTTATATTGAGCCTCTATCGAAAAGTTGGGCAAATGTTTTAAGATAACTTTTATTTAAACTAGGGTTTATGAGATGTTCGTAAATTAATCACTGATTTGGTATTTGGTTATTTTTACCAAGATTTTCAAGTTATGAAGTGTTTATGATAACTGTTTTGCCCGAGAGGCTATTTTAGGAACTATGCTTTGCCCGAGGGGCCAATTATGGCTTTAAATCTCTATTATTATTATTTTAAATGGTACTAAACCCCTGCTAAAACTGCTGGAGAGTATTTCAAAAATGATTTTTACTAAAAGTTGGATCTTAAAAAGGAAGGTTGACTCGTATTACGGTCTGAAAGAATGTTGTGCTAATTGAGCCTAGCATGATTGTGGATTCATTTTTTCCTACTACTTAATCCTTATTTACTCTTATTACTTACTGAGTTGGAGTACTCACATTACTCCCTGCATCTCGTGTGCATATTCAGGTATTTGGAACCCGGTAGCAGGTTTTGGTTGCTCAGATTTGGGGTCATCAGAGTTAGCAGGGTGGTTGCACGACGTTCGCAGCACTGCTTCTTCCTTATCACTTTTATTTCCGTACTTAGTACATCTTTACTGTTGTTTTTGTATTCAGATCTTGGTAGATGCTCATGGCTAGTGACACCTCGATGTTCGGCTTGTATATAAATTTCGCACTATTCCTTCAGACTTATATTATGAAATATTGTTCTAATTAAAGATTTAAAAAGGACTCTTAATGATTAAAGGATTACTATGAGTGTTATGTCGGTTGGCATTATCTTTACGAGAGGCGCCATCACGACCAGGCTGGTTGGGGTCGTGACAAGAAGATCTGATGAAAATTTCTGAAGGAATGGATGCTTATTTATAGCCAACGAATTCTAGATTGAAAGGGTGTGAAAGTGGCTATTCACACTGCTGGTGGCTATTCATGAATGTAGACTCTCTTTGGTGGCTATTCGTGAAATGCCGCCTCTCTTTGGTGGCTTTTTCATTAACACGAGAAAATTAAAGACGAAAATTAATTAATTTAACTTTACAAATAACGGTCATTCAAAATATTAATATTTAATTAATTCATTTTATTTTATTGGTCTAAAAAATTTAGTCAATCAATCATATCAATCGACCGAAGCCGAGCCGAGCGAGCGACGATGTGAGCCCCTTTCCTCTTAGTTCCTTTTAATAGCTTAAGGAAGTGCTTCTATATTTAAACCCAAAAAATACTTGTTTTTAACCAATGAAGGACAAAGTGCAAAAGCCAAAGTTTCATTTTCACCTTTTTTGCTCACTAGTATCTGTACCCGCACGATGCGTGGGAAATTATAAAATTAAAAAATAATAAGAAATATTACTTGAAATGGTAGTGAAAAGTGATCAAAAATAATATGTTATTAGTTAATGAAAGTAACAACCTCTACTTCTTAAATCGTGTTTGGAACAAAAAAAAAAATCACAATCTTTAAGACTCTACAATATATGTAAATCATTGTCTCTGTTTAATTAGCTTGAATTTATTACATAAAATAAAATAAAATAAAATAATGATCTTTATGAACAAAGCATTCTCGTGGAACTCCATCTTTCTATGGAATATAAATCTAAGCAAATGCAAATTGAACTTACTTTTCACAATAAATTCCACGAAATTGTTTGCTTTCTCTGGCTAGAAATTTTATCTGACAAATGAATCCATGTAATGATCAAATATCGAACACCAAAGATCAAACTTTGGATAAACTTGTATAATTTCTGTCTTCTACAACCAAAGTTATTTTTTATCGATGTATAACTTTACACTTTCTGAATTGTTAACTCGATGCTCAAAAGTTAACAAAAATATTACAACAGTGATGAAGACGGAATTTGGCAGAGAAATATGGGCAATATTACATTCACATATGTAAGATCATGCCTAAACTAACTGAAAGGGTTATATTTCTTTGCATTTAGAGTCGTGAAAATTATAAATTTTAATTCATTTAGTTTAATCATTCCTAATACTTTATGAGTTTTAATGAGAATATTCCATTTTTAAAAATAACCCCATCTGCAAAGAATAAAGGCAAAACTGATATGAAGAATTCTAGAAAAAACAAAATCTTCCTTTCACTATTTAAATCGAGGAAACAAACAAAAACTAAAGAAATTATTTCTTGTGTTTTAAAGATTTTAAAGAAGGGAGTATATCACCAGATATGCATAATTGCAAAATAATGATCAGATGCTTAGCAATTTACTCATCGAACAACGAAAAATCACAAAGAAAGATTTTGGATACAATTTTCCACGGCAAATTTTTCGGTGAAAGAAAAAGGGGAACTATACATTTTTTTGTAATCCAATATATGCAAGAGGATATTCAGTTAGTTTTTAAAAGGAAGGGGAGTGGAGGAAGTGGGAGTAGTTGGTGGTTTTTATTGGTAGTTTCAGTTGCTTAAATTTTGAAATAAAATATGTAATTCAGTTAGTTTTTATAATAGATGGGAGTGGAGGAAGTGAGAGTAGTTGGTTGTTTTTATTGGTAGTTTCTATTGCTTGAATTTTGAAAAAAAAAATGTGTCTTTCACGTCTATATAGATAGAAGATTTCCCATTCACACTACCACTTCAACCCCAACAATCCCCCACATGAATGGGGAGTGATGAACTTACATGAAAACAAATTGTGTGATTCGCAACTAAGAACTAATTGCATCTGGATAAGTAGGTTTTCCTTTGAACTTTCTGTAGTGAGCGCATATCGGATATACCCGGTCAATCGGTAGATGTGATATCTTTGAACCGTCGAGCTTTAGTGTATACCTAGACAACATATGTCACACAATTAATCCTTATCCATCTTTTGGTTGTCATTGTTGTGTTTGTTTTAGCCATGAACACCGCCTGGTTTCATAAGTATATAGAGAATTGGCCTTACAACATTCTCTTTAAAGTGGCTTACACTTCACACTTATATAGGTGATTCCTAAACGTGTTATCCCGTAGATACACTATTTTATATACCCCACATCAAACTTAGAAATCATTACGAAGTCCTAACACTTTATCCGTTGTACTGAACATTGTCTGCATCACGATAATGGACCAAAATTTTATTTGACAATGTTGAACCGTCACTAATGACTTTGTTTGATCTCCTTGAATCTAGATCTTGGGAGTCTTCTAGGTAGAGTTACCACCATAGTGACTTGTCCTTGGCCATAGTCTTATTCCCTTCGATGACTTCTTAACTCCCTCTCTAGTTAGGCCTTTTGTAAACGTATCTGCCACATTATCATTTGATCTTACATAATTAATAGTGATAATTCCACTAGAGAGTAGTTATATAATTGTATTATGCCTTCGTTGAATGTGACGAGATTTTCTGTTATACATAACACTCCCAGCCCTTCCTATTGCTGCTTGAGTGTCGCAATGTATGCATACAGGTGCCGAAAGTTTGGGCCAAAAAGGAATTTTTTTTAAGAAATTCCGAAGCCATTCAGCTTCTTTACCGGCCTTGTCTAAAGCGATAAACTCAGACTCCATTGTAGAGCGAGCGATGCATGTCTGTTGGACGACTTCCAAGACACTGCTCCCCTACCAATAGTAAAAACATATCCACTTGTGGATTTTGTTTCCGTTGATCCGTTGATCCAATTTGCATCATTATATCCCTCAATAACTATGGGATAATTATTGTAATGCACTGCATAGTCTTGAGTATACTTCAAATATCCCAATACTCGTTTCATTGATATCCAATGAGCTTGGTTGGGATTACTTGTGTGTCGACTAAGCTTGCTTATTGCACAAACTATATCAGATCGTTTACAATTCATAATGTACATCAAACTTCCCAACAGTCGAGCATATTCCAATTTGCAATAATATGGTTTAAATCAATTGGCGTTTCTTGCTTCTTTAAATTCTAAATATTTGAACTTTTCAAGAACCATTTTAACATAATGAGATTGAGACAAAGCTAGACCTTGAGGAGTCTGTAGGATCTTGATTCCCAAAAGTAAAGCTGCAACTCCTAAGTCTTTAATATCAAATTTACTAATAAGCATGCGCTTAGTAGCATTTATGTTAGCAATATCGTTACTCATTATCAACATATCATCCACATATAAACAAACAATGACTATTTGATTTGAAGTATTCTTAATGTAAATACATTTGTCACACTCATTGATCTTAAAACCATTTGACAATATTGTTTGGTCAAATTTCGCACGCCATTATTTTGGTACTTGTTTTAGTCCGTAAAGTGACTTGACAAGTCGACACACCTTCTTTTCTTTTTTGGGGACAACAAACCCTTCAGGTTGTTCCATATATATATATATATTCCTCTAAATCCCCAGGTTGTCTTTATATCCATCTGATGGATTCGAAGTCCATACACGGCGGCTAATATTATTAATACCCGGATAGACGTAATCCTTGTTACCGACGAGTATGTGTCAAAGTAATCAAAACCTTCTCGTTGTCTACACATGTTAACAACTAATCTTGCCTTATATTTGTCAATAGTACCATCAGCTTTTATTTTCCTTTTGAAAATCCATTTAGAACTCAAAGGGTTATTTAATGGAGGAAGATCAACCAATTCCTAGGTATGATTACTTAATATGGATTCTATCTCACTATTGACTGCCTTTTTCCAATATTGTGCTTCCAAGGAAGACATTGCTTCTTTGAACGTTTGAGGTTCATTTTCCAATAAGAATGCCAGAAAATCTTGTCCAAAGGAAGTATCTATCCTTTAACGTTTACTACGTCTTGGATTTTCTTCATCGAACATACTTTCCTCTGCTTCTTCCCGAGGTCACTTAGATTTTTCATTAGACGACTCACATTCAATTTTATACAGATAAATATTCTAAAAAAATTTAGCCTTATCCGATTCATTTATAGTATTAATATGAATGTCGGAATTTTCTGATTTATGAACTAGAAATCGATATGCCTTACTATTTGTTGCATATCCTACGAAAATGCAATCAACGGTTTTTGGTCCAATTTTTACCCTTTTGGGTTTAGGAACTTACACTTTATCCAAACACCCCCACACTTTAAAATATTTTAAGTTAGGTTTCCTTCATTTTTATTTTTCATATGGAATGGATTGTGTTTTACTATGTGGAACTCGATTCAGTATTTGATTAGCTGTAAGAATAGCTTCCCCCCACAAGTTCTAAGGTAAACCAGAACTTATTAATAAGGCGTTGATCATCTCCTTTAATGTTCTATTCTTTCTTTCTGCAATTCCATTAGATTGTGGTGAGTAAGGGACAATTGTTTGGTGAATAATGCCATTTTCCAAACATATTTCTTCAAAAGGAGATTCATATTCCCCGCCTCTCACTTCTTATCATTTTAATCTTTTTGTTTAATTGCATTTCAACTTCATTTTTGTATTGCTTGAGTGAGTCTATTGCTTCATCTTTACTATCAAGTAAGTAAATATAGCAATATCTAGTAATGTTATCAATAAAAGTTATAAAATAATTTTTCCCACTACGAGATGGTATTGACTTCAATTCGCAAATATCTGTGTGAATTAAGTCTAAAGGATTTGAATTCTTTTCAACTGACTTATAAGGATGCTTAACATACTTTGATTCCACACATATTGACATTTCAAGTTATTGCATTCAGACTTATGTAATATTTCCAAATTAATCATTTTTCGCAAAGTTTTGGAGCTGACGTGGCCTAAATGTTCATGCCATAAATTATTTGACTCAAGCAAGTAAGAAGAAGCTGAAATTTTACTCATATCAATGCCAATTACGTTGAGCTTAAAAATGCCCTCAGTCATGTTACATTTTTCCATATACATTCAGTCTTATTAATTACAATCTTGTTAGAAATAAAAACACACTTAAAGCCATTTTTGACTAGAAGTGATGTTGAGACTAAATTCTTCCGCATTCCAGGAACATGAAGAACATATTTTAGAGTCACAATGTTTCCCGAAGTCATCTTCAAAGCCACCTTGCCCATTCCTTCAATATTTGCAGTAGCGGAGTTTCCCATAATTACTGTCTCATCGAGTCCAGCAGGAGCATAAGAAGTAAACAACTCCTTGTTAGCACAAACATGTCGAGTTGCTCTTGAATCAATCCACCATTCTCTAGGATTTTCGACTAGGTTGCATTCTAAAAATATGGCACATAGGTCGTCTATTTCATCATTCTTCTCAATCATGTTTGCTTGTCTTTTCTTCTTGTCCTTCTTTGGTGCACGACATTCAGTAGCCTTGTGTCCACCCAGTTGTGACAATTACCTTTGAACCTTTTCTTACTTGGATAATTCGATGATCCAGATGGCTTCTTTCTCTTTTTACTCGTTGAAACTTCCTCAATAGTATTTGCACCTATTATTGTTGAATTTCCACGAGATTTCTCCTCAGCAGCCTTGTTGTCCTCTTCAATACGTAGACGAACAATAAGGTCTTCAAGCACCATCTCCTTGCGTTTATGTTTCAAGTAATTCTTAAAGTCCTTCCACAGCGGAGGCAGCTTTTCAATAAATGCCGCAACTTAAAATGCTTCATTTATGACCATACTTTCAATAATAAATTTATAATTAGTGAAATAATTAATATTTTGAATAAAAATATTGATTTGTTTTATACCTTCAGCAAGGAGGTCATGAATAATAACTTGCAATTCTTGGACTTGCATTATGACAAATTTACCGTCAATCATTTTGAATCCAGAAATTTGGCGGTCACAAACTTCTCAAGTCCAGCATCTTCAATCTTGTACTTCTTTTCAAGAATATTCCGTAATTCTCTTGATATTTTCATGACGCAATAAACGTTGTGCAAGCCATCTTTCAACCTACTTATAATATAATTTTTGCACAAAAAATCAGAGTGTTTCCAAGCCTCAGTAACAAGGAAGCGCTCGTTGTTAGGGTTTCCTTCAGGCACGACTGGAACATCTTCTTGAATGAACCTTTGCAGACTTAGAGTTGTTAGATAAAAGAATATTATTTTCTGCCATCTCTTAAAGTCAATACCAGAAAATTTTCCCGGCTTTTCCGCTGGTGGCATCGCCATTGCAGGTGCAGTAGGACGTCTAGGACCTGGCACCCCCGAAACTGTGTTAGCAGTAATAGTCACAGCAGGTTCAATTTGTTCCTCTCCGTCAATCATTTATGTCAATATGACACAAACAGTTTCAGTAAATGGTGAAGTATTTAATACTTCAACCCAAAACAACACAGTAAAGAGATTATTCTTCAAACTGATTCGGAGTAGAAAACCACGAAGGTTTTAGTCTATATATATATATATATATATATATATATATATATATATATATATATATATATATATATATATATATATATATATATATATATATATATATATATATATATATATATATATATATATATATATATATATATATATATATATATATATATATATATATATATATATATATAATTTGAAATAAGTTTCGGTTTTTTCGATTTTAATTTATTAATTTTTGGGGCTTATTGATTCGGTTATCCATTACACCAATAAAAAAATTTGCGGGATTCCACGAAAAGTATATCGCTATAAAAACGCCTAACTAATATGGGAAAAAAGCTAAAATAAGACGAACATCATTTATATTATAAAAATTGTGTCAACAAGTACATGCAACGAAAAGTAAGGGATCAAATGTATGTCACCTACACTCCAACGGTATAAAAAAATACATCATTATGACTAATTTTATTTTCCATTAATTTGAACTTCATTCTTTTGAGCTTTAAATATGATCATTCCTTAAATATGGTAGAGAAAATAATTATGGTAAAGGAAAAGGTATATAGAAGTTAAAATAAATTTAAAAAATTTTAAAAAAAATTAAATTTATTTTCTTTTTAATATATCTTATTGGTTTATCGATAAACTGATAAACCAAAGAGGACAAATTGAAATTGAAATCGATAACTCAATAAAGAAATTTTTTAAATCGAAATCGGTAAAGCGATAAACCGATATTGATAAACCGATAACAAATAATCGATTCGATTTATCGATAAACCGATTCGAATGCACATCCCTATTTTGAAGTGACTAAAAGACAGGAAAAGTAAATGAACAGAAATGGCAGGATTATGTTCCGAGCCCACAAATTCCTTGTGTGTCCTTAAAGAATCTTATCCCCTCACTGTTACCCAAGGTTAACTGATAAATTCTTCCCAGGATAGAACGGAACTTCCAACTTAGCGGTAGCGGCACTTCAAACCACTAAGTTATCAGTGAACTCAAAATAATGGTGAAAATCACACGACCTTGTCTCACTTTGTTTTGAAAGTAATGATGCAGAAAGAAGAATGAGACAAAGCAAAAGATTTCAGGATGAAAAATTCTGAAGGAATGGCTGCTTATAGCCAACGAATTCTGGATTGAAAGGGTGTGAAAGTGGTTGTTCACACTGCAGGTGGCTATTCGTGAAAAGCGGTCATTAAAAATACTAATATAAAATATTAATATTTAATTAATTAATTTTATTTTATTGTTCTAAAAAATTAAGTCAATCAATCATATCAATTGACCGAAGTCAAAGCCGAGCAACCGCCGCCGACGACGACGACGCGAGGCCCCTTCCTCTTAGCTCCTTTTAAGAGCTTAAAGAAGTGCTTGTATATTTAAACCCAACAAAATACTTGTCTTTAACCAATAAGGCACAAAGTGCAAAAACCAAAATTGCATTTTCGCCTTCTTTCCTCATTTACCATTCACACTACCACTTCAACCCCAACAGTGGCTTTAATATTACGAGCTCAGTCCCTCCTGGACCCTCAGCCAGCATTGACAATTACCCACAAAGGATGATACTTATTACTGTTGGAAAACTTTAACAAGTTAGCATCTGTCCAACCTGCAAAACTTAGTAGAAATGGAATACTTACTTTATTTATCTTTTATTGGTGATCTTGCTATTCATTTTATTGACTCTCTAGCTGAATATAATGTCTTATGCTCAGCCATGCTCTGTCATCATGAGTTTAGAGATGGAGATTTGTTGTTTGAGAATTTAACCAAATGTTTGCTGGTTGTCTTTCGATGACAAATTGGGGCTAAATTGTATAAACAAGACTGACAAAGCCTGTTTTGCATGATGATTTTTATACTAATATTGAAGGGATTTTTACCTATCAATATCATATAATAAATCTTATATGACCGTGCAATTAGAAACATATTTAGTAACAACAACAAACAACAACAACTACCCAGTATAGTCCCACAGGGTGGGGTCTGGGGAGGGTAATATGTACGCAGGCCTTACCCCTGCCCGATAGAGCAGGGAGGCTGTTTCCAATCGACCCTCGGCGCAAAGACAAGAAGAGGAAAGAAAAGAAAAAAAAAACAAAACAAAAACAAAAGAAAAAAGACAAGCATTAGTGCTGATAGAAACATATTTAGTGATTGAGTTAAAAACAGATATGCCTTTGCCGGTGTTTAAGATATAGATTTAGGATTGTTGCAACTTTGGTGTAATCTAAGGGATCTGTATCAAAAATCGATACAGGAGTAATTCGTTATTAGAAAAGTCGGGCAACTATGATAACGAACAAGACTTATTAAATGATGCTACATTATTAATATGACTGTCCATAATGAGAATTTAACTTGAATTATGTTTTTAAAATTAAATTTAGTAATTTTATATCTAGAGTTTGGACCTGGGCTTAGCACGGGCTACCCTCCAACTAGTAGTAAACAAATTATACACTATAGCAAATTGATTCAAGTATAACTAATTCTTCCTTAGATACCCAATGTGATGAAATTTTTGACAAAAAATGGAGATTTTAATATAACTATTTAATTCCACTTGCTTTTGTTGTCATTTTAGATTCAATATAGAAGAAGAAAAAAGAAGGCATCTTTTGGATTTAGTGTTCGTGACTCAAAAATCAACTGAGTACCACTAATAAAGCATAACTTTACTACTTGTATTCATCGTAGGAAAGGGCACAATGCATTTTGTGTATTTAAGCTGCAGCATTCTCAAATACTTGTTATCGATACCCCTTTCATATTCTCTATTGCTATCTTCGATTTAGTTTTCTAATTATTTATCATATTATTACTTCTCTGCCCTTCCAGGTAGGGGTAATGTTGCGTACATCCTACCCTCCCCGATCCCACTTGCGAGATTATACCGAGTGGTGGTGGTTGTAGTCGTCGTTGTAAGCTGCAGCATTCTCAAGACAAGGAATACACATTTCAAAGAACAAAACAGAGAATTCCAATTTTCATAGCCACTTCCGTTAACTTTTACACTATTCCCTGTTTTAGAGGAATGGAAACTCAACTTAACTTTGGATAAAAACTCAACTTAAACGACTGTAATGAAGGTGAATGTTCTTGCATTTCAAAAACTTTACAACTGATTACAGTTGATACAAAAATTCCGCAAACGAAAAGGGGTACGTCCTTACTCTTCAGCGAACAGTGCTACATTTAGAAATTGTTATGTTACCACATCAAAACCATTTATGAAGAATTGATCATCCAAAATAGGTACTATAACTGTTGAACATGGTCAGTTATTGCATCTGGGCAGGATTGAGCTTGAAGAAGCTCTAAACGCGCAGAAGGTGGAGCAAACTGCAATATGTAGTCTTCATCTGAAGATTCACAACATTGTAAATAAACAAACTGGCGTCAGAGCTATGAAAGCATTTCAAATTTCTTGTTTCTTTCCTCCAAGTAATCAAATTATATTTCGGACAAGAAAAAGAGAAAGTGACGAGACACTCAACAAAAAAGTTTTACTAGTGTTCTTACTTTCTTTAACCGTCCCGTAGAGCCAGCATAATACTTCATCTGCAAATGCTAAGCACACTCCACCCTACCACAGCAACAGCCAAGAGACATGAGAACTGGAACCTAATTGCTAACTTGGCAATTTCACCAGGAAAAGTTAAGAGAAACCAAAGCGATAAAAATCTCCCCTGACGTCTTTCATGTGTAAGGCTCATAAGCAACAAGAGACAATTTTTTTACCCAGTGCATATCGATAAGAAACGGCTTGGTTTCCATTGTGGAGCAGGTAGTGCTCCAATTCCTATGAAAGCAAAGTGCTGAAAACAGGTCACTATTTCTTCTTCTTGTTTTTATTAAACTTCTTCTGTTTTTGTTTTTTCCTTAGGAGTAGATCGATAAAAAAAATAAGAGGGTAACTGGCCTTGGATGCGGCAGAGGGGAGGGGAAGACCCATGGGGAAGTCCTATGATCCCTGATTGAAGTATGCAATGTCAATGACTAGGCTACTGGTGGATGACCTTCAATATTTTCAACTAGCTGAAGCTTACTATTGTGCAGAAAATAAATTTCACTATTGAGTTATAAAGATCTTGGGCTGCTTCGCCCATTATCTTTAAAGTTCTAAGTTGGATGTTAATGCTTAGGTACCTTTAGCACCAAGTCTTGCCAAACTTATTCCCGCACTTGGTAAGTCAGATATTAAAGTACGAGTTGACCCCCCAAACCATGTTATACATGTCGAAGGCTGTTGAGTTATATAGTTCTCCCGTATGATTTTGTGTAAGGGCGTCCTTTATAAAGGTCTTGTACACCTCTATTCACTACCTTAAGGTTTTAGGTTGGATGTTCGAATTCTTTCAAACCACTATGTTAAAGATTCATATGAAATGAGGACCATCCACCCTTGTGACCCCCACCCCCACAAAAAAAGGTCAAAGAAAGAAAAATAGAAAACCATACCCCACCAAAAGGCTGAGATAAGAGAACAAATCTACAAACAAGAAATACATGTTGCAGTAGTGGCTAACGATTCGGTATATTGGAGCTGCAGGAGACCACGAAGCACCCTCCCACAACAGATCAGACAGAAGTATAGGCATTTATGCATATCTCAGAACAAAGAGATAAATTACCTGCCAATAATTTTTCATTTTTACTCTGTGGGTGATATCTTTAGTTCTCAATCTCTCCGTGCGGACAAGACGACCAGCATCATCCCTACAGTATAATACGATTACAGATTCATAAAGTTAACCTACAACACTTGTCGAAAAACAAATTTGACTAGGGTCATGATCAGTCACCGGAAGAACACAACTAGCAATGAAATCTTGTGAAGAAGATTACTGAGCACCTTTTTTTAAAATAGGTAACATGTTTTATTACTAAATACCAAGATGGTGCCAAAGATATGTACAAGATGTCTATATGATTCATAGTCATCCATTGGCATATATCAAATTTGTCAAGGTACTCTGTTCATACCGAAGTACAAAGAAAGATCTTTTAATGTTTTCAACAACAATCTCATTACTGTTGAACATTAATGGAGGGATGAAAGAGAAAAAACCATGGCATTAAGTTGCATAACAGATCAAATGATAAAGGGCAAGAGCTGTCCCCCGAGCCTTTAGAAAGGAAAAGGAAAAGCATAGATGGAAGAGCACAGCACGTAAATTACCTAAAACCAACAACAATATAAGGTACACCAGCAAGAAAGGACTGGATCTGCAACAAAAGAGAATACACATAAGTGAAAGAAATAGACTACTTGAAAGCTTCAAACAAAGGACAATCCAGAAACAGTTGAAAAACGAAGTTGAAGGGAAAAGTAAATTCGGGTGATCCATTATTTAATTTTCACTTGGGATAGCCTGCAACATCGCAAAACTAATCCTTGTGTTAATGCGTTATTAATTTGGTATTTCAAAGAAATAATGAAGCACGGAAGAATCTGCATAGAGCATGGAATGTGTTTCTGTTGTCAATACCCAAAACTTGAGCAATTTCTCCCTCTCATATCTTTCCTCAGTATGATAATCCAGCTGTAAATAGAAGAAATGAGGTGTACAAGTTAAAAATCAGAAAAGAATGGAAAAGGGGAAGAGAACCCAATAGGCAGGCATACCTCGCGACTAGTCTTCAATTCAACATAAAACCTCCTCCCATCATCAGTTGAATCACAACAGTCCATTTCAGCCCCCATTAAAATACGATGCGCACCTAATTTGGTCTTAACTACAGCACAATATTCAACATTGGCATCAACATGGTGTATCCCTTCTCCATCAGATCGCGTCGGGTCTTCCGTTGCAAGGCTCTCGAAACAATATCCCCAGTAACACCTAGATTAAAGGGTAAAAAGAAGCCTTTTCAAACAAGAAGAAAAACAAACAAGCAAAGCATATTAGTTGACTCTAATGATTAACAAATTTATACTAATAAACTTTGTTACTACTACAAAAAATAATATTTCTAATAACTATAACTGATACTCTTTAAACAAAACTGCTATACTAGTATTGACTGTTAAAAGAAAAAGTAGACTACTTTTATGTTGTAAAAATTTTGAAGGTGTGGAAATATTTTGATCACAATATACTTTGTGACCATCTAAAATTATTTGATATCTTATCATTGAACCTTGTAGTAATTTTTTTCAAGGAACGAAAACAAATTAGAAAGGAATAATTACACTAATAGACATCTTCATAGCTATAACACTATAACTGGTCTTTAAATTACACGTAATGCTGATACTGCAAAGAACATTGTAGTTAATAAGCTTCTGTTGCCCAAATATTAACTATAACAGAGCCAAATGAAACAGAGTATAAAACTTATGCCCATGGGATTACCCCCCCCCCCCCACAGTATTATAAAAGGCGAAAAGCGCAAAAAAAAGCTCTAAGGTTTGTTGGGGCTTTACACGCAAATAAAGCGTAGGCTTTAATGAAAAAAGGCACAAGGGAAAAAGAAAACATGCATGTCATTATAAGCATGAATAACAAATATATGGACAAAAAAAATTCACGATAAAGTGAAATATCAATTGTTTAAGGTCGCCTTTTCAGGATTACACTCATTGGTAAGGAAAAGTATGCCTTAGAGCTTTGATGCGACAAGCACCCACAAAGTGCGCTTTACGCACCTTTAACAACACTGCCCCCCACCCCCCCCCCCCCCCCCCAAAAAAAAACACTCTAGGGTCTGATTCCCCAAAGCAGGAAAAGGAAAATGGAAAGGTGGAGAAATGGAGAGATATTGCATTCAAACTCCATCGCTAATCCACGAAAATGGAAAACAGCAGCTCTTTTGTATGGCGAGCTTCTAAAGTTTTTTTTTTTTGGGGGGGGGGGGGGGGGGGCTGGAAAGTAACTATAGATTCTGAACTCAACAACTAAAAGTTATAAACCTTCTAGGACAGTTCACATTGTCCACAAAAAGCATGCAAATTTTTTCTTAAAAGCAAGAAATGGAAACACGCAAGAACCTTCTTCGATCCAGCTCACTCTTTGGCCTTTCTGGCAGTTTATGTACGTCAAGATAAACGACCCCTTTTCTTTTGTGCACTCCCATTTCCCAAGGTTCATGCCTGAGATAAGCAGTAGCCATTATCTGCAGACAAACAGGATACCAAGACGAGTGTTAACAGACTCAAGTATCATGTTAACTGAACAATTATATCTGGATCTTCCTATCAAGGATATCAGATGAAGATTATACAAATGCATATTAGTTGTGTCAGTTCAAAAAGCAGTTATTGCTGAAGAAGTGAACTATTAATACATCAAATCAAGGTCTCCTGTTTTGAACTGGTCGACCAAAAATATTGCAGATTAATGATCTTCTCCATAATCAACATTTGATACTCTTAAACTGGTCATTCTGCATTATGGAAGAATCAGTAAGAGGAGATTCAACGTTACCTTATTCAGGTTGTTGCGATAAGTCTGTGTCACAAGGGAAAAGGACAAACAAAACACCATTAAATAAACTGCCAACCACATGAAGTTCTGATAACAACTTGAAAAGACAACAAATCCTTACCACAAAATGCATTCTATCAAGTGGTATATTTTTATTCCTGATACTGGCCAGTAAGTCACCAAAACCTTGAGAACCCAAATCTTCCAAAGAGACATATCTGTCAGACAATATACACAGAGGTGCAGAGCGAAAACACAAGAAACTCTGAGCCTAATCATCAATCATCTAAACATTGCATATTCTCTACTTTCATCCCTCAAGAATATACCTTTCTTTTCAACAAAAGTGTCAAAGCCTTCATTCAGGTCTGCTCCAACATCTTCAGTAATTAGACGCTTGAATAGCCTCTGGTAATACGAAAGTGATGTGCTATTATGATTGGTCATTCTGGGATTTGTAATTCTGAAATGTCATTGAAGAAATAAAAGGAAAAGACAATACTTACCAAGCTGCGGTCATCAAAGTAGACTTCTCCATCATCAACTCGACTGAAGCACGCGAGTTCACATGGCTATTTATCCCAAAATATAGACTACAATAAATTAGAAGAAAATATGCAAGCAGCAAAGAGACACAATAATTTCCACCTCCCCTCCCCCCTATCCCCACGCCCCAACAAGAAAAGAATCAACATCTCTCTCTCTCTCTCTCTCTCATGTGCACTGAGCAGTAAAGTATCAAGGCACCAAGAAGGTCCTAATTTTAAAGGATATGGAAGACGGACAGAAGAGAGCAGGGGATCATACAAAGCCACCATCCATCTCTGCTCCAATTACTCCAGTTCATCCATGTGATAAAGAACAAGCAAAGTTTTAGTGGGAGAATACAGTGTTTGATAACAGGGGGTCGAGCTGAGCCTATGTTGCGCAGACTCTCCAAAATGTAGCTGCACCCATGTCGGATCATTAAAAAATGCACTACTTTTGGAGGATCCAACATGTATCCGGCCACATTTTCGGAGAGTCCGAGCAACATAGAGCTGAGCCCCTACAGTGGAGAATTATTAAAAACATTACTCCCTCATTACCAAAGTACGTGGCAGTGTTTGACTCGGCAAGTATTTTAGGTAAAGAAAGTAAGAGTTTTGAAACTTGTGGTACAACGGTTAAACCTCAGTACATTAACAATGGCATAATTTTGAGGCTAAGGTTGTGCATTAAATCAGCCCAGGTACCTTTAGAAGTTGGCTTGGCAAACGTCCATTGAGCTTAACTAAGTAGTTTGGCATCAAAAAGGAGGAAATATGAAAAACCAGGGAAAGAACTTACCTCTTGAAATGCTATACATTTTCTCGCTAAGGTTTCTTCACTCTTTGCAAATTTCAATTCAGAGACAAAGCGTTCATCACGATGGCCGTTGAAAAACTTGGGACCATAACCATAATTCTGCCTTGGGGGATAAGGTCCAGGTCGCGGAAGGATGCCAGCTCCTCTATCATTTTGCCAGCGACCCCGGCCAAAGCCTCCTCTTGTGTGGTGGTTAGTGTTACGTATAGGGGGTAAAACTGCAAAAGAGAATGAGAAGGAGATCTTAAACAACAATAGACCCAATTAATGGAATATTTACCTAAACAGTGGCAATTGGAATTACTATGAATTAAGCTTAAAATGGTGTTAAGCTGGGCATTCTTTTTTCACAGCTCGAAACCAAACACTAATAACTCAAATGCATTTACCTTATTCATTAGAGTGTCAACATAGTCACATCTCCATTTCCGTTAGCTTTATATCCTAAAAGGTAATTAGAAGTGCTAATATGAGAATGCACTTAAAACACCCGTACAAACAGCCATATAGTAGAATACCAAAAATCCAAATCAAAAAGAAAATTGTAGAACTCTATCATCCTATAAGCATTAAACAGCAAAAAACTGCATTATACCAAAATACAATAGACCCAATTAATGGAATATTTACCTAAACAGTGGCAATTGGAATTACTATGAATTAAGCTTAAAATGGTGTTAAGCTGGGCATTCTTCTTTCACAGCTCGAAACCAAACACTAATAACTCAAATGCATTTACCTTATTCATTAGAGTATCAACATAGTCACATCTCCATTTCCGTTAGCTTTATATCCTAAAAGGTAATTAGAAGTGCTAATATGAGAATGCACTTAAAACACCCGTACAAACAGCCATATAGTAGAATACCAAAAATCCGAATCAAAAAGAAAATTGTAGAACTCTATCATCCTATAAACATTAAACAGCAAAAAACTGCATTATACAAAAATATCCTCGAGGATCGACTTAAACTTGAATCTCAGAAGCAAAGAGACGCAAAAAATAGAATTCATGGAGATCTTGGCCTTTGATGAAGATGAACTGATACACTGGCATTCTCTTCCAACTCCGTATCCTAACTTAGGGTAAACTATCTCTAGATGGAGAAGTGAAAAGTAGAATTGATCTGCACATCCCTCTATTCCAATAGAAAACGTTAGCCTTCATCAATGAGACCAGGTATCACTACCCGTAGGGGCCCGCTTCCACAATAGAATTTGAAACCTCGCCTTCCTAATTTTGTGTATTTTCCATGTCGAATAATTAATTTACTTTTTAAAAAGTTTTCCAAGTTTGATGAAATCAGACTAACAGAATTAAAATCCTCAAAAGTTCCCAAATTCAACCTTTAGAAACAATTAAAATTTACACCCATCACTCAGCGCAAACAAAAAGCCAGTTTAAATGTTCCAAAAATCAGCTTAATAAATCCTAGAAGCAAAGTGCTCAAATCAGTCTAACAGAGTCAAAACCGGCAAAATTCCAAAATTTAACCCTCAAACGCATTTCAAGATATACACCCATCTGTCAAAAACACCAAAACCCAGTTCAAAATTGGCCAAAAGGAGCTCAAATCCTAGAATTAAAGTGTTCAAACAAAACCAACTGAGTCAAAAACCTGAAAAGTTCCAAACTTTAACCCTCAAAAACACTTAAAAAGATAAACTCATCTAGCAAACCAACTAAAAACCCAATCCAATGTCCCAAAAGGAGCTCAAATCCTAGAAATAAATGTTCCAATATAACCAACTGAGCTGAAAAGTTGCAAACCTTAACCCTCAAAAACACTTGAAAAGATAAACCCACATATCAAACCAACTAATAAAACCCAGAATTAGCTCAAAACCTAGCAGCAAAATATTCAAAGAATAGTAAGTAAGAAATTACCAGGAACAGGAAAAGGACTCTTAGAAAGAGTTTTAACATAATCTTCATTATCAGACCCAAAAAGATCCTTATCATCATCGTCATCTTCTTCTTGAAAATACCCACTACTACTATTATTATTATTATGAGAAATTACTTCCCCATTATCATCATCTTCTTTTCCACTGCCACTTCCACTACCACTACCGCCACTACTACTTCTACTCCTATTTGATGATGATGAACCCGATGAAGATGCCGATGATGATGATGACGCGGCGGCTGATGACGATGATGATGATGATGGTGATGATGGTGATGACTTATGATGTTGATTCTCTTCTCCTTGTTGTTGGTTTGAATAATTTTCTTCTTCTTCTTCATCATCTTCGTCTTCTCCAAATAAGCGTTTCAAATTCATGGGCATTGGTGAGGGTATAGACGGAGTAGTAGGTGGGTATCTTTTTTATTTGATCTTAGGCGTATCAAATTTGTTCTTGTGGATCTTTTGGGTATTTGCTTACTATATTTTGGGGGTATAGTGCAAAGTTTGTAAATAGAGTATAGTGTTTTGAGTCACAAGTCATTGTGTGCGAAAACCATTTATGGGCTTTGACAAGTTTATAAGTTTTGGGCCCAATCAGAATTCTATGTTGGGCCATTAGGTTAGAGGAGACAGAACTATAAAGAGAAATGAGCAAATATCATCTATAGCCACTAGGGTCAAACTAATAACAACCGGTAGCCCAAAATCATAATATACATTTTGTAACCTAAAAATTATTTTAGTGGGTAGCCCAAAATACTAGTGGGTCTAGGATGGGGCGCGGACATTCTTATCTATATTTTTTACCCGATTTTTTTCCATCATATTTTAAGCAGTACACTTTAATCAGTGTTGGTAATCATATTTTGTTTTCATCATATTTAACTACTCTTTCTCGCCACTTTCTTGTAAGTAATCATTTTATTTTTCATTTTTCTTTTTTTTAGTTTTCAATTGTTTCTATATCATACATACATATTTAGCAACCATTTCTCATCGATCCTACTTATTTGCCGCTATATACAGATAATCCTCCAAGAAACTTTTCAATCTTGTCTTTTACTAACATATTTTATTTTAGTCTTCAATTATTGGTAAGTCCAATACTTTCTGTACATTGTAACCAAAAATTTCCTTAGTCCAGTATAGCAATATAGCAGTATAAAACTGTTCGACTCAAAAGTTGTTAAACACTTTTTGAGCAAATCAATTAATATAAATGAAGGGTCAATCAGAATCAATGGTAATCAATGTAGTTAAAATATGATGGAAATAAATCTCTCATGTGTAAAAATAAATTTCTCGTGTTTGAAAAAAGAGATAGGGTCACTATACAAATATATACAAAAATAAGTTGTCATTATACAATAAATAAACTAAATAGAATTTCATTATACAAAGTATATACTAAATAGAATGTCATTATAAATTTATATAGAATAGACTGTAACTATACAAAATATATACAAAATAAACTATCATTATACAAAATATATACTAAAATATACAAAATAGATTGTCACTATACAAAAATTATACAAAATATACTCTCATTATAAAAAAATATACAAAATAGATGTAACTATACAAAATATATATAAAATAGATATAATTATACAAAATATATACAAAAAGACTATCACTATACAAAAATACATGATACACTCCAAATACATCGTGTGCACACATTGCACATACAAAATTATATATAATTTATATATACTATGTTTCCATATTAGAAAATACACATTATATACAATTTTGATACATTGGTTAGACAGATTATACATTAACGATACAAAATATATTTAGGGTACACAAATATATACACTTTAGATACACAAGCACACTCGAGATAGGCTCAATATACATCAATGATACACTGTCGAACTTAGGATACAATATTTATACATTGCAAAAAAATATATTTTTTCTATCGCGTCAAGTAGGGGTCGAACCTGCGACCTTCAGCATAGAAGATAAGTGCTATATCCACTGAGCTACAGGAACTTATATGACTATTTCCTTTCGGCTACTATGTGAAATACTTTTCGGCCGAAGGGCCTTTTTTTGTAAGTAGGACAAAACTTGGGCTATTAAAATTTTGAGGGGCTATAGAGGGTAGTTTTCTTAAGAGAAATAGCTGCCCACTAATTTCTTAAACTAAAAAGAGAATTTTTCACAAAAGGTATTCATTAAGATATAATTAGCAGTAAATAGAAACCATTTCCAATATTACGTGATATAGATATGTTTTACGTTATTTTATGATGTATATAGTGTATTAAATAAATTGTATTCAATAATACAACATGAAATGACGCCGCACAAACAGGGATTCATGTAAATCATGATCTGTATTTAGGTGTATTAACCTATATTAAGCGGGAAAAAAGTAACATTTCAGCGCAAATCATGGGAATGTGAGTCTGTATTTAGGTGTATTAAGCTGTATTAAGCGACGTTATTTCACAAAAAATGGAAGTTATACCATAAATTGGTGAGAGAAAAATATTTTGTACCATTTAATAAGGCTTAAATATAGGAAAGTATTAAATTTAAATTTTTTGCTACAAAATAAAAAAGGTTATTATATTATGTAAAATCTTAAAAAGGTATTTATATGTTATAAATATGGTACTAATTTATTCTATAGGTGGTAAAATTTTCAACTAAAAATGGGAGATGGATGTATAATATATGTATATCAGTCAGAAAAAGTTAACATTAAATTTGGCCGGTTATTTTGGTAACAATCCCTTTGTAATGACCCGGCCTATCGTTACGGGAATTACCACCCCGTCATGTTGCAATTACATGTTTTATTGCTTTTATATCAGGTGTTAGAGCCTATCGGGTGAGTTAGGAGTGAATTGAATTGAAAATGAAGCAAATAGCATGTTTGAAGGAAGTTTGAATATGGAAAGTCAACCTAGAGTTGACTATCGAGTTAGAGTGCTCGGAATCAGATTTTGATGATTCGACTAGTTTCGGGAGATCATTTATGACTTAGGAGAGCAATCGGAATTGAATTTGGAGGCCCGGTGTAGTTTTAGGCTTGAATTGGCTAAGGTTGAATTTTGGCGAAATCCGAACGGTAGGTGAGATTTTGATCCGGGGGTCGGAATGGAATTCCGACAGTTGCAGTAGCTTCGTTAGGTGATTTTGGATATGCCTGCAAATTTTCAGGTCATTCGGACATCATTTGGTCGGGTTTTTGATTGAATGAGCAATTCAGAAATTTTAAAGAAACTTAGGCTTGAATCCGTGTGTAATTGGTGATTTTGATGTTTAGGATGGTGTTTTTATGATTGGAACAAGTTCGTATCGTGTTTTGGAGTATGTTGGTGGTTTTCGTTGGGGTCCGGGAGCCTCGGGATGAATTCGGGGGTCCAAACGGACCAATTTGTGCCAAAGGCACTGCTGTTTCTGCTGCAATAAATGCAGACAATTTTTGTGCTTCGCGATCGCGAAGCTAGGTCTGCGATCGCGTAGGGTTAAGCTGGGAAGTTCTGCGATCGCAAGGTTGAGACTGCGATCGCGTAGGGTATCGAGATGAGGCTGGGAGATTGCTCTTCGCGATCGCAGAAGTAGCGATGCGATCGCGTGAGGTTGAGTGTTTGTGCATCGCGATCGCGGGTCGGTCGATGCGATCGCGTAAGGTCGTGTTCTTGAGCAGTGCGATCGCGACCCCTTTGATGCGATCGCGTAGGGTCGCTGAGTTGAGCACTGCGATCGCGTCCAGGCTCACGCGATCGCGTAGAGGAAAGTTGGCAGCCAGAATTTTTGTGCATCGCGATCGCACGCCCAGTGCTGCGATCGCGTAGAGTAAATGGCCCAGGCAGTGAGTTTAAGTCCAGAAACATTTCATTACGGGTTCATACACCCCAAAGCACCATTTTTGAGCCCTAGAGAGAAGAAATCACGGGAAAACGCTGGGAAATCATCGGGTATTCATCGGAGGTAAGTTTCTTGACTCAAAAACATCATTTTATGGTAGGATTAACATCAATCTTCATGAATTTGGGTTGAAATTGTGAAGGATTGTGGCCTAGATATTGAAAACGAAAATTTGGGTTTTGAAAGGCCAATCGAACTCCGATTTTGGTAAATTTTATATGTACGGACTCGTGGCGAGACGAGGGTTCCAGAAATGTGAATTTCGTAAATTTTCGGAATGTGGGCCCGGGGCTCGGGTTTTGGCAACTTTGGGAATTTTGATGTAAATTGAGTTATTTCGACCGGGTTGTGTTTAATTAGCCTATATTGATGTATTCTCATTGATTTTGAGCAGATTCGGCATTCAAGGTGATTGAATTGCGAGGCGAGCGCAAGGCGGATTAAGGCTTCTATCGGATCGAGGTGAGTGGTGGTAATAAATAATGTACCGAGGGTTTGAAACCCCGTACTTGCACTTTACAGTGCTATGTAGAGATGAGACACACGTCATGAGACGGGCGTGGTGGAATTGTGATTTGGGGATTGGACTTGGTCATTCCCGACTAATAGTATTCTGTGTATTATGATTGATAATGAGATTATAAATGTATAGTTAGGCTAATAGCCATGTTTGGGGCCTTGTGCCGATTTGTAGAACATTAGGGGACCTGTAGAGTTAGGCGACCCTTAAATCATGCTGGCTACATACACCCAGCCGTAGTATATCATGTTGGATACATAAACTCAGCCGTAGTTATAACTGTATAGCATATCATGAGCCAATACTAGATGTGTACTTGGAGGTAGACATTCCTTATTCTAGCTGAGTGAGCCTGAGAGGCCAGGTCTATATTGACTGGGATAGGGTCGAGGACCCATTGCGAGGTATTATATATATATATACCTATATTGGATCGGGCTGCACGCCGCAGCAGTATATATATTGGATCGGGCTGCACGCCGCAGTAATATACATGTGGGACGGACTACACGCCGCGGTATTATTGCGCTTGGGCTGCAGGAGCCCCTTCGGAGTCTGAGTCTGCACACATTCCAGTGAGCGCGGTAGTATAATATTATATGTATATATATATAATTTGGATCGGACTGTACGCCGCAGTAATATATGGTGGACCTGGCTGCACGCCACAGTATCATAGCGCTTGGGCCTAAGGAGCCCCTCCGAAGTCTGCACACACCCCCAGTGAGCGTCGTCGACGTTAAATGGCTGCACGCGGCAGCGGTATATGTATTGGAGCGGGCTGCACGCCGCAGCATTATACTTATGGATATTCATATATATACTAAAATACTGATATGATATAGACATATGTATATGTCTCCATATATATTGAGATAGCTGTATACCGTAGTGGTATGAGTGAGAATGTGGTCAGTGTGGGACCTAGATGGCATAGATGTGGACTGGATATTGGGGGTATTCATTATAGTGATGACGTACCTGTGAGGTTACCCTTAGAACTGTATAGTGATAGTACAGGTGTTCTCACTTCCAGTCGTTGTTTATTTTTTTTACTCACTGAGTTGAAATATACTCATCCCACTCCCCCGCATTTTTGTGTGTGCAGATATACATGATTAGGAGGGCAGTTGAGCTATCGCAACTGCTTGTGTTATCGCCATTCTATGGAGACTTTGAGGTAGCTGCCGTCGTCCGCACGACCCGATATTCCTTCCTACTGTCTTTGATTATGTATTGTTATTTCTTTCCGCTCCGAGCTTTGGTTGTAAACCTTATTACACTTATGTTCTTTAGAGGCTCATGACTCTTGACCCTTCGGTCTATGGGAGTTGGCACATGTTGGGACTTGGTTCCCTGTTTTAAATATATCTATCACTTGTTGTGCTTAAATTGGATAAAGTGAGCTTGTGGCTCCGTGGTTATTGTTGATTGGTCGGGCTGGCCTAGCAGTGTGTTGGGCGCCATCACGACCGGATTTGGGGTCGTGACAAGTTGGTATCAAAGCCTAGGTTTACTAGGCCTCATGAGTCTTGAGCCGGTTAGTAGAGTCTTGTGGATCGGTACGGGGACGCCTGTACTTATCCTCGGGAGGCTGCAAACCTTTAGGAAACACTTCACATTTCTTGGAATTCTTATCGTGCGTACTTGATTCATCTTGAGATATACCTTTTTGAAACTCCTTCCGCACGTCTGTGTACGCTTCGAGCGCTAAGTAATATAATTGCCTTGAGGGCTTGTGATTCCCTGATCGAGGGGCGAGATATAATCTCTGTGAATTCATGTGGGCCAGTCGGGAGGACTTGAGGCCAGATCTTTGTCTATGGCTTGAGCACCAAGGTACTAATTTCGCGAGTCGGTATTACGAAGTTCATACGATCAATATTGATCTTTATTGTGATTTGATATGTAGCCCTAGCTATGGGCGTGAGAAATATTCTCATCGCCTCTTAATTGGAAGGTAAAGTGCCTTATGTGTAGTGGAACGAGTTCAAACTCAGGAAGACTAAAGTGATTTTGATATGTGTTATGATTCGAGCAGTTACAACACAGGTTCAAGTATATATTGTGATAATATGATTCGTATAGTATGGGATTTAATGTTGTTGAAATACATTGTGATATCTTGTTGAGTTGTGGATGTATTGTTAGAATGGTTTGGTGATTCTCTGGCAGGTGGATAGGCCAATTTACAAAGGAAACTCTGCCGAAATTTTTGGAAAATTTGGGACTTAGAAAGATTTCTGTCACCTAAAGAGAGTGGGCTTATTGGTGGTGCATGTATATCCGCAAGAATTGCAGAAGAGCTAAGGTCTCTGATGATTCGAGTCTCTGTCCAGGGCTTGTAAATGACTTGAGTTTAATCTCATATTAACATTTCGGCATCACTTGAGTAATAATGATATGAGTGGTTGAAAGTGCTTTGATGAATGGCTTCGAGCTAAGTTGGGGAGGTTGCTATTGATTAAGTGATTGCACTATTGTGTGCTATGTTTATTCTGTCTCTAAGTATGTTGGGAAATTCTGGTAAAGGTTATGGTGCTTCGTAGATCTGATGAAGTACTAGGGTGTTGTAAACTTATGTTGGTAAAGAATGTTCGGTGTATAGAAAAAAAAAGATAGCTAATTGTATCCGTATGTAATCATGATCTGCAGTGTCAGAGTTCTAATAAGGCACGAGTGGTTCTGTTCAATAAGACAGTTGAATTACAACTGAATAAGGATGACTGACGCCCGAGAATTGTTTACGGTGTTCAAGATTTTACTTGTAACAGTCGGGTGTCTTAAGATTGTGCATGTGGCTAAAGATGGTGGTTTCGTTAGAAGAGATCGGTACTTGTGTTATATTATGTGAATGATGGGATTCTATGTAATCCGTATTGGAAGGTAATGATAACGAATTCAAATCGCAAGAGGTTCATCGAAATAAAGTATTGTAGAATGTGGTACTTTTGGTTAACATTGAGAGAGTATTCAGTGGCCTTTGGGTCTTAGACCGTGTGGTCTTGTGTACGAGTCTCATGTGGTAACATGAATTGATGTATTATGGTACTATAGTAAAGACTGATATGAAATTAGAGATGAATCAGAAAGGAAACTGGGTAAATAGAACAACTTGTTAATAAACCAGAATGGTATAGAAAGGAATACGATTGATTCCTGGTATGTGGTTGAAGTACTATAGTAAAGACTGATATGAAATTAATGATGAATCAGAAAGGAAACTGGGTAAATGGAACAACTTGTTAATAAACCAGAATGGTATAAAAAGGAATACGATTGATTCCTGGTATGTGGTTGAAGTAATGAGTCTTGCGGACATTGCAGCAAAGCTCTTGAGTGCTGGCAGTTGTGTCACTTGATATGGGTATAAGGACTCAGTCCTGGCAGTTAAACTTATGCAACGAATGGGAAGAAATAGTTCGTGATGTGTTTTATCATGGTTTGAAGATGAGTATATTCCTGTCGGTATGCGAAGCGTGGAATGTGTAATGAGTTTTTCTTCTATATGGGATCACGAAAGTCCTTGACTAGTGGAGTGCGCCGATATTGAGGCGGAGGAAAGGGATATGAATTTCCATGTTGTCTTAGTGTGATATGGTATACACGATGTGTTATGGAAAGTTGATAAGGGTATATTCAAAGTTTTGAGATCAGTTCATAATATATGGGAAGTCAATAAAATTATTGAGCGGCGCGGACAACTGCAGGTGAATTAAGAATCGATCTTTCCGATGATTTAAGAAAATGGTACTGCTATTCTATTAACTTGGCAGGGAATATGATCCAAAAAGGACAAGGTAATGTAAAATGATGATATCCAGTTGTATGGTTGTAACGACCCGGCCCGTCGTTACGGGAATTACCACCCCGTTACCTTGCATTTACATATATTATATTTTTAAAACAGTATTAGAGTATATCGGGTGAGTTAGGAGTGATTTGGATTGAAAATGAAGCAAATAGCATGTTTGAAGGAAGCTTGAATATGAAAAGTCAACCAAGAGTTGACTATTGAGTTAGAGTGCTCGGAACCGGATTCTGATGATTCGGCTAGTTCCGGAAGGTGATTTGTGACTTAGGAGAGCGATCGGAATTTAATTTGGAGACCCGGTGTAGAAATAGGCTTGAATTGGCTAAAGTTGAATTTTGGCGAAATCCGGATGGTAGGTGATATTTTGATCCGGGGGTCGGAATGGAATTCCGACAATTTCTGTAGCTCCGTTAGGTGATTTTGGATGTGCCTGCAAATTTTCAGGTCATTCGGGCATCGTTTGATCGGGTTTTGGATTGAATGTTAGTTTTGAAAGTTTTGAATAAACATAAGCTTGAATCCGTGTGTAATTGATGATTTTGATGTTTAGGATGGTGTTTTTATGATTGGAACAAGTCCGTATCATGTTTTGGAGTATGTTGGTGGTTTTCGTTGGGGTCCCGGGGGCCTCGGGGTGAATCCGGACCATCATCCGGCACTTTGGAACAAGGAATGGTCTGCTGTAAATTGCAGACCACTGGGCACCAGTTAAGCCTTCGCGTTCGCGAGGGCTAGGCCCGCGTTCGCGTAGGATGAGGGAAATGGTCATCGCGTTCGTGAAGTCACTGCCGCGTTCGCGAAGGAGAAGGTTGGAACGCATCGCGTTCGCGTGGGTGACTGACGCGGACGCGTAAGAGGAAGAGACGAAGCATCGCGTTCGCGTGGTTTGGGACGCGAACGCGTAGAGGAAAAATCCGGGCTAGGAAGATTTGGTCTTCGCGAACGCGTGACTGTACGTCGCGTTCGCGATGAAGGAACGGAGCAAGGCATCGCGTTCGCGTGGAGACCATCGCGAACGCGTAGGGTAAATTCGGCTGGCAGTGAATTAAAATCACAGAACAGAGGGCTCTCGGGTTCATTAACCCAAAACCCCATTTTTGAGTTCCAAGAGGAGAAATTGACGGGAATTGCTGGTACTTCATCGGGGATTCGTTGGAGGTAAGTTTTGTGGCTTAATTACATCATTTTAACATGAAATCCTTGGTTAATTCCCTGTAAATGGAAGATTAATTGTGGGTTTGAGCCCTAAGCCAAAATTGAAGAAAAACAAGGATTTGAGTAGGCAAATGGAGTCCGATTTTGGTAAAATTGATATGCTTAGACTCGTATTGAGACGAGGGTTCCAGAAATGTAAATTTCGTAAATTTTCGGAATGTGGGCCCGGGGCTCGGGTTTTGACAACTTTGGGAATTTTGATGTAAATTGAGTTGTATTGATTGGGTGTCGTCCCATTGGCCTAATTTGTCGTATTTCTACTGTATTTGAGCAGATTCTACGTGTGCGGAGCTTGATTCTCGTGGCAAGGGCATTGCGGAATAGTCGTCGCGCTGTATTGAGGTGAGTAATAGATGTGAGTGATGACCAGCGGGTTCGAAACCCCGGTATACCACTTTGTGACGCTGTATAGCGGCGAGACACGCACACTCTCGAGAGTGCGGGGTCGATCATGAACTGGAGACTACATATTAGTCCAACCTGTTGATACTGTATTATTGGCTATTCTAGAGCCGTCGAACCTCCTTCTCGGATGGTTGTATATATATATATATATATTGTGATAATGGCCACTCTTGAGCCGAGGAACCCCCTTCTTGGGCGGTTGAGTATACTTGTGGGCCGTGAGCCAGTTATTGGATCCCGCGAGGATCGTTATCATTGTCTTATCATATAGACATGCTAGTTTACTACTAGTCCGCAGCTATTTTTGTTATTATGCTAATTCCAATCTCTGGAACTTGATATTAGTGTTTTCCAACTGAAAAATGATAAAAGAGTTTTCAAAAACTACTTTTGAGCATGCGAGGTTGTATCTGCATATTAGCTGACTAGTAGTGGATCGGGCTGCGCGCCGCAGCGAGATATATGTTGGATCGGACTGCACGCCGCAGGTGATATCTCTATGAGATGTGCTTGGGCTGTAGGAGCCCCTCCGGAGTCTGAACCCCCACGGTGAGCACGGGTACCCAAAATTGGAGTCGGGCTACACGCCGTAGCGGTCATATCATGCATTGCATTGCATTTAGCTACATCTGCTAGCTGTTATGCTATTTATTGGTATTTGTTGGTACAAGTACAGTGAAGATTAATTCTATGACAGGGTAGCTGATTATAGCTTTACATAGTGCTTTATTGCGGATTTCTTATCTGCGCTGTCTTACCCTTGTTTATTACCACTGAGTCTGGCAGTACTCATTTTACTCCCTGCACCTTGTGTGCAGATCCGGGTACCTCTCAGCAGTGATCCAGTAGCTGTGCGAGGCGACGTTTGTGGATATTTGAGGTAGCTGCAGAGTCCGCAGGACCCGATATTCCTTCCTACTGTCTTTTGATTTTGTATTGACACTTCTTTCCGCACTTGGTATTGTATTAAACCTTTATACACTCATGTTCAGTAGAGGCTCATGACTCTTGACCCTTGGTCTATGGGAGTTGATGTATTATGGGACTTGGTTTCCCCGTTTTTCGTTATAAGTATTATTATTGTTTCATATTTTGAAATGCTTAAATGGGTTAAAGAGAGCTTCTAGCTCCGTTGTTGATGTTGATTGGTCAGGCTGGCTTAGCAATGTGTTGGGCGCCATCACGACCGGATTTGGGGTCGTGACAAGTTGGTATCAGAGCCTAGGTTTACTAGGCCTCGTGAGTCTTGAGCCGGTTAGTAGAGTCTTGTGGATCGGTACGGGGACGCTTGTACTTATCCTCGGGAGGCTACGAACCTTTAGGAAACACTTCACTTTTCTTGAACTATGTCGTGCGATCTTGTTGTTCCGAGAACTGAACTTCTATATTCTAATCTCTCGCAGATGGCGAGAACGCGAGCATCAGGACGAGGTGGACGACCTCCGTTGCCACCTGTTAGAGGTCGTGGGCGCGGTCGTGCTAGAGTTAGAGGTAGGGCGGGCGAGCGATGCCGGTCGACCGCTCTGTTGTACCGGTTCGGGAGCGGCCCCGGTGGTTGAAGCTCCGGCGGCCCCGGTTCGGGGCCGGACTATATCTATTGCTATTCCCGGTCGTCGGGAGACTCTTGCTCAAATATTATCGGTGTGTTTCGGTTTGGCTCGGGTAGTTTCGGCTACCGCTACGTAGCGACATCTCGGTCGGGGGGAGGTCGGCGGACCCTGCGGCTCGCACGCACCGATCCGGTTGTTCGGGGACTCGGATGCCGAGAGGTTGTCCCCGCTCGGGTGGTTGCACCGGTTATTCCTCCGACTGCACCAGCTCCAGCTCCGAGCATATGGTTCGAGGTTATGCCGAGGACGAGCGGCGTCGTCTCGAGAGATTTGGTAGACTTCGACCACCCCGTTTCGGTGGCGTTGAGGGCGAGGATGCCCGGGGTTTCTTGGATAAATGTCAGAAGAGATGCTGCGTACGGCTGGTATTCTTGAGTCCGGCGGAGTTTCATTTACTACATTTCAGTTTGACTGGTCCCGCATTTGATTGGTGGGAGGAGTTTGAGAGGCGTAGGCCTGCTAGAGCGGCACCTCTCACATGGCAGCAGTTCTCTACTCTCTTTCTCTAGAGAAATATGTACCTCAGTCTCGTCGCGAGGAGCTACGTCGCCGGTTCGAGTGGTTGATTCAGGGCGACATGTCTGTGACCCAGTATGAGCTCGGATTCACACGGTTGGCTAGGCATGCCACATGGATGATCCCTAATGATAGGGAGAGGATCAGGAGGTTCATTGATGGCCTCAACTACTCTATCCGTATTCTTATGACCGGCGAGCGAGTTCTGTCATCATCGTTTGAGCAGGTTGCTGATATGGCACGCTCCATTGAGGCGGATCGTTGCAGAGAGAGAAAGGAGCGGGAGGCCAAGAGGCCTCGTGGTTCTGGCAGTTTCAGTGGTGCTCCATCTAGAGGGCATTCCCAGCAGAGCAGAGGTCGCTCATCTAGACCTCCTCATTCAGGCCGCCCAGAGCAGAGCGGAGGTTCTTATGGTCGTGGTCGACAGGGATTTCAGCAGGGTCAGTCATCACTTAGTGCCCTCCCAGCCCAGAGTGCAGCACCTACTTCTCCAGCACCAGGTGCATGTTATGAGTGTGGTGAGTTTGGCCACATGAGGAGACATTGCCCTCGACTACGTAGGGGCAGGACTCAGCAGAGGGATCAGCCCTCCTCTTCGGCACCATCTCGGTCTAGTAGAGGTGGAGGTCGGTCTTCTCGTGGACGCCCTAGGGGCGAGGAGAGATGCGGTGGAGGCCAGGCACGGTTCCTATGCACTTCCTGACGGGCGTGATGCGGTTGCCTCCGATCGTCGTGATTACGGGTATCATTTACGTCCGTCACGGAGATGCCTCCGTTCTATTTGATCCGGGGTCCACATATTCTTACGTGTCCTCTTATTTTGCACATCATTTGAGTGCGACTCGTGGTATTCTTGATTTACTTGTTCATGTATCCACCCCCGTGGGTGATACGATTGTTGTGGATCATGTCTATAGATCCTGTGTTATATCTATTGGGGGTCTGGAGACCCAGGCAGGTTTGCTATTGTTGGGAATGGTGGACTTTGATGTTATATTGGGTATGGACTGGTTGTCTCCGTATCATGCTATATTGGACTGTCATGCTAAGACGATTACGTTGGCCATTCCTGGTATTTCTCAGATTGAGTGGCGGGGTTCGACCGATTTCGTCCCTAGCCGTGTTATTTCGTTCTTAAAAGCTCAGAAGATGGTTGAAAAAGGGTGTTTATCGTACTTAGCTTTTGTGAGAGATGTGGGAGCTGAGTCTCATAGCATTGATTCTGTACCTGTTGTGAGGGATTTTCCAGATGTATTCCCCTCAGACCTGCCGGGCATGCCGCCGGACAGGGATATTGATTTTGGTATCGATTTGGTGCCCGGCACTCAGCCTATTTCTATTCCTCCGTATCGGATGGCACCAGCTGAGTTGAAGGAATTGAAGGAGCAGCTCCAGGAACTCCTAGATAAGGGGTTTATTCGGCCGAGTGTGTCGCCGTGGGGTGCACCAGTCCTATTTGTTAAGAAAAAGGACGGATCTATGAGGATGTGTATTGACTATAGGCAGTTAAACAAAGCAACAGTGAAGAATAAGTATCCTCTGCCTCGTATTGATGATTTGTTTGATCAGCTCCAGGGAGCTAGGGTGTTCTCGAAGATTGATCTTCGTTCGGGCTACCATCAGCTGAAGATTAGAGAGTCTGACATTATGAAGACTGCATTCCGGACCAGATATGGTCACTATGAGTTCCTGGTGATGTCTTTTGGGCTGACCAACGCCCCAGCAGCATTTATGCATCTGATGAACAGTGTATTCAGGGCCGTATCTTGATTCATTTGTGATCGTATTCATTGATGACATACTTGTCTACTCTCGTAGCCAGGAGGAGCATGCTCGGCACTTGAGTGTTGTGTTGCAGAGATTGAGAGAGGAGAAGCTGTATGCCAAGTTCTCCAAATGTGAGTTCTGGCTTGAGTCCGTGGCATTCTTAGGGCATGTGGTGTCCTGTGATGGTATTCAGGTAGATCCGAGGAAGGTCGAGGCAGTGCAGAGTTGGCCCAGACCGACCTCAGTTTCTGAGATCCGTAGCTTTCTGGGATTGGCAGGGTATTATCGCCGATTCGTTCAGGGGTTCTCTTCTATTGCGTCTTTAAACGACTCTTCGTGTGCATCATTTATATGGTCAGACGAGTGTGAGGAGAGCTTTCAGAAGCTCAAGACAGCTTTGACTATAGCTCTAGTGTTAGTTTTTCCATCAACTTCAGGTTCTTACACCGTGTATTGTGATGGTTCGAGATTTGGGATCAGATGTGTATTGAGGTAGAAAGGTAGAGTTATTGCATATGCTTCTCGTCGGTTGAAGCCTCACGAGAAAAACTACCTCATGCATGATTTGGAGTTGGCTGCCATAGTTCATGCTTTGAAAATTTGGAGGCACTACTTATATGGCGTATTTTGTGAGGTGTATACCGATCCACCGCAGCCTTCAGCATTTGTTTAAGCAGAAAGATCTAAATTTGAGGCAGCGGAGATGGCTTGAATTGCTTAAAGACTATGATATTACTATCTTGTATCATCACGGGAAAGCCAATGTAGTGGCTGATGCATTGAGCCGGAAGGCTATTAGTATGGGCAGTTTGGCGTATATTCCAGTTGGGGAGAGACCCCTAGCGGTTGATGTTCAGGCGTTAGCTAATCAGATGGTAAGGCTGGATATTTCTGAGCCCAGTCGGGTGATGGCTTATGTAGTAGCTCGTTCTTCTTTATATGATCGTATTCGAGAGCGCCAGTATGATGATCCACACTTACTTGTCCTTAAGGACAGAGTTCAGCATGATGATGCTAGGGATGTCACTATTGATAGTAATGGTGTGTTGCGGATGCAGGGCCGGATATGCGTGCCCAATGTTGACGGCCTTCGTGAATTGATATTGGAGGAAGCCCATAGCTCGCGGTATTCTATTCATCCAGGAGCCGCGAAGATGTACCAGGATTTGAAGCAGCATTACTGGTGGAGAAAGATGAAGAAAGATGTTGTGAGCCATGTGGCTCGGTGTCTAAACTGTCAGCAGGTCAAGTATGAGCATCAGAGACCTGGTGGTGTATTCCAGCGTATTGATATTCCGGAATGGAAGTGGGAAAGAATAACTATGGACTTTGTTAGTGGGCTCCCTCGGACAGCGAGGAAGTTTGATTCAGTTTGGGTGATTGTGGATAGGTTGACTAAGTCAGCTCACTTCATCCCAGTGTGTACTACCTATACCTCGGAGCGGTTGGCAGAGATATTCATCCGTGAGATAGTGAGATTGCATGGAGTTCCTATTTCCATTATATCAGACAGAGGTACCCAGTTCACATCTCAGTTCTGGAGGACATTTCAGCGAGAGTTGGGATCACAGGTAGAGTTGAGCACAGCATTTCATCCACAGACGGATGGGCAGTCCGAGCGTACTATTCAGATATTGGAGGACATGTTGCGTGCTTGTGTCATTGATTTTGGTGGTTCATGGGCTGATTATTTGCCTTTGGCGGAGTTTGCTTACAATAATAGCTATCAGTCCAGCATTCAGATGGCACCGTATGAAGCTTTATATGGGAGGCGGTGTAGGTCTCCGGTTGGTTGGTTCGAGCCCGGCGAGGCTAGGTTGTTAGGGACAGAGTTAGTCCAAGATGCCTTAGATAAGGTGAAGGTGATTCGGGAGAGACTTCGCACAGCTCAGTCGCGTCAGAAGAGTTATGCAGACCGGAAGGTCCGAGATGTGTCTTATTCAGTAGGTGAGAAGGTGTTGCTGAAAGTTTCGCCTATGAAGGGTGTTATGAGGTTTGGAAAGAAAGGGAAGTTGAGCCCGAGGTTTATTGGACCTTTTGAGGTGCTTAGGAAAGTTGGGGAGGTGGCTTATATGCTTGCTTTGCCACCCAGTTTGTCGGGAGTTCACCGGTGTTCCATGTATCTATGCTCCGGAAGTATGTCGGAGACCCGTCTCATGTGTTGGACTTCAGCACGATACAGTTGGATGAGGAGTTGACCTATGATGTGGAACCGGTAGCCATTTTGGGTCGACGGGTTCGTAAGCTGAGATCCAAAGACATAGCTTCAGTGAAAGTGCACTGGAGAGGTCGTACCGTGGAGGAAGTAACTTGGGAGACCGAACAGGAGATGCAGAGCAGATATCCACACTTATTTGATGCTCCAGGTATGTTTCTTAACCCGCTCGCGGACGAGCGTTTGTTTAAGTTGGGGAGAATGTAACGACCCGGCCCGTCGTTACGGGAATTACCACCCCGTTACCTTGCATTTGCATATATTATGTTTTTAAAACGGTATTAGAGTATATCGGGTGAGTTAGGAGTGATTTGGATTGAAAATGAAGCAAATAGCATGTTTGAAGGAAGCTTGAATATGAAAAGTCAACCAAGAGTTGACTATTGAGTTAGAGTGCTCGGAACCGGATTCTGATGATTCGGCTAGTTCCGGAAGGTGATTTGTGACTTAGGAGAGCGATCGGAATTTAATTTGGAGACCCGGTGTAGAAATAGGCTTGAATTGGCTAAAGTTGAATTTTGGCGAAATCCGGATGGTAGGTGATATTTTGATCCGGGGGTCGGAATGGAATTCCGACAATTTCTGTAGCTCCGTTAGGTGATTTTGGATGTGCATGCAAATTTTCAGGTCATTCGGGCATCGTTTGATCGGGTTTTGGATTGAATGTTAGTTTTGAAAGTTTTGAATAAACATAAGCTTGAATCCGTGTGTAATTGATGATTTTGATGTTTAGGATGGTGTTTTTATGATTGGAACAAGTCCGTATCATGTTTTGGAGTATGTTGGTGGTTTTCGTTGGGGTCCGGGGGCCTCGGGGTGAATCCGGACCATCATCCGGCACTTTGGAACAAGGAATGGTGTGCTGTAAATTGCAGACCACTGGGCACCAGTTAAGCCTTCGCGTTCGCGAGGGCTAGGCCCGCGTTCGCGTAGGCTGAGGGAAAATGGTCATCGCGTTCGTGAAGTCACTGCCGCGTTCGCGAAGGAGAAGGTTGGAACGCATCGCGTTCGCGTGGGTGACTGACGCGGACGCGTAAGAGGAAGAGACGAAGCATCGCGTTCGCGTGGTTTGGGACGCGAACGCGTAGAGGAAAAATCCGGGCTAGGAAGATTTGGTCTTCGCGAACGCGTGACTGTACGTCGCGTTCGCGATGAAGGAACGGAGCAAGGCATCGCGTTCGCGTGGAGACCATCGCGAACGCGTAGGGTAAATTCGGCTGGCAGTGAATTAAAATCACAGAACAGAGGGCTCTCGGGTTCATTAACCCAAAACCCCATTTTTGAGTTCCAAGAGGAGAAATTGACGGGAATTGCTGGTACTTCATCGGGGATTCGTTGGAGGTAAGTTTTGTGGCTTAATTACATCATTTTAACATGAAATCCTTGGTTAATTCCCTGTAAATGGAAGATTAATTGTGGGTTTGAGCCCTAAGCCAAAATTGAAGAAAAACAAGGATTTGAGTAGGCAAATGGAGTCCGATTTTGGTAAAATTGATATGCTTAGACTCGTATTGAGACGAGGGTTCCAGAAATGTAAATTTCGTAAATTTTCGACAAGCGTACCGAAAGTCGGGTTTTGACAACTTTGGGAATTTTGATGTAAATTGAGTTGTATTGATTGGGTGTCGTCCCGTTGGCCTAATTTGTTGTATTTCTACTGTATTTGATCAGATTCTACGCGTGCGGAGCTTGATTCTCGTAGCAAGGGAATCACGGACTAGTCGTCGAGCTGTATTGAGGTGAGTAATATATGTGGGTGATGACCGGCGGGTTCGAAACCCCGGTATACCACTTTGTGACGTTGTATAATGGCGAGACATGTACTCTCTTGTGAGTGCGGGGTCGATTATGATTTTGGGACTGTGGCTTAGTCCGACCTGTTGATACTATATTATTGGTTATTCTAGAGCCGTCGAACCTCCTTCTCGGATGGTTGTATATATATATATATATTGTGATAATGGCCACTCTCGAGCCGAGGAACCCCCTTCTCGGGCGGTTGATTATACATGTGGGCCGTGAGCCAGGTTATTGGATCCCGCGAGGATCGTTATCATTGTCTTATCACATAGACATGTTAGTTTACTACTAGTCCGCAGCTATTTTTGTTATTATGCAAATTCCAATCTCTGGAACTTGATATTACTGTTTTCCAAATGAAAAATGATAAAAGAGTTTTCAAAAACTACTTTTGAGCCTGCGAGGCTGTATCTGCATATTAGCTGACTAGTAGTGGATCGGGCTGCACGCCGCAACAAGATATATGTTGGATCGGACTGCACGCCGCAGTGATATCTCTATGAGATGTGCTTGGGCTGTAGGAGCCCCTCCGGAGTCTGAACCCCCACGGTGAGCACGGGTACCCAAAATTGGAGTCGGGCTACACGCCGTAGCGGTCATATCATGCATTGCATTGCATTTAGCTACATCTGCTAGCTGTTATGCTATTTGTTGGTACAGGTACAGTGAAGATTGATTCTATGACAGGGTAGCTGATTATAGCTTCACATAGTGCTTTAATGCGGATTTCTTATCTGCGCTGTCTTACCCTTGTTTATTACCACTGAGTCTGGCAGTACTCATTTTACTCCCTGCACCTTGTGTGCAGATCCAGGTACCTCTCAGCAGTGATCCGGTAGCTGTGCGAGGCGACGTTTGTGGATATTCGAGGTAGCTGCAGAGTCCGCAGGACCCGATATTCCTTCCTACTGTCTTTTGATTTTGTATTGACACTTCTTTCCGCACTTGGTATTGTATTAAACCTTTATACACTCATGTTCAGTAGAGGCTCATGACTCTTGACCCTTGGTCTATGGGAGTTGATGTATTATGGGACTTGGTTTCCCCGTTTTTCGTTATAAGTATTATTATTGTTTCATATTTTGAAATGCTTAAATGGGTTAAAGAGAGCTTCTAGCTCCGTTGTTGATGTTGATTGGTCAGGCTGGCTTAGCAATGTGCTGGGCGCCATCACGACCGGATTTGGGGTCGTGACAATGGTAGTATTCTCTTGTTGGATCGACTATAATAACTGAATCGTTGATGGCATAGTGAAATTTCTGAATGGCCGTCGTGGTATGAATGGACGCTTGATGTGCGTTATGTATTCGTACGGTGGAGTGTGGAACCAGGTATTGTGATTCATGTGTTGTATATGTGTTGGAGACTTGAAGTTCTCGTTAGTCCGCCTATGCAGTGGTTGTATATCGCGTGTATCGACACCGTTTTGTGATTATCAAAAATCAGAAGCTCTAATGGCTTTTTCTCTCAACTTGGGTTATGATACTTGATTGCTTATTGGTCGTCATTGGGCTAGTTTGTCCAGACTAATGTGATATGAACTATGTCGGAAAATGACACAAATTGCGTAGCAGAAAAACATCAAAGTATGCTCCAACAGAGTAGTTGTACCCAGGACCAGCGGACAGCTGGTAGGTATTGCTTTGTTAATTGGACCTTAGGGGCGGATGTTAGTGTAGAGGTATCTACCATTGTTTCAGTTCCAGTATTGGGGAACTTTGACGGGTGCAATGCAGGTGGCCGAGCTTGAGGCTATGTATATGTTGTTGCGATGAGCGACTTGTCTCGATGTGCATTCCCTTTGCTAGGTGTATTCGTGGATCGGGTGGCACGCCGCCACATGTATGGTATCTGGATCGGGTGGCACGCCGCCACATGTATGTTGTTGGAACGGGTTGCACGCCGCAACGGAATATTGTGAAAATGTAGTTAGTGGTATGTTACCGTGTATACAGTATTTCCTAGCTTCTGAGGAATAGTCCGTATTGGGCATCGCTCGGGAATAGCACATCGGTGGTGTCCTTTCAAGATTTGATAGCGTATATCATTGTATCACCGCAGGTGTGATTGATTGCTTGAGTTCAGACCTAGATATGTGTGTGGCTGATCGTTTTGAGCATGGTGACTTGAGGTGCTCCACGAGTAATAGTGTTTGGATAGAATCATGAGTTGTGGCAAGGCCACGTGATGTTATGACCTTTCGAGAAGGAGTTAGGTACTTTATTCCTATGATGTGAGACGAGATCTCAGTTTTATGTTATGATGGTATAGAGGAATTGAGCTACGGCTCTTTTGTTTGAGTTAGTTATCACGATTGAGTATGTTCAGACGTTTCTTATTGGAGCCTGTGTTGTGCTCATCGTGGCTTAGGCCGGTGTTGAGGTGTCATATCACCGGTGCGGTGTGTTATAATCGGAATGATCGTTGGGCCATTAATGAGTGTGAGTATATGTGATTTCAATTGGTTAGAAAGGTAATATTGAGGTTCGACTCCAAAATTCTGTTGTAGTATCAATTAAAAGGGAAATGGATTCATGAATGGTTGACCTGAGAGATGGGTTCGATATATCGCATGTTCGGTTGCCGTGGGCATGATATGAAGGTGTTGGAACAAGACTCTATCTAACGAAAAAGGGTTTTTCGGTTGGTATTTGGTTATCATGGGAAATTGTGTGATTAGAGACTATTGTCTCGAGTGATTGGGTTGTTTGATACATCATATGATCTCACCCGGAGTAGTGAATATGGGTTATTGCAGTGGATTCGAGTGTATCCTGAGTATAGGCATGGGATTTGCATTTGGCATATGATTTCAGAAAGTGCAATGTGATTTATGGTCCAGATGGTCCGTGAAATTTTGACTATATGGTGTTTTTGGACTTATGTGAGATAGGGTGACGTATGATCGCCCTAATATATGCTTGGTAAGGTCATTCAGCTATTGGGTTGCTTCTAGTACAACTCTCAGTACGCTCGAGGACGAGCGATTGTTTAAGTTGGGGAGAATGTAACGACTCGGCCTATCGTTACGGGAATTACCACCCCGTCATGTTGCAATTACATGTTTTATTGCTTTTATATCAGTGTTAGAGCCTATCGGGTAAGTTAGGAGTGAATTGAATTGAAAATGAAGCAAATAGCATGTTTGAAGGAAGTTTGAATATGAAAAGTCAACCTAGAGTTGACTATCGAGTTAGAGTGCTCGAAATCAGATTTTGATGATTCGACTAGTTTCGGGAGATCATTTATGACTTAGGAGAGCAATCAGAATTGAATTTGGAGGTCCGGTGTAGTTTTAAGCTTGAATTGGCTAAGGTTGAATTTTGGCGAAATCCGAACGGTAGGTGAGATTTTGATCGGGGGTCGGAATGGAATTCCGACAATTTCTGTAGCTTCGTTATGTGATTTTGGATATGTCTGCAAATTTTCAGGTCATTCGGACATCATTTGGTCGGGTTTTTGATTGAATGAGCAATTCAGAAATTTTAAAGAAACTTAGGCTTGAATCCGTGTGTAATTGGTAATTTTGATGTTTAGGATGGTGTTTTTATGATTGGAACAAGTTCGTATCGTGTTTTGGAGTATGTTGGTGGTTTTCGTTGGGGTCCGGGAGCCTCGGGATGAATTCGGGGGTCCAAACGGACCAATTTGTGCCAAAGGCACTGCTGTTTCTGCTGCAATAAATGCAGACAATTTTTGTGCTTCGCGATCGCGAAGCTAGGTCTGCGATCGCGTAGGGTTAAGCTGGGAAGTTCTGCGATCGCAAGGTTGAGACTGCGATCGCGTAGGGTATCGAGATGAGGCTGGGAGATTGCTCTTCGCGATCGCAGAAGTAGCGATGCGATCGCGTGAGGTTGAGTGTTTGTGCATCGCGATCGCGGGTCGGTCGATGCGATCGCGTAAGGTCGTGTTCTTGAGCGGCGCGATCGCGACCCCTTTGATGCGATCGCGTAGGGTCGCTGAGTTGAGCACTGCGATCGCGTCCAGGCTCACGCGATCGCGTAGAGGAAAGTTGGCAGCCAGAATTTTTGTGCATCGCGATCGCACGCCCAGTGCTGCGATCGCGTAGAGTAAATGGCCCAGGCAGTGAGTTTAAGTCCCGAAACATTTCATTACGGGTTCATACACCCCAAAGCACCATTTTTGAGCCCTAGAGAGAAGAAATCACGGGAAAACGCTGGGAAATCATCGGGTATTCATCGGAGGTAAGTTTCTTGACTCAAAAACATCATTTTATGGTAGGATTAACATCAATCTTCATGAATTTGGGTTGAAATTGTGAAGGATTGTGGCCTAGATATTGAAAACGAAAATTTGGGTTTTGAAAGGCCAATCGAACTCCGATTTTGGTAAATTTTATATGTACGGACTCGTGGCGAGACGAGGGTTCCAGAAATGTGAATTTCGTAAATTTTCGGAATGTGGGCCCGGGGCTCGGGTTTTGGCAACTTTGGGAATTTTGATGTAAATTGAGTTATTTCGACTGGGTTGTGTTTAATTAGCCTATATTGATGTATTCTCATTGATTTTGAGCAGATTCGGCATTCAAGGTGATTGAATTGCGAGGCGAGCGTAAGGCGGATTAAGGCTTCTATCGGATCGAGGTGAGTGGTGGTAATAAATAATGTACTGAGGGTTTGAAACCCCGTACTTGCACTTTACAGGGCTATGTAGAGATGAGACACACGTCATGAGACGGGCGTGGTGGCATTGTGATTTGGGGATTGGACTTGGTCATTCCCGACTAATAGTATTCTGTGTATTATGACTGATAATGAGATTATAAATGTATAGTTGGGCTAATAGCCATGTTTGGGGCCTTGTGCCGATTTGTAGAACATCAGGGGACCTGTAGAATTAGGCGACCCTTAAATCATGCTGGCTACATACACCCAGCCGTAGTATATCATGTTGGATACATAAACTCGGCCATAGTTATAACTGTATAGCATATCATGAGCCAATACTAGATGTGTACTTGGAGGTAGACATTCCTTATTCTAGCTGAGTGAGCCTGAGAGGCCAGGTCTATATTGACTGGGATAGGGTCGAGGACCCATTGCGAGGTATTATATATATATATACCTATATTGGATCGGGCTGCACGCCGCAGCAGTATATATATTGGATCGGGCTGCACGCTGCAGTAATATACATGTGGGACGGACTGCACGCCGCAGTATTATTGCGCTTGGGCTGTAGGAGCCCCTTCGGAGTCTGAGTCTGCACACATTCCAGTGAGCGCGGTAGTATAATATTATATGTATATATATAATTTGGATCGGACTGCACGCCGCAGTAATATATGATGGACCTGGCTGCACGCCACTGTATCATAGCGCTTGGGCCTAAGGAGCCCCTCCGAAGTCTGCACACACCCCCAGTGAGCGCCGTCGACGTTAAATGGCTGCACGCGGCAGCGGTATATGTATTGGAGCGGGCTGCACGCCGCAACATTATACTTATGGATATTCATATATATACTAAAATACTGATATGATATAGACATATGTATATGTCTCCATATATATTGAGATAGCTGTATACCGTAGTGGTATGAGTGAGAATGTGGTCAGTGTGGGACTTTGATGAGATAAATAAGGACTGGTGATCGGAGTACTTACTATAGTTATGACGTACCTGTGAGGGTTGCCTTAGAACTGTTTAGTGATAGCACAAGAGTTCTTACTTTCAATTATTGTTTATTATTGTTACTCATTGAGTTGAAGTATACTCACCCCACTCCCCTGCACTTTCTGTGCAGATCCACAGGTGCCCGAGAGCAGTTAAGATATTGTAGCTACTGATCATATCGCCATTCTATGGAGACTTTGAGGTAGTTGCCGTCGTCCGCACGACCCGATATTCCTTCCTACTGTCTTTGATTATGTATTGTTATTTCTTTCCGCTCTGAGATTTGGTTGTAAACCTTATTACACTTATGTTCTTTAGAGGCTCATGACTCTTGACCCTTCGGTCTATGGGAGTCGGCACATGTTGGGACTTGGTTCCCTGTTTTAAATATATCTATCATTGTTGTGCTTAAATTGGATAAAGTGAGCTTGTGGCTCCGTGGTTATTGTTGATTGGTCGGGATTCAAATCCCTTCTGATTATTCAAATCCCTTCTGATTATTCACCAGTAATATGACTTTTTTCTGAAGAATTAACCAAAATAGCATACGTATAGTAAATGTACTATTCATATATACTAGTTTAGGGTATGCGCTTTACACTTGTATTTTATATTCATAAATATAAAAACTAAAAAATAACTTAAATATAATGTAGATATCTTTTATCATGAAGTCATTTTCTTTATTTATCCATAACATGATTTTTTTCGTTTTGATGGATTGATTGACAAACTTTTATTATATCTTTGCGTACAATAATAAGTTACACCATCTTTTCCTACTGCTATATTAAGAACATTTTTGTTATGGATTTTCCCTTTAATTTAGTCCTAACACTATTGAAGGCTAATAATATACTAACTCAAGAAAGGAAGAAACTATGCTAGCAAAGTCCTAAAAACAACAATTAATTATAAGAATATGTTTCACACGTGGTTGTGCGGTGGACGATTGAATTATTTGCATTGTGACTCATTAACTATATACCTGTGCAATTAATAGTGTAGCTATATCTATAGAATTCCTTGTGCTTGAGCAGGATAGTATTAACGTTAGTCATTTTTGTTTAGAAAAATTATAGGCTTCTTAATCCTTTGGATATTTGTAAGAGGTAGCTAGAAGAGTTCTTATTCATGTTGAATTGATATCTCTTCCAAATGTCAATGGTAGATGGGACACTAATAAATTGTTATTGGAGTTACCATATAAATTTATTTTATAAGGAGGTTTTAATGTTAGCAATAATTTTATCCAACGATTATTTTTTTAAGAGCAATTATTAATTTATGCCAAACCAAATTAATAAAAAAGAGTTATGGCGTACAAAAAAAGCAATTTTTTTAAAATAAAATCTCAAATTTAGCTTCTTTTTCTTCTTTATTTTAATTTTATTTAAATGGTCAAAATTCTATAATTGTGATGTTAAAGTGTCATAGGCATAATTGACTTCAAATAATAAAATATTTTTCATAGATTAAGCATTAATAGTGAGTATAATTTTATCTATTATGAAATATATATCACCATATACAAATTTTAAAGAGTAAGTAATGGCTAAAGGTAGTGGGAATCGAAGATAAATTTTTAAATTTGTTAACTGTTGTAGCCTTCTAAAAAAAATTCAACGGCCAAAGAGTGTGTAACTTTTAGAATTGTGTAGTTATCTAAATGTGTGTATTTTTTGTATTCATATTTATATTGAAATAACAAAAAGTAGAGTTTTTCTACCGTAATTCGGTGTTAGTGCCTCGAGCCGGCTCAGTCTTTTTGCCCAAACATTGTAGAACAAACTAATTTATTATAATTAACAAACAAAAGAGAGCATTATGGGATTGAATAGTAAAGAACACTTGAGCATGCCGGAAGATTAAGCTAAATCAAATCTTGTCGGATTGCACATTCATGATACAAAAGGAGTACTTAGAAACCCTCCAACCCTTAAAAAAACCTCTAAACAAGAACCTATGGGTTACAACTGATAATTTCTATCAAACGCAAATCTTGAAAGATTTAATAAAGAAAATATTTCAATATAATTTAACCAACAAAAAAGCAAATAAAAAAAAACACAATTATGCAATTCAAAATTAATAGATTTGGGTTTTCCATCAATCATATTATAGTTATGTATTGGGAAAAAGTTTTTTATGACGTGTTATGACACGTAGAACGGTCAAAGGGTTGACAGACGATAATAAAATAAAAGATGCGGGAAGACAAATTAGGTACGGGACGTAATTCAGCTACGAGTCCTGTACCTATTTAGAACGGAGTGAGATGTAATTTTAAAGATAAAAGATACAAAAAGCATGTTTAGACATATATCTCGTATCAATTCAAGACATTCAAGGGCACCAGATCAAACAATATTTAAAACATGGATATGAAGACATGAAGAAGTCCAAATTCAAACACTAAATACCTGATACGTTGAATAATTGGCATTTAATAGGAATGATTGTGTAACGACCTATTCAATGTCATTTATTACTCATAATTATGTCATTAAAGCTTAGGTTTTATTCTTCAACCTATGATCAACTATAAAAGGAAGAAGTTACATCATTTGTACGACACGATCAACTATTGAAAGCATACTGAAATATAATTTTTCTTTACTGTTCATTCTAATTATTGAAAGCCTATTTCATTTTTTGGTCTCTTCGTTATGAGTAACCCGATTTTTCTCTTATTTTCTAGTTTTAATCGAAATTCCATATTTTGGTTAAACAAGTTACATGAAATTATGAAACTAAAATTACTAACAAAAGAAATAAAGATAAGAAGCAAAAAAGAAAGATCACAGACGAAACAAAGTAGGAAGAAATTACGAAAACAAACCAAATCTGTCGGAGTTAAGTGAAAAAGTGTGTTTTGATTATAAAATGTATTACTTAAATACAAGTTTAATGGTGATTAATTTACAAAATAGTTTTCCTTTTCAACGTGATCTTTATGATTTTGTTGTTAGTATAAATGATAGAATCTTAATTAATTAATTTTAAAGCTTTAAATGTTTGTACTTTTTACATAGTTCAAATAAGGAAAAATATACTAAATAAAATTTTTGTTGATTTAAAGTATTAAATATTAGAAATATAATTAAATGACTATTTTGTTCAATATAAACTCTATTTTAAAAGGATAAAAAAAGCGAACGATATTTAGCTAAAGGTCTTCGTGCTATATATATATATATATATATATAAAGTAAATAGTGAAAACGTATTCACTATTCGTGTACCTTTTATTCACTAAGATCCCGCTATGCGCGGGGTATGGAAAAGGGCCAGACTCAAGAGGTTGTTTCCACGATTCAAACCCGTGATCTTCTAGTTACATGGCAACAACTTTACATATTACGCGAAGACTCAACTTCTGACAACTAAGTACAGCACCAGCCAAAAAATGGTTAATGTTCCAAGTGAATGTATGTGACAAACCCGATAACATATCCATTTATTTATATGGTTGAGTAGAGGTATACAAAAATTACATATGTGGAAATAAACACATACTATAATAAATCTTCAGCAGACTTTAGAGCATTGCCATGTGTACTATAAGAATTTTAATGGTGTTTGATTTATTTAATCTACTCAAATTTAAATAATTATAAGCTCATTGTATACTTAATTATATATATATTTATAATAGTTTGGTCATTTATTAAATAAAGTATTACAATCTTTTTGGCTATGTCAAAGTAATTATCACATTACGTTCAACGAGTTTAGTAAATCACAAGGTATTTTATTGAATTCAATTTAATATCTAATATATCACATTTAAACAACCATTATCTTGTATCTAATTATAATGATTACCAATTATATTCTTTATAATAAAAAAATTATTCATGACAATATTTAATTTATTCTACTGTGTATAATTTATCTACATTTATAATATTTGTACATAAAAAAGGTTAAAAATAAGAGTAAAAGATAGGAATATAAAGGAAGAATGAGATCTCCAAAACCTATCCCCTCACCTTATTTTATCTCTTCAGCCGCCACAGCCTCTCCAATTTCACAATTCCTTCGTCATCCACTAGAGAAGGTATGTTTCTTTTGTTACTTTATTTCTTCCTTTTTATCATCTTCGATTTGTACATTAAACTTTATTTGTCACTTATGATAGAGATCTTTGTTCTTCTTAGTTAATTGGGAAAAGAAAAAAATTGGAAGGAGAAACTTTTTTAATCTTTATGTTTATTATTAATTTGGTATATCAATAACAATTTATCATTTATGGTTGAAGCTTCTGAAATATGATTCAGGAAATGGTTTTAATTTTTTTTTATGAAACTAATTTTTATCTTTCTTTCTTAGGTGGTTTCAGGTAATTACGGATTTTTAACCAATATTTCGCTTTCCTTTTGTTGCTCTATTTCCGCTCATGTTAATATATCTATGGGTTCCTTTCCTATAGTTGTTCCATGAAATGATAATGTAGGACTACATGATTGTTCTTTTACGAGATAAGTGTCACGTCCTTAGTTGTTAACTAAGTACACGTGTGTCACTTGACAACTCGCTCATGATCTTGCACAACTTGCTCACGTTCTTGCTAGGCCAAGTCAGTCTTACTACACTCAAGATCGCTAAGAGAATGGAAGAAAGAACACAAGAGAATTTTTAAAGGAAGCTTTGTATTAGAGAGAACTTGAATTATTTTCTTGGTTGATGAATTACAAATGAATGCCCCTATTTATACTAATCATCTAGGGGCTAGTGTGTAAATAATAATTATTCTACAAGTCCGTCCATATTTACAAATAAGTTCATTCTCTAGAATACTCTACAAGCCTAGAAGATTCCAAGGACTTTCCTAGCAAATTCATAAATATCTAGGTTCTTCCTTAGAAATGTCCATACTTCTCTAAAATCTTCTCACAAATGCTAGCTTTCTTCTTATGTAACCTTCCACATGGCATTAATAAATGCCAAATGGCGCCTATGTGGCATGATGACGTGGCAGGCCATTACACTCTCCCCCACCTAATTTTGCGACGACCGCGGCACAATGCTGCTGCATAAACTCTCGGATCTTATCTTTAAATTGCCACAAATCCTCATATCGTTCCCACGTGGCCTCCTCCGGTGATTGCCCTTTCCAATGGATGAGGAACATAGCGGTCTTTTTTTGCCCTTGTTTTCGCGTGGCTTGGTAATCTATAATAGCCTCAATCTCCCGATCATGCAAGGCAGTGATAGTCATTTGCGCTCGACTTGATTGGCCCCTACTCGGATCATCCTTATCTTCATGATATGGCTTAAGCATGCTTGCATGGAAAACAGGGTTGATCTTAAGATATAATGGCATGTCAAGCTTGTATGAGATCTTGCCTATCTTGGCGACGATCTTAAATGGCCCCTCATACTTGCGAATCAAATTCTGATGCATGCCTCGTAGTGCCTTGAATTGCCTTGGGTTAAACTTTACCATTACCATATCCCCAACTCTATAGTCTATGGGACGCCGCTTACGGTCCGCAAACTTCTTCATCTTCTTAGTTGCCTTATCTAAGTAGGACTTAGCTGTGTCGAGCTGCTCCTCCCATCCTTTGGCCATATGATAAGCCCCTAAACTCTTTCCCTCAAAGGCGGCTGGTAATGAATGTGGAGTTTGTGGTTGTTGGCGTGTGGCTAGCTCAAATGGTGTTCGCCAAGTGGACTCACTCCATCGTAAGTTATAAGAGAATTGGGCGATGTCTAGGAGCCTTGCCCAATCTTTCTGATGCGCACTTACATAATGCCTCGAGTAGCATTCTAGTAAGGCATTGACCCATTCCGTTTGTCCATCCGTCTGTGGGTGAAAACTAGTAGAAAAGTGCAGTTCCGTGCCTAGTATGTCGAACAACTTTCTCCAAAAGTTCCTAGTGAAGCGGGGGTCTCGATCACTGATGATATGCCTTGGTAAGCCCCAATACTTCACAACGTTCTTAAAGAATAGCTTGGCAGCTTCCTTAGTTGTGCAATCCGGTGAGGCATGCATGAAGGTAGCATATTTGAAAAATCTATCCTCGACCACCACAATAGTACCATAACCGTCGGACTTCGGTAGGCAAGTGATAAAGTCCATAGTCACGCTCTCCCATGGACGCTCTGCAACTGCTAATGGCTCCATAAGTCCTCCGGGTTGTTTCTATTCAACCTTGTCCTGTTGACAGACAAGACAAGTCTGCACATAACACTCTATGTCATCTCGCATGCGTGGCCATTTGTAGACTGACTCAATCAAGGCCCTAGTGCGACGTTGGCCTGGATGACCAGCCCATATTGTATCATGACTTTCCCTTATGATCCGCCGTCTGATGTCTCCAAACTTAGGCACGTAGACCCGCCGACCCGTGGTAAGTAATAGGCCATCTTCAACCCAAAAACGTCTCGTCTTGCCCTGGTTGGCTAACTCGATAAGTTGTTTGGCTGCTGGATCATGTTGCATGCCTTCTTTTATAGCCTCACGAATGTCCCAAGTTGCTGAAGAGATGGCAGCAAGCTCGGATTTCCGGCTCAAGGCATCAGCTATAACATTACCTTTTCCCGGCTTATACTCTAGCTCATAATCAAACTCGGCCAAGAAGTCTTGCCACCTAACTTGTTTTGGTGTGAGCTTCTTCTGTGTCTAAAAGTAGCTAGTAGCCACATTGTCGGTCTTGACCACGAACCTCGACCCGAGCAGATAATGTCTCCATGTACGAAGGCAATGCACAATTTCAGTCATTTCCTTCTCTTGCACCGTGTAACACCGCTCCGTGTCATTTAACCTGCGACTTTCAAATGCAATGGGATGCTTATCCTGCATAAGGACACCCCCAATGGCAAAGTCTAAGGCATCTGCGTGCACCTCAAATGTCTTAGCAAAGTCAGGTAATGCCAAGACTGGCTCCTCTGTTACAGTTGCCTTAAGGCCTTCAAACGCTTTTTGACAATGCTCCGTCCAATCCCACATATTGTTCTTCTTTAGCAACTCGGTCAATGGTGCGGCCTTTGCTGAGTAGCCATTGATGAACCGACGATAGTAGTTAACAAGGCCAATGAAGGATCTCAACTCAGTTACCTTTGTAGGTGCCTCCCACTCCTCGATAGCACATACCTTAGCCTCTTCCATGCGTAGCTCGCCATTGCTAATGACATGGCCCAAGAAGTGCACCTTTGATTATGCAAACTCGTACTTCTCCCTCTTGATGTATAGCTCGTTCTCCCGCAAGACTTGGAAAACTTTCCTTAAGTGCTCCATGTGTTCCTCCAAGGTGTTGTTGTAGATGACTATGTCATCTAGGTAGACTACCACGAACTGATCAAGGTAGGGATGAAAAATCTTGTTCATAAGGGTGCAAAATGTGGTCGGTGCATTGGTTAAGCCGAAGGGCATCACCAACCACTCAAAGGCTCCATATCTTGTCACACATGTTGTCTTTGGCTCATTCACTTCAGCAATGTGAACCTGGTAGTAGCCTTTTCGAAGATCCACCTTGGTAAAGTATTTGGCTTGCCCAAGTCTATCGAACAAGTCATCAATGAGTGGGATCGGGTACTTATTCTTCACTATAACCTTATTAAGTGCTCGATATTCTATGCACAAGCGCAACGATCCATCCTTCTTCTTCTGGAACAATACTGGTGCGCCGAAAGGTGCCTTTGATGGGCGAATGTGACGAGCATCCAACAACTCTTTCAATTGTTTCTTGAGCTCCTCTAGCTCGGGCGGTGCCATACGATATGGGGAAAATGCAGGTGGTTTAGCCCCTGGTTCCAACTCAATCTTGTGATCCACCTCTCGCCTAGGCGAAAAGTGCTTAGGCAACTCCTCGGGCATGACATCTTTGTTTTCCTCAAGCAACTTCTCTATGCAAGGCGGCAATGTCTCTTGTAAACTCTTGTCTTCCTCTATACTTGAAATAGTTGCCACGAACGTTGGCTCCCCCTTCTTGATCCCCTTTACAATCTGCATAGCTGAGATTTGTGCTTGGATTTGTCCGTGTGGCATAGTCATTATAGGTACCTTGCAAGCTCCTTCTCGCTCAATAACGAAAACACGTTGGAGGTAGGGGTCGATCAAAGTATGACAATGTCTAAAGAACTCTTGCTCCAGTATGATGTCAAATATATCCATAGTGGTTACAGTAAAGTTTGTCGTACCTTTCCAAGCTACCGATTTTACACTACTCCATTAGCTACCCCGCGAGTATTTTGTACGTCGGCATTCATGGTCTTGACGCGAGAGTTGGTTAGGGCAAGCTTCAGTTCTAGTCTTTTTGCGGCAGCCCCAGTTACGAAGTTGTGATTTGCTCCGGTATCCACCATTGCACGATCATGCTTGTTGTTGATGGTGAGATCCACATACTGATTGCCACTCTCGGTAGGTTGGATAGCTTGCTTTGTGACGGCACCACATAATTCGATCATACCCAACTGTGCAGTTCCCGAACTCTCTCCTTGCGGCTGCTCCTTTCGTTCACGGACTATGGCGCTGAGGCTCTTTAGGTCGGGACAATTCCTAAAACCATGTGGACCTCCACATATGTAGCATCCCTTCTTCTCGGCATGTGCCTTCTTCTCGACGTAGCCTTGACGACCACTCGACTTTTTGGAATCTTGGGTCTTGGAGTATTGTTGATGTATTTCCTTGTCTTTGCCACGATCTCCCCCACCTTTGACATTGTTAACTTTTGACTCCTTGCCATTGCCTTTGTCGTGCTTGTCATGCCTGAAATCCATCAATGATTCGGCCTCTACTATGGCTTGGTCTATATCAGTGATTTGCCGGCGTTGTAACTCCTGTTTAGCCCAATTTTGCAACTCGTCCATGAAGTGGAACAACAAGTCATCGTTGGTCAGGTTGGGGATTTGAAGCATAAGGGTAGTGAACTCCTTGACATAGTTACGTATGCTCCATGTTTGCTTCAATTCCCCAAGTTTGCGCCTTGCCTCGTACACGATATTGTTTGGAAAGAATTGTCGCTTGATCTCGGCTTTGAACCGATCCCATGTGCTAATAGTACATAGACCTTTATCCACGTCCGACATTTTCCTTCTCCACCAAAGCATGGCAGTCTCTGAGAGGTACAATACCGCAGTATTGATCTTTGCCTCGTCGTCCCTCACTTTGCCGTGCCTGAAGTAGTTCTCCAAGTGCCAAAGGAAATTTTTGACTTCTTGTGTATCACGAACACCTTTGAACACCGGTGGTTTGGGAGCATCGATCTTGGTCTCTCTCGTTACCACAACATTGCTGGCTACCTCGGTCACGCCAGCATTGACATACTCTTCGAGTGAATCTGTCTTTGCCTTCATAGCATCGATAGTACTCAAAGCCTCCATGAGTCTGCACTCTAAGGCAGTGATGGTTTGCCTTAGTTCCATCTCAGTCTGTGTACGTCCCTCCAAGTCATTTCGGATACTCTCAATCTCTTCAAGAGTGTGCCCCTCAAGAACGCTAAGGGTGCCTTCCACCTTCCCCAAGCGTTGGCCAAAGATCTCCACGGCGTCCATCCCCGCGTTCATCTTCATCACCCACTCTTTACCGAGCGAGACGTCCTCGGGCAGGACCTCTACTTCATCCTCGCTCGCCTCAGTGGCACGATGATTCTTGGGATGTAAGCCATTTGTTTGACACAACCTCGGGTGGTACCTCCTGGCTCTTGTTGGTGGCATTCCTCTTTTTCCCACGGCCGCTCTTGCCAGCAACATCCTGGATGACGTTGGCTTGGGTGTTGGCAGTGTTAATTTCTCCGTCGTTCGCCATTCCCTTAGTTGAAACCTTCGCTCTGATACCACGTTGTCACGTCCTTAGTTGTTAACTAAGTACACGTGCGACACTTGACAACTCGCTCACGATCTTGCACAACTTGCTCACGTTCTTGCTAGGCCAAGTCAGTCTTACTACACTCAAGATCGCTAAGAGAATGGAAGAAAGAACACAAGAGAATTTTTAAATGAAGCTTTGTATTAGAGAGAACTTGAATTGTTTTCTTGGTTGATGAATTACAAATGAATGCCCCTATTTATACTAATCATCTAGGGGCTAGTGTGTAAATAATAATTATTCTACAAGTCCGTTCATATTTACAAATAAGTTCATTCTCTAGAATACTCTACAAGCCTAAAAGATTCCAAGCACTTTCCTAACAAATTCATAAATATCTAGGTTCTTCCTAAGGAAATGTCCATACTTCTCTAGAATCTTCTCACAAATGCTAGCCTTCTTCTTATGTAACCTTCCACATGGCATTAATAAATGCCAAATGGCGCCTATGTGGCATGATGACGTGGCAGGTCATTACACTCTCCCCCACCTAATTTTGCGACGACCGCGGCGCAATGCTGCTGCATAAACTCTCGGATCTTATCTTTAAATTGCCACAAATCCTCATATCGTTCCCACGTGGCCTCCTCCGGTGATTGCCCTTTCCAATGGATGAGGAACATAGCGGTCTTTTTTTGCCCTTGTTTTCGCGTGGCTTGGTAATCTATAATAGCCTCAATCTCCCGATCATGCAAGGCAGTGATAGTCATTTGCGCTCGACTTGATTGGCCCCTACTCGGATCATCCTTATCTTCATGATATGGCTTAAGCATGCTTGCATGGAAAACAGGGTAGATCTTAAGATACGATGGCATGTCAAGCTTGTATGAGATCTTGCCTATCTTGGCGACGATCTTAAATGGCCCCTCATACTTGCGAATCAAATTCTGATGCATGCCCTGTAGTGCCTTGAATTGCCTTGGGTTAAACTTTACCATGACCACGTCCCCAACTCTATAGTCTGTGGGACGCCGCTTACGGTCCGCAAACTTCTTCATCTTCTTAGCTGCCTTATCTAAGTAGGACTTAGCAGTGTCGAACTGTTCCTCCCATCCTTTGGCCATATGATAAGCCCCTAAACTCTTTCCCTCAAAGGCGGCTGGTAATGAATGTGGAGTTTGTGGTTGTTGGCGTGTGGCTAGCTCAAATGGTGTTCGCCAAGTGGCTAGTGTGTAAATAATAATTGTTCTACAAGTCCTTCCATATTTACAAATAAGTTCATTTTCTAGAATACTCTACAAGCCTAGAAGATTCCAAGGACTTTCCTAGCAAATTCATAAAGATCTAGGTTCTTCCTAAGGAAATGTCCATACTTCTCTAGAATCTTCTCACAAATGCTAGCCTTCTTTTTATGTAACCTTCCACATGGCATTAATAAATGCCAAATGGCGCCTATATGGCATGATGGCGTGGCATGTCATTACGTAAGCCTTTGTTGAATGGAACTTCTAGGGTAAATGATTGAATTGAATTCTAAGTTATTTGGATCTTTACTATCCATTTCTAGGGTAAAAGATTGAATTGAACTCTAAAGTATTTGGATCTTTACTATCCATTTTAAGATTATTGAGAGTTTCATTATCTTATAAAATTGGTCATATAACCATATTAAGATGATATTTCTAAATTAAAGCTAGTTCTAATTTTTTTTTATTTTTTTTTTAATAAAAATGATCACTCTGAACTTATAAATAAAGTATATATATGATCAGTAATTTTTTGTTTCCAAATATTAATTTAACTTATCAAAACTGACAAGCAAATTGTGAAATCTCAAGCTAATTAAGTCCGATATTGATCAGACTAAGGTGCAGTTGAAGCAATGACAGGCGAGAAAAGGAGAAGATTGTGCGACTTTTGGTCTCAAGCAAAATATTGCTAGAACGATCCGATCAATAGAGAATTATGTATTGTAAATGTTTTGAAATTTTGGAATCTAAAACGATACGGATTCTTAGCTTAAAAGTTTTTGTGCCTAACAATGCTTATGGCAAATTCATCAATTTGTAGCAACAGAATTATTGATGCGTAGCTAAATATATATAACTACCACGTAACAGGAATATGGATATATATTTCTACTTTTTGTAGTAAATGCAAAAAGAAATTAGCTATAAATCAATACATATCATGGCAAAGAATGGATTCAAAACTATAAATTTTTTTAACTCGTGGTAAAATATAGGTGTTATTGTCACGAGATTAAACTATATAAAATAACCACAAAAGTTGAATTTCGTGACAAATAAATTAAACTTTTTGCCACAGTAGAACATCTTGTTGCTACAATATAAATATTGCTACATACTTTATTTGTCGTTGCAAAAGAAAAAAAATATTTTGATATAACTATATATTCCTTTGTAAGGCAAGAGGGGTTGCTCTGATGGTAAGCAACTCCCACTTCCAACCGAGAGGTTGTGAGTTCGAGTCTTCCCAAGAGTAAGGTGGGTAGTTCTTGGAGGGAAGGATGCCGGGGGTCTATTTGGAAACAGCCTCTCTACCCCAGGGTAGGGGTAAGGTCTACGTACATACTACCCTCCCCAGACCCCACTAAGTGGGATTATACTGGGTTGTTGTTGTTGTTGTTGTTGATAGTTGGGTGGCCAATAAGAAAAAATACAAATAATTAAAAAAAAAAATCATAGCAATATCTATTGGTCCTTAGCCACATATCATCTAAAGTTTGTAGCTAACTTTTAGCTACACTACTTCTTGCTACTGAATTTATTTGTATAGCTAAAGTGTTTAGCAACAGAATTTTTCATATTTAGTTACGATGTATTTTGTAGCTATAGATACATAATGTTATAGTACAGTGCATGTAGATACGTAATTTTTGACCATCCCCGAAATTTTACCCGTTTTAGCGTAGAATATTTAATTTAGGTCTCATATAGCTATTTACACTAATTTTAACACTTTTATATTATTTTTATCATAAAATTGAAAAAAAATAATACCGCCTCTGTTGCTTCCTCTCCCACCCACAACCCTTCCTTCTTCATCGACCAAGAGAGACCAGTGGCCAGCCGGGAACAGTAGATATAAGAGACGGCCGCCCAGCCTCCATCTCCACACCTTCTGCCGCCGCCAGCCTCCGAGAAACCAGCGGCAACAGCAGCTCCGACCAAACAGACCACGTCGACAGCTCCATCTTCTCAAAACCTTCAGCCGCCTCCAATCGACCAGCAACCCGCCGCCAGCCGCCCAACCCTTCTTCATCTTGATAACAAAAATACAACAACGAAAAACAGAGGCGAGGAACAGATAGATCGAGAATTGATCCCGACTTTTCATTTTTTTTCTGATTGTTAATCCAGTCCAGTTCCGTTTTTGCTTTCAAACGGAAAATACATGATGAAATTTGGTTGTTCTTTTAGTTTTGTTTTTTTTAATGGAGTGGAGTTAAAAATGGGTGTTCGATCGTAGAAGTTGTCGTCCGAGAGGTGCCGCAGTCCTGTCGGGGATTCGTTGAGGTTCCGTCTAAAGTTCGATTTAAGATCGTAGCTCTTTGTTCCCGGTTTGAGATCTGTCCGGCATCTGTTGGTTCAAGCTTTAGTGGTTTCAAATTTGGGATTGTAACATTTGCTTGGTTTCCATCTGTGTACAACAACAACAACAACAACCCAGTATAATCCCACTTAGTGGGGTCTGGGGAGGGTAGTATGTACGCAGACCTTACCCCTACCCTGGGGTAGAGAGGCTGTTTCCAAATAGACCCCCGGCATCCTTCCCTCCAAGAACTTCCCACCTTGCTTTTGGGGAGACTCGAACTCACAACCTCTCGGTTGGAAGTGGGGGTTGCTTACCATCAGAGCAACCCCTCTTGTCATGGTTTCCATCTGTGTAATACTGGGAATTTCATCTAATGAAAGTTCAATTCTGTTCTGCTTCTTTCACATTTCAAAAATTCATGTTTCAGTTTTGAATTAGTAAGATTTGTGTTCAACGCCTCCACCATTCAAGCACAATCGAAGCTTCGGGTGAAAGGTTTACCATTGATTTTTGTGGTTCGAGTTCACATTCTGTTGTAAATTGCTGGGCCTGGAATATCATATTGGATCGAGTTTTGAAGTTTGTCTCGGCTCACTTGAGGTCCGATTCTTGCCTTGTTTCTCTTAGTCTTTTTGTCCTATTCATGCTTTTAGATAGTATAAATATCGTGATTGCATGTTTGGCATGTTGGTTGTTTGCTGGTTTTCAAAACTTAAAGTAAATTTTAGGTGTTTTAGATTATAATTTATGTTTAATAACGTAACGTGAATTAGCATTGTTTAAACATTAAAGGATTAAGCTAAGAAATGATAGTTGTTTCTCATTTACAAATCTAATCTAATGAATGTGGTTGTGGGGGTTTGGACTTTGATAATGGAAGTTATGTTAGCTTGTTACATTTTGTTATGCTGACACAATCTCTAGTTAATTATTGAACGCTAGGAGCATGCTAGGCCGTTATCACTTGGGTAGGCAAGCTTTTATGATTTTCGTTGATTCGAGGTGAGAGGTCGTTCCCGTAGTTGAATTTATTCGAGGAATGCCTCGTGAAGTTTGTATATATTATTAACCGGGGTATGCCCCGAAGAACTATGTAAATATTTTGGAGGCCTTGACGAGCATGGTGGAGAAGTCGTAGTATACGTAATAGCTTAGGATTTTTCTTTTCATTTCCTTTTCATTTTCTTTTATTAGGTGGGGACGACCTCGAGCCTCTTGTGTGTTTATTCTATTTTTGTGTGTGTTTTACCTCAATTTGAATGTTTTGAAAGCCAACTTGATCAAGTACGCAACCGTGCTAGTTACGGGACTTGGGGAATGCCTAACACCTTCTCCCCGAGTCAAATGAACCCCCTTACCCGAATCTCTGGTGCAGACTTAGTTTTGAAGTCTAAAGTGTTTTAAAGGAAAATCATTTAAAAACGGTGGCCTGGCACACCGAAACCAATGTCAGGTGGCGACTCTGAGTTAATTTCTTTTAAACACGCATTTTTGTCACTTTCAAAATTGAAAAACCCTTTTCAAGCCTTTTTATTAAATTCTTTTATTTATTTAAGAGGGTTTAGTGGGAAGGTTTGTTTTGATAAAAAAAGGGGTGTGACATCTCTGGCGACTCTGCTGGGGAGTTTGCGGGTTCGAGCTAGTACTTGATTTTATTGGCTTTTAGAATATTTAGTTGAGGTCTTTATGCTTTTTCATTAGTTTTATTCGATTTTTATTATGTTTTTATATTTTTGTTATTTGCTAGTTGCCTATTTGCTTACAGTTTTTCCTTTATGTGTTTATTGCTTTATAACTGTCATCATATGCATAACCCGGTCAATTCTTTCTGAAACAAGTCTCGGAGCACGCGTCGCGTGCAAGAAATATTTGTTGAGTCACCCTTAATTTAGGAGGGGGGCCGTCGGACGTATGGAGTGGGTGGAAAGCTTAAGCAGCCACCATCGACCATACGCTCCCCCGAAGCGACTTGTTAGTGAACCCCAAACTTAGGTCAGCCTTTAGGTCATTTTTATTTGCATCATGTCATTTAGACCTAGCAGGGCTCGGTCCCAGGTACCGTGTCCCTTTGTAGGAAACTTGTCCAAATTTGGTCAAAATGGGCACGTGGCCCAAAATGACATGTAATCATCATATGTGCTAAATGTCGCATCTTTGAGGGTAAAAAGGTTATTTGGCGGACTGATGTTCGGGAAAGAAGGGTGAAAAAAATAAAGAAAATAGGGTCCGGATGCATTTTCCTTTCACAACTTTTCAAGAAAAATCCAAAAAAAAAAGAAAAAAAAATTCAAAAAGATTTTACACTTTTCCATTATTTTCCAAAATTCAAAAAAAATTGAAAATGAAAAATCCAAAAAAAAGATTTTACATTTTTTTTTATTTTCCAAAAATTCAAAAAAAAAATTGAAAATGAAAAAAAAATCCAAAAAAGATTTTACATTTTTCCATCTTTTTCAAAAAGATAAAATATAGCTTGTTACAAATTAATTGCATCTTCCCGAACTACGCAAACCTGATTCTCATCTTTCGGGGTGAGATACGTAGGCAACCCACATAGGGTCCGGTCATCCTAGTAAGTCCTAGGTTCTTGGCTTTGCGGGGTCTTAGCCAAATCTTGCATGGCTAGCCACTTTTGACCATATCGGTCATTCTTGCGAAATGGGGCAATTTTTGCGAAAGTGGTTCAATAAACTCATGTCTTAGGATTTTGAGTCCACAATTAGGTATCATATTAATTTAAGGTCCTTCCTTTTCGAGTTTGCATGTTTAGCCACTTTTGGCCACATCGGCCATTCTTGCAAAATGGGGTCATTTTCGCAAAAGTGGTTCAATTACTCATATATTAGGATTTTGAGTCTACAACTAGGAGTCATATTTCTTTAGGGTCCGTCCTTTTTGAATTTGCATCTTTAGCCACTTTTGGCCATATCGGCCACTTTCGCAAAATGAGTTATTTCTTTAAATTAATTTTTGGGCCATGATCATTGAGAGTTAAATCCATATAAGCATTAATATGGTAGTTTCATATAAGAGTAGTCACATTTGTTAAGTTTGCACTAATAGCCATCATTGGCCATATGGGTTAATTTTCAAAAATAGCTCAATCGTGTCTTGCATGTGTCCAATAGAAGGTGTCGTGGTGTCGCTTAATGTCTTTAGTCACTGATTCACTAGATCTTACTTTTTCCATTCAGGTATGGAGCGATTTGCTAGAGTTTGAGCATGATATATCCCAGGACCATTCTAGTCAAAGACCATTAGATGCACGAGCTGCTTGAAGAAATTTTTTAATTTTTTTAGTCTATTTTATGGTTGTCTTTTAATTTTTAGTCTTGTACAGTCGTATAGAGTCTGTCAGTCTAGTTAAGATTGTCGAGTCTTTTGTTATAGTACTTCCTGTTTTATATTTGAAAAACCAAAAAAAATTATAATTGAAAAATTCCAAAAAAAGATTTTTGTTTCTTAGTTTATTTTATCTATTACTTTTCACGAACTACGCTTGATCTGATTCCTGAGGGGCATGATACGTAGGCAACCTACATAGGGTTCGATCGAATCATTTTTCTGAAAACTGAAAAAAAAAGAGAAAAAAAGAGAATGAATTGTGGATGTGAGAAATGAGAGGAAAGAAAAGAGTGAAAACTAAAGAGAAAAGGAAAGAAAGTAAAATGAACAATCCAAGAAGTGCTAGAAATGAAAGAAAGGAAAGGTTGAAATGAACAAAGTGGGGATGATGCCAAATGACCTTCGTACCCTCGAAGCCATTCTAGAACCGTTAACTTGTGACTAGGGGCATTGCACGCAATATGATATTTCTGTCTGATAAATGCTCTAACGCTAACATGTTGGCTTTGTTTTGCTCCTCTTTGTTACTTCCATTGTTATCATAACAGAGGGTGGTTAGTTTGTGGTACTTTGGCAATTCATCCATGCAACACAATGTCAAAAAGCAAGGAAGCCATGGCTGGCAAAGACTTGGACATAAGAGTTGTTGACCCGCCGAGGGAGTTTGTGGAGTCGGAGTCTGAATTGAAAGATGAGGTCCAAGGTTGAAACAACAGATGCAGAAATGTATCATGCCTGGATTAAGAAACATCCTCCACCTTCATTCCCTACCAACTATACAGAAAATCATGCCTCCATTCCACCACTATCACAAGTCCAGGTTCCTACTACCATTGATCTTTCCCCACAACACGCACCGGGCTTCACCCCTTACCACAATTACCCTGGCGTTTCCTCCCAAACTTTCCATGCTCCACCAGCCAAAACAACCTCATACCCTGCTCCGAGATACCCAAACATTGCACAGAATTCTTTACCCGCACATGATGATGCAAGCTTTGTGGGAAAGATGCATGGTGACATGGAGTATGGGAAACCTTTTGGGAAGTTGCTGACTGAAGTTAATGATATTGAAATTGGTGAAGGCCCCGGTAATTTTGATGTGCAATCTAGTGGCTAATATTTTGAGCTTGGTAATTGGAGAGACACTCCTTTCTTGGTTGGCAGGAAGGAGTTTTGGTGGTTTATTTTATTGTCATTTCTGCTTGTCCGGGTTATTTCGGGGTTGTAATCCGGATATTATCTTGTGGCTCAAACTCTTCTTCTTCTCATTTTGTCTAGTTTGTTTAGTTGTAGTAAATCTTCTAATGTTCTTTAGGATTGTTCCAGGGTTGCAACCCATGTCTGTTTTTCTTGTTCTGTTCAAACCCTTTTTACCATTTGTCTAATGCAATCTCGTGTTTTCTATTAGTTTTGGTCAGTTTTTGTTTAGGTTTCTTTTTCTCTTATAGTTCTCTTCATCCTAACTCAAGTGACATGACATGCACACATGATTCTCAGCCAAATCTTGAAAGCTAGTCTGATTATGAAGCAATGACACAGTTTTGAACATGACAAAAAAGGCACTTCAGGAAATAAGTAAAGATTCATGCATTCCGAGATAAACTAAAGCTTGAATTGAGTGAAACTGAGGCAGTAAGTCTGGAAACCAAGAGTTTGATAAGAGCATACAACAAGGAAATGTTTCTCAAGCAGTTTGCGGTAAATGTGTCAGCACTGAAATGCATTCTTCCACATCAAGGTAAGGTTGAATCAAGTTTGCTCTGAATTGGCAAGGATCATTCATTGGGACAAAGGTATTGCATGTCAGCACTGTCTGTTTGTGATGATTCCACCAATAGATATTGTGCATGATTTCTTTGCTTAACTTCAACTGCACGCTTGTACTTGGCATTCTCAAAGTTTGGTATGACGAAGGCTTTTTATTCTGCCACCCAAACACTTTTTTCCTTTGCTACCCATTTTGAGCCCTAATTTTTGTTTCGTACCCCTCTTTTGGAATCAGAAATAGAGTCAGGACCTAGAAAATAAAAAGAAAAAAAAAAGAAAAAGAAGAAAAAAGAGGAAAAGAGAAAAAGAAAAAAAAAGAGAAGAAAAAAAAGAGAAAAAGAAATAGTAACAAAAAGTAGTCATTTGAACTACGTACCACAAGATACGTAGTGTCACGACCCTAGTTCACCAATCGTGAACATGTCATGACGGCACCCAGTCCCCACGACTAGGTAAGCCTAACACGTTACGGAATATACAAGTTTATGAACTTTAAACATGAAATAGCGGAAAAACGATATAAATATGAATGTAATCCGTGCCGCTTGGCACATACACTCGTCAACACACTGTATAAAACACCACCAAGACCCGGAATCCCACGGGCAACACAGACTAAAAGAGAGTATACAACCGTGGCTCTATGTGTGAAGAGTATCTAACAACAAAATGAAGGAAAACATCTACTAATACTATCAGAATAGAAGGAGGGCCTCCGGATCCGCGGACGTAGCAGATCATACCTCGAGGTCTCCCTGAAAGCTGCGGAATCACCTAGTATGAGCCTGTCCTGATATACCTGGATCTGCACAACAAAAGTGTGCAAAAGAGTAGCATGAGTACACCACGACGGTACTCGGTAAGTGCCAAGCCTAACCTCGATGGAGTAGTGACGAGGAAGGTCAGGGCCCTACTGAGAGAAATAATAACATAATGATATTAACAATATTAAGTAGTTTAAATGATAATAATTTTGAAATAACAACAATAAAGTGATTACTGCAACCGTCTACAATTAAATAACAACAAGTAACAAACTCAATCAATAACAAATGATTACTGCAACCGTCTACAATTAACTAACAACAAGTATCAAACTCAATTAATAAGTCCAGGACCTATGGGAATTGAACCCACAGTCCCATTAACAGTACCCCTGGGTCTCCGGGAATCGAACCCGCAACCCATGTCTCACTAATATCTCAATAACTCGGGATCTCCGGGAATCGAACCCACAGTCCCTACAAATAACTCAGGATCTCGGGAATCGAACCCGTAGTCCCTACAAATAACTCAGGATCTCCGGAATCGAACCCGCAGTCCCTACCAATAACTCAGGATCTCCGGGAATCGAACCCGCAGTCCCTACCAATAACTCAGGATCTCCAGGAATCGAACCCGCAGTCCCAACCAATAACTCAGGATCTCCGGGAATCGAACCCGCAGTCCCTACTAATAACTCAGGATCTCCGGGAATCGAACCCGCAGTCCCTACCAATATCACTTCGGGTCTCTGGGAATCGAACCCACAGCCCTGGGATCTCCGGGAATTGAATCCGTAGTCCACCAACACATCAATTAAAGAAAACACACAGGGAGAGTATAATATGTTTAATTACAACTTCTCCGAAAACTAGTGCCAACAATTTATCAAGAAGTTCAAGTAAGTCAACTAGGCAATTAAACATGTTGAATCCTAGCTAATCATGCTTTTCTAATGAATACCGGGTAAAAATAACGTGTTTATCAGCTAAGAGCAGGAATATCACTAATCAGATAATTCAAGTAAAGTGTGTGCTACAACATCCAGCGCATGTACACGCCCGTCACCTCGCGTACAAGGCATTTAAACTATCACATAATATCCTAGGGGTGAAAGTTCCCCCACACGAGGTTAGACAAGCCACTTACCTCGACTCCGGTACAAAACCGGTAAGAGACAACTCTCTTGCCGCGAATGTCGGCCTCCACAGGTGTAGTATCTGATAAAAATCAATGGAATCACATCAAAATAGGCCAATTGGGCATTACCCAATCAAAACAATCGAACTACACTAAAACCACAAAGTTGCCAAAACCCGACTTTCGGTACGCTTCTCGAAAAATTACGAAAGTTACATTTTCGGATTCCTTATGTCAACACGAGTCTAACCATACCAAGAACACCCAAATCGGACCACAAATGGCCCATCAAATCCTTGATTCTATCCAAGAGGGTTTTCTACCCTTTTTAACAAAAATTCTCAAATTAAAGACTAAAACTTGCAATAGATTCGAGTTATACAACCAAAATTGAGTTAAGAGTACTTACCCTTTTGATTTCTCCAAAAATCTCCCGAAATATCGCCTTACCCGAGCTCCAAATCGTCAAAAATGGCAAATGGGACAAAGTTTGGACTTTATTCTGCTGCCCAGGTATTTTTTCTTCGCGTTCGCGGTCCTTCTCTCGCGTTCGCGAAGAATAAACTCCCAAAAATATATTTTTCCAACTTTGCTCGGACAGCCTCTATTGCAATGGTCATAACATTTTACACACAACTCCAAATGACTATTATAATATTTTTCTGAAAACTAGATTCAAAGGGCTACAACTTTCGTTTTTCAATCACCTCAAAATGCCTTGTAGATAAAAAGATATGAACTTCCGAAGTAGGACATGTGCGACAGAAAAATCCTTCTTCGCGAACGCGAAGAACAAAGTCCCTGATGGAAAATCCTTCTTCGCGAACGCGATACCTTCATCGCGAACGCGAAGAACAAAGTCTTAGAGGACAAAATCTTCTTCGCGAACGCGATTGGACCCTCGCGAACGCGAAGAACAATGCCAGATACCATAACAGCAGTTCAAAAACTTCCAAAAATGACCCGTTGGGCATCCGAAATCATCCCGAGGCCCCCGGGACCTCAACGAAAAATACCAACCTACTCCAAAACATCATACGAACTTGTTCCCATCATAAAAACACGTCCATAAACATGAAAATCACCAAATCAAAGCGAACTCAAGCCTAAGTTTCATCCAAAACTTCCGAAACCTACATGCTATCAAAAATCCGACCAAACGATGTCCGAATGGCCTGAAAATTTGCAGACATATCCAAAATCACATAACGAAGCTACAGAAATTGTCGGAATTCCATTCCAACCCCCGGATCAAAATCTCACCTATCATTCGGATTCGCCAAAATTTCAAACTTCGGCATTTCAAGCCTAATTGAGCTACGGACCTCCAAAATACATTCCGAACACGCTCCCAACCCCGAAATCACCTAACGGAGCTAATGGAACCATCGGATTTCCGTTCCGAGGTCGTCTTAACATTGTTCCGACTACGGGCTATTTTCCAACTATAAAGCTTCTAGTTAGGGACTAAGTGTCCCAAAACACTCTGAATTCCAGAACCGAACCTCCCGGAAAACCACAATAGCAGAAATGAACGTAGGGGAATAGTTAGATTGGGCATCGGGGCGTAATTTTCTAAAATGACCGGCCGGGTCGTTACATCTTCCCACACTTAAAAGATTCGTTCGTCCTCGAACGAGCATAGAAAACATACCTGGAGTAGTGAAAAGATGAGGGTACTGGCTGCGCATATCCTGCTCGGTCTCCCAAGTCGCCTCCTCGACCGTCTGACCCCGCCACTGAACATTTACTGAAGCGATGTTCTTCGACCTTAGCTTCCTGACTTGCGTGTCTAGAACGGCTACTGGCTCCTCAACATAAGACAGATCCTCGTCTAGCTAAACAAAAGTGAAATCCAAAACATGCGACGGGTCACCATGGTACCTCCGGAGCATAGAGACATGAAATACGGGATGGACTCCGGCTAGGCTGGGAGGTAAGGCCAACTCATAAGCAACCTCCCCAACATGCCTCAAAATCTCAAAAGGGCCAATAAATCTAGGACTCAGCTGGGCACATTAGCCTGATATAATCTGAAGATATTCCCTCTTGTTCAAACAATTAAGTCTTAGAGCTTAATTCCAACATCCGGAATTCTGTGTCAGGCTTGTTTTCATCAAGAGATCACTCAATATTCCTCAAACGTCATCCTCAAACATGACTGCATAACATTGCTGGATTCTTACCTTACAACACAAAATCCACAGGACCACGATAATATTTTATGATCAAATTAGCCAAAAATTCAACGAATCGGATGCTCCCATTGCACCTCACGATCTACATAGGTCTCGTTCCAACTTTTACAATACTGACACGACGGAAGAGATGTGCCGATATCCATAACCAACTACTGAATCAACAATTCATTGGGTCTATACTCCTGACAAGATCCATTACCTTGTCCTAAACTAGAGGATGATCCTTTCCTCTATAATATACTTCATATAATCAATTTGCACTGACCCCAAATCACATAATCTCATCTCACCCAGTACGAACTGCTCAGGCGATAAGCCACATCAGACATAATCAAAAGTCCCACAAGATTACACAATGTGCTAGTAGGCTATTAATTTGTACGTGGTACAAAAGGAAGGCGAACACTAGAGAGAACTATTCAACTCTCACACTATCATGGACCTCCTCGGAAAAATAGGAAACAGAACACATACAAGCAATTATAGATACTGAAATAAACATCACACTGTTGCGGCGTGCAACCCGATCCCAACAATATACCCGTGGCGGCATGCCACCCGATCCCAACAATATAACCATGGCGGTGTGCCACGCAATCCCAACAATATAACCATGGCGGCGTGCCACCCGATCCCAATATAACCATGGCGGCGTGCCACCCGATCAAAATAATATAGAACTCACACAAAGAGTCATATGTCGAGATGGATAGCTCATCACATCAAAATACTTTATATCGATCATAAGCACACTAAGGTGCAAGATATCACTCACAAGGAAACATATAGCGCCATAGGCTACAAACTCAAGCACAACTGAGGTGCGATATATGATCTGAGTCTCAAGAGCCATCATGCTCATATAACATCACCGCTGAGCGGAACCTCAACACATAAGGAATTTACCAAGCCGTCTCACAACTTATACGGCGCAATATATCTTTACATGAGTTAACTAACCGCGAAATAAGACCGTGACTACCCCTCCATAAAGGGCGCATTACTAGAAGAAACACAACCGGCCTGACGGAAGGCTCATTTCCACATTTAAATCTATCCACCGACCTTAAGTCTATCCTGGTCTTGCCAAAAAGTCAATAACATTTCACAGGTCTACAACCCAATAAGCAGAGTGCCCTCCAGGCATAAATTCTCAAATGGATGATATCACCAAAATCCTCATACTTGGTTTAAATTTCTAACCAATCAAGTGACTACATGTCACACCTATACAATCTTCTTGTGGGACAAGCTCCCACCATCTTCCAAATAATTAAACGGGCCTGCACATTCAACCCACCGGCTGCACTAACACTGAAAAGCGATCAGGAGTCCCTAACCGGGATGCAAAGCCTTTCCTACAGAATACCGATCTCAAGTGATACTGACGTTAATACCCATCTTACTCAAAACACTGAAACTCCCTTTCTGCTCATCCGAGCTCTTTATATCACATTCATTGACCAAATTGTGACCTTGGTCCTTAATTCAAATTCCATACCACTCACTTCACCCCACGTGCCGATATACGATAGACACGATTTCCATCACAACTCTAGAACTGACGATAGGCTAATACTCCATCACATAAGACTTTCCATTTAACTCATTTCAGGAGAACTATAGCAACACACATGCGAGTTCTCATAACCGTTAAATATGCCAATCTCTAAGTAGTGGTCCAAGCCACCATAACCCTTTCCGAGGTCCGCCTACTCATAACAGGTCCTAACAGAAGAATACTTCAGAATAACATCAATTATTGCGGCCGACAAGCCTCAAATGCACCGCCACAAATCACATGCATAACTCGATCATATTTCATGAACCGGTTATTGACACCACTATGCCAACTCAACTATGGCTGATCAATCTACTTCTTTCCAGTTTATCTTTGATTGCCTTAGAAATGTTAATATCTCCCTTCAATACCTAACTTATTCCAACCGCAATCACCCCGAGTGACCTTAAATCATGAGACCATGCTACCCCAAGAACGACGACCATTTTATGTCTCTCAAATACTACACCACAAGTCAAAACATCATGGAACGTTTTGTGCCCTTCTTCATGAGTTGCTTCAAAAGTTTGACTCTCAACTGTACTTATAGTCTCAGTATTATCAGGCACCACACTTTACTTCTTGAATTCACTAGGACCGCTGTTGAGAGTCATCCGGCTCTAACTTGTCCCAGTAAGCAACCAACTCTACTAAATTTTATAACATATGAATACCCTCTCGATAAAGCACCCATCGGGATCACTTCCCTCGCAACCTACACCTATACGAGGCGTAAATTATGAATCCTCCCTCAAGTCTGAACGTGAGCCAGTAAGGCTAACCATAACATGCATTAAACAATTCATATACTCAATTACCACTCATGGTCCTTTTCTGTAGCTGTGATAGCCCGTTAATGCTAATACCCAGAATTCACGCAGGAAATTAACCATGCGACCCAATCGTGAGCGGTGGGACTCCCCCACTTAGCTGAAGGCCACTATTACACAACTCTCGAACACATTAGAACCATTCTATCAAGTCATTTACTCTTATTCAACTACAATTCACTTGATCCGACGAACATAACCACTTGTTCTCTATCAGCACTCTAACACCATAGGGTATGACCTCATCCCAAATACAACCAAACATTTTCCCGCTCCATGCATCGAGCATTCTTTACCACGACAGCTTAAGACATTCTGTGATTCTCACACCTACGAAGCACCATGTAGCCTTTGTCGAAGTTTTTCCCACTGATAATGAAATGTAGAATTATTATGGACATAGGAACATCAAAAGTCCCAACGTCATACCATACAAAACTCAACTCTTACTCATCAGCAAGTTTTAAAGAACTTTTGAATAGCACTTAAATACATCGCAGGCCAAATCTGATATGACACATGACCCATAATTTGATCGCTGATAGTGAAATCCTTTCACTTGGCATGAAGCCATAATATACATCTTGCTAATCCATGACATTAGCCTTTATCAGTTGTACGTCTTCATCATAAGACAACCCAAGATATTTGTTTGGTACATGTCCTTCTTAAGACAGTTAAACTCATTTCCCCCAGTATCTCTGTTGGCTGAATCCTTCGCTAAATAGATATCTCATATGAACCACATAGTCTTTATTACCACCAACTATCTTTAGATCTACATCCACCTTGCGATTCTACCATTATTGTGACGATTAGGCAGTTAAGTAAATCTTCTCAAGACCGTACTTATCAACCGAATGTCAGAACCTAGTGCACCCCCATGTGCACAATTGAAGATCTCTCAATTCTCTTGCATTATCGATATGGATGACACGCGGTAACAATGATTGAGTAAATTCTTGACTCCCTTGAAATCCCTCTGCAGCATCAGGAACCGTCGGTGCATACTTGACACCGAGTGCGCAATTTCAAATCACGAGTGGATGCAAAAGAACATATGACATAGGCTCCAACTGAATAAATGGCGCACGATAAGGAATTCAAAGAATTGAAGAGTTTCCTAAACAGTTACATAGCCTCTCGTAGATAAATACAGACGTCTCCGTATCGATCAGCGAGACTCTAAGTAACCGGTCCGTGTCCCGTGACTCCTATGAACCTAGAGCTCTGATACCAACTTGTCACGACCCTAGTTCACCAATCGTGAACATGTCATGACGGCACCCAGTCCCCACGACTAGGTAAGCCTAACACGTTACGGAATATACAAGTTTATGAACTTTAAACATGAAATAGCGGAAAAATGATATAAATAGGAATGTAATCCGTGCCGCTTGGCACATACACTCGTCAACACACTGTATAAAACACCACCAAGACCCGGAATCCCACGGGCAACACAGACTAAAAGAGAGTATACAACTGTGGCTCTATGTGTGAAGAGTATCTAACAACGACATGAGAGAAAACATCTACTAATACTATCAGAATAGAAGGAAGACCTCCGGATCCACGGACGTAGCAGATCATACCTCGAGGTCTCCCAAAATGATGCTGAATCACCTAATATGAGCCTGTCCCGATGTACCTGGATCTGCACAACAAAAGTGTGCAGAAGAGTAGCATGAGTACACCACGGCGGTACTCAGTAAGTGCCAAGCCTAACCTCGATGGAGTAGTGACGAGGAAGGTCAGGGCCCTACTGAGAGAAACAATAACATAATGATATAAACAATATTAACCAGTTTAAATGATAATAACTTTGAAATAACAACAATAAAGTGATTACCGCAACCGTCTACAATTAAATAACAACAAGTAACAAACTCAATCAATAACTCAGGATCTCCGGGAATCGAACCCGCAGTCCCTACCAATAACTCAGGATCTCCGGGAATCGAACCCGCAGTCCCTACTAATAACTCAGGATCTCCGGGAATCGAACCCGCAGTCCCTACCAATAACTCAGGATCTCCGGGAATCGAACCCGCAGTCCCTACCAATAACTCAGGATCTCCGGAAATCGAACCCGCAGTCCCTACCAATAACTCAGAATCTCCGGGAATCTAACCCGCAGTCCCTACGAATAACTCAGGATCTTCGGAAATCGAACCCGCAGTCCCTACCAATAACTCAGGATCTCCGGGAATCAAACCCGCAGTCCCTACCAATAACTCAGGATCTCCGGGAATCGAACCCGCAGTCCCTACCAATAACTCGGGATCTCCGAGAATCGAACCCGCAGTCCATAAACATATCACTTCGGGTCTCTGGGAATCGAACCCACAGCCCTGGGATCTCCGGGAATTGAATCCGTAGTCCACCAACACATCAATTAAAGAAAACACACAGGGAGAGTATAATATGTTTAATTACAACTTCTCCGAAAACTAGTGCCAACAATTTATCAAGAAGTTCAAGTAAGTCAACTAGGCAATTAAACATGTTGAATCCTAGCTAATCATGCTTTTCTAACGAATACCGGGTAAAAATAACGCCTTTATCAGCTAAGAGCAGGAATATCACTAATCGGACAATTCAAGTAAAGTGTGTGCTACATCCAGCGCTTGTACACGCCCGTCACCTCGCGTACAAGGCATTTAAACTATCACATAATATCCTAGGGGTGAAAGTTCCCCCACACGAGGTTAGACAAGCCACTTACCTCGACTCCGGTACAAAACCGGTAAGAGACAACTCTCTTGCCGCGAATGTCGGCCTCCACAGGTGTAGTATCTGATAAAAATCAATGGAATCACATCAAAATAGGCCAATTGGGCATTACCCAATCAAAACAATCGAATTACACTAAAACCACAAAGTTGCCAAAACCCGACTTTCGGTACGCTTCTCGAAAAATTGCGAAAGTTACATTTTCGGATTCCTTATGTCAACACGAGTCTAACCATACCAAGAACACCCAAATTGGACCAAAAATGGCCCATCAAATCCTTGATTCTATCCAAGAGGGTTTTCTACCCTTTTTAACAAAAATTCTCAAATTAAAGACTAAAACTTGCAATAGATTCGAGTTATACAACCAAAATTGAGTTAAGAGTACTTACCCTTTTGATTTCTCCAAAAATCTCCCGAAAAATCGCCTTACCCGAGCTCCAAATCGTCAAAAATGGCAAATGGGACGAAGTTTGGACTTTATTCTACTGCCCAGGTATTTTTTTCTTCGCGTTCGCGGTCCTTCTCTCGCGTTCGCGAAGAACAAACTCCCAAAAATATATTTTTCCAACTTTGCTCGGACTGCCTCTATTGCAATGGTCATAACATTTTATACTCAACTTAAAATGACTATTATAATATGTTTCTAAAAACTAGATTCAAAGGGCTACAACTTTCGTTTTTGAATCACCTCAAAATTCCTTGTAGATAAAAAGATATGAACTTCCGAAGTAGGACATGTGCGACAGAAAAATCCTTCTTCGCGAACGTGAAGAACAAAGTCCCTAATGGAAATTCCTTCTTCGCGAACGCGATACCTTCATCGCGAACGCGAAGAACAAAGTCTTAGAGGACAAAATCTTCTTTCGCGAACGCGATAGGACCCTCGCGAAGATGAAGAACAATGCCAGATACCAGAACAGCAGTTCAAAAACTTCCAAAAATGACCCGTTGGGCATCCGAAATCATCACGAGGCCCCCGGGACCTCAACGAAAAATACCAACCTACTCCAAAACATCATACGAACTTGTTCCCATCATAAAAACACGTCCATAAACATGAAAATCACCAAATCAAAGCGAACTCAAGCCTAAGTTTCATCCAAAATTTCCGAAACCTACATGCTATAAAAAATCCGACCAAACGATGTCCGAATGGCCTGAAAATTTGCGGACATATCCAAAATCACATAACGAAGCTACAGAAATTGTCGGAATTCCATTCCGACCCCCGAATCAAAATCTCACCTATCATTCGGATTCGCCAAAATTTCAAACTTCGGCATTTCAAGCCTAATTGAGCTACGGACCTCCAAAATACATTCCGAACACGCTCCCAACCCCGAAATCACCTAACACAGCTAATGGAACCATCGGATTTCCGTTCCGAGGTCGTCTTAACACTGTTCCGACTACGGGCCATTTTCCAACTATAAAGCTTCTAGTTAGGGACTAAGTGTCCCAAAACACTCTGATTTCTAGAACCGAACCTCCCGGAAAACCACAATAGCAGAAATGAACGTAGGGGAATAGTTAGATTGGGGATTGGGGCGTAATTTTCTAAAATGACCGGCCGGGTCGTTACACGTAGGCAGCCTTATGGTTCGGTCGCACCAAATAAAATATTTCATAATCCCCCGAAATCAATACTGGGGCAGATTTTCTAAGAAATCCCATCAAAAAAAAAATCCAAAATAAATTCCCCAAACTTCATGAAACTGGGGCAGAAGTTTTAATTTTGCCAAAAGGCCTGATTCCAAAAGTTGTAATTTTATCTTGAATTATTTTGAGCCATCATGCTACCCTTTCTTTCTAACCCTGTCCAAAAGCCTACATTACGGTCCAAAGAAAGACCTTCCGACCAATCATTAAGGATGCCATATCAAGTGTTGGTGAAATTATGATCTCCCTGCATTATGGGTAATACCTTCGTTCTTAGAACGATGAGAGAAAATGTTAAAATGAGAGAGTCTTATCGGTGAAAACCCTCAGGGGCACCGTAAGGCGACGGTGAGTCGAGAAAAGAGTGAAATGAGAGAGGCTTGATGGTGAAAACCCTTCAGGGCACTACGAGTCGACCGAGGAATGTGGATCGAACGGGACAATTGAAGCGTTGAAGCCCAATTTCACAGCGAAGAGGTACAACAAGAGTTGAATATCAGACTTGCTTGAGAGATTAGGCCACTTGATCTAAAGGTGCATGTCCTAGTCACTAGGGTTGGTATCCACATCTGATAAGTTTCTACTTTGTAAGTTTCTTGTTAAGTATCATCTCTTTCCCTTGTCCCTTATTGTGTTCCTCTCGTTTTGTTCAAGTCTCTTCATGAGTCTATTCGGTCAGAACAAGCGAGAAATGACTTTAAAATTTGCCACCAGCTTTCCAATGCACAAAGCGGAGTTCGGCCATGCACATTGACATGATTTAGAGTAAGAAGTATGGTGATAACTGAGGTTCAGGCAGTTGAGTGGATCTTGAATTTTGAGAAAATATAAAGACTCAACAATTCTCAAAATAAAAACACAATGCAACAAGTGAATGTGAGAGATTCAAGTCAGAGATTTTGTGGTCTAATTCAGATCAAAAGGTCAAACAACTCCTTGCTAGCCTGAAGAAGCTAATCAAGATGAAACATGGCAGTGGTGGAAGCAGATGCTCAGGAATAATGCCACAAACTAACCACCACATTTTCAAACTAACAAGATTTTATTTGTCTGAAGCAGGAGCAAGAAATTTTTTTTTAAGTCCACAGGTACCTTATATGGGAAAAGCATTGTTCATGGAGCAAAATTAAATTCAGAATCATCCAAGATGGGAGCGTGGCTCATGGGATTTAATTTTTGAATTTTCAGGACCCTCATGGATAATGGGATTTAGTTTTAGAATTTTCAGGACCCTCCTGGATAATGGGATTTAATTTTAAGTTTTCAGGACCCTCCTGGATAATGGGATTTAATTTTAAGTTTTCGGGACCCTCCTAGATAATGGGATTTAATTTTAAGTTTTCAGGACCCTCCTGGATAATGGGATTTAATTTTAAATTTTCAGGACCCTCCTGGATAATGGGATTTAATTTTAAGTTTTCAGGGACCCTCCTGGATAATGGGATTTATTTTTAAGTTTTCGGGACCCTCCTGGATAATGGGATTTAATTTTAAGTTTTCGGGACCCTCCTGGATAATGGGATTTAATTTTAAGTTTTCAGGACCCTCCTGGATAATGAGATTTAATTTTAAGTTTTCAGGACCCTCCTGGATAATGAGATTTAATTTTAAATTTTCAGGACCCTCCTGGATAATGGGATTTAATTTTAGAAATTTCAGGACCCTCCTGGATAATGGGATTTAATTTTAGAATTTTCAGGACCCTCCTGGATAATGGGATTTAATTTTAAGTTTTCGGGACCCTCCTGGATAATGGGATTTAATTTTAAGTTTTCGGGACCCTCCTGGATAATGGGATTTAATTTTAAGTTTTCAGGACCCTCCTGGATAATGCGATTTAATTTTAAGTTTTCGGGACCCTCCTGGATAATGGGATTTAATTTTAAGTTTTCAGGACCCTCCTCGATAATGGGATTTAATTTTAAGTTTTCACGACCCTCCTGGATAATGGGATTTAGTTTTAGAATTTTTAGGACCCTCCTGAATAATGGGATTTAATTTTAAGTTTTCAGGGACCCTCCTGGATAATGGGATTTAGTTTTAAGTTTTCAGGACCCTCCTGGATAATGGGATTTAATTTCAAGTTTTCAGGACCCTCCTGGATAATGGGATTTAATTTTTGAATTTTCAGGACCCTCCTGGATAATGGGATTTAATTTTTGAATTTTCAGGACCCTCCTGGATAATGGGATTTAATTTTAGAATTTTCAGGACCCTCCTGGATAATGAGATTTAATTTTAAGTTTTCAGGACCCTCCTGGATAATGGGATTTACTTTTAAGTTTTCAGGACCCTCCTGGATAATGGGATTTAGTTTTAAGTTTTCGGGACCCTCCTGGATAATGGGATTTAGTTTTAAGTTTTCGGGACCCTCCTGGATAATGGGATTTAGTTTTAAGTTTTCAGGACCCTCCTGGATAATGGGATTTATTTTTAAGTTTTCGGGACCCTCCTGGATAATGGGATTTAATTTTAAGTTTTCGGGACCCTCCTGGATAATGGGATTTAATTTTAAGTTTTCAGGGACCCTCCTGGATAATGGGATTTAATTTTAAGTTTTCGGGACCCTCCTGGATAATGGGATTTAATTTTTGAATTTTCAGGACCCTCCTGGATAATGGGATTTAATTTTAAGTTTTCAGGACCCTCCTGGATAATGAGATTTAATTTTTGAATTTTCAAGACCCTCCTGGATAATGGGATTTAATTTTAAGTTTTCAGGACCCTCCTAGATAATGAGATTTAGTTTTAGAATTTTCAGGACCCTCCTGGATAATGGGATTTAATTTTAGAATTTTCGGGACCCTCCTGGATAATGGGATTTAGTTTTTGAATTTTCAGGACCCTCCTGGATAATGGGATTTAGTTTTAGAATTCTCAGGACCCTCCTGGATAATGGGATTTAATTTTAGAATTTTCAGGACCCTCCTGGATAATGGGATTTAGTTTTAGAATTTTCAGGACCCTCCTGGATAATGGGATTTACTTTTAAGTTTTCAGGACCCTCCTGGATAATGGGATTTAATTTTAAGTTTTCAGGACCCGCCTGGATAATGGGATTTAGTTTTAGAATTTTCAAGACCCTCCTAGATAATGAGATTTACTTTTAAGTTTTCAGGACACTCCTGGATAATGGGATTTAATTTTAAGTTTTCAGGACCCTCCTAGATAATGGGATTTAATTTTAAGTTTTCAGGATCCTCCTGGATAATGGGATTTAATTTTATGTTTTCAGGACCCTCCTGGATAATGGGATTTAGTTTTAAGTTTTCAAGACCCTCCTGGATAATGGGATTTAATTTTACGTTTTCAGGACCCTCCTGGATAATGGGATTTAATTTTAAGTTTTCAAGACCCTCCTGGATAATGGGATTTAATTTTAGAATTTTCAGGACCCTCCCGGATAATGGGATTTAATTTTAGAATTTTCAGGACCCTCCTGGATAATGGGATTTAATTTTTAAATTTTCAGGACCCTCCTAGATAATGGGATTTAATTTTGGAATTTTCAGGACCCTCCTGGATAATGGGATTTAATTTTTAAATTTTCAGGACCCTCCTGGATAATGGGATTTAATTTTTAAATTTTCAGGACCCTACTGGATAATGGGATTTAATTTTATAATTTTGAGGACCCTCCTGGATAATGGGATTTAGTTTTAGAATTTTCAAGACTCTCCTGGATAATGGGATTTAGTTTTAGAATTTTCAGGACCCCCCTGGATAATGGGATTTAATTTTAGAATTTTCAGGACCCTCCTGTATAATGGGATTTAGTTTTAGAATTTTCAGGACCCTCCTGGATAATGGGATTTAATTTTAAAATTTTGAGAGCTCTGTAGGTAGCATGATCCAATTAACATTCAGATTTATGCCCGAATCCCAAACTGGGGCAGAAAAATTTCTTTTGTTTTATCTGTTTTGTTGTAATGTCAGGCGCCCACCTGGACAACGAGGGAAATCATTTCACAAATCAGTTCTTGCTAGAGGTAGCAGAAGCTCGCGGCAAGAATGCGAGTCAATAATCCAAGGTGATCAACATAAGGAATTTCAATTCAGAATAGAAAAGAAAAACAAAAAAAAAAGGAAAAAGAAAAAGAAAAAAAAAAGAAAAGGGAGGTGAGTCCAAAATGCAGAGGCCGAGACAAGAGGCAGATCGCTCAAGACATGACTAAAGTCACAAGTATTGTTTGTCCGGTTTTGATCCGAAAAGCAGAAGAAAACGAGCTACACCTGCATCTAGAGAGCATCAAGGTTCAGATCTGAAGTCTGCATGAAGAACCATTCAAGAATCAAGATCAATCTTCAGAAGACTTAGAGATAGAAATCTTATAACTCATAGTTAATAGGTTTAGTTAGTCTTTTTCATTTTCTGATCTTGATGTAATAACAGGACCGCGAACCGGAACCTCGACGGCACTCGACTCGACTCTCCACCTCGGTAAACTCCATCATCTCATTCACCTTTGAACTACACGTGGCTTGATTCCTCTATAGCCGGGGATATGTAGGCAGCTCAGATACCAGAGCTCGGTCACATTCTCTTTTCTTCTAGTTGGTCTTTAAATAAGGGTCAGGTCAAAAATCATGTCTAGTCGTTCTTTGTCTGAAAATACTTTGTATTTTCAGTCAAAGAGGGGCAGCTGTAGACACGTAATTTTTGACCATCCCCTAAATTTTACCCGTTTTAGCGTAGAATATTTAATTTAGGTCTCATATAGCTATTTACACTAATTTTAACACTTTTATATTATTTTTATCATAAAATTGAAAAAAAAATACAAAAATAGTTTCATGATATTACATAATTTATTTAATTAATTGAAATTAATTTGGTTTTAATTCATAGCATTGCGTTATTTAGTTAATAGATTGCTAAAATTAAAGAATTATAAATTTTGGGCCCCATTTTGCAATAGAGGAGGCCCAAAACAGGTAGCCCACCTCCCAGCCCATACCCCATAACCCTAGCCCACATCTTCTACAACATAACCATTCAAGAACCAACATTAGAGATGAGGAAAAAACCCTAGAGCTGAAAACAAGAGAAACCAGCCGCCGCCCCACTGTTCATCCTCCTCTCCCACAAAATCAACAACAAAAACCTAGAAGAGACCAAGACCTAGCCGCCAGCCATCCTCTTCTCTAGCAGAAAACTAATACCGCCTTTGTTGCTTCCTCTCCCACCCACAACCCTTCCTTCTTCATCGACCAAGAGAGACCAGCGGCCAGCCGGGAACAGCAGATATAGGAGACGGCCGCCCAGCCTCCATCACCACACCTTCTGCCGCCGCTAGCCTCCGAGAAACCAGCGGCAACAGCAGCTCCGACCAACCAGACCACGTCGCCAGCTCCATCTTCTCAAAACCTTCAGCCTTCTTCAATCGACCAGCAACCCGCCGCCAGCCGCCCAACCCTTCTTCATCTTGATAACAAAAATACAACAACGAAAAACAGAGGCGAGGAACAGATAGATCGAGAATTGATCCCGACTTTTCATTTTTTTTCTGATTGTTAATCCAGTCCAGTTCCATTTTTGCTTTCAAACGGAAAATACATGATGAAATTTGGTTGTTCTTTTAGTTTTGTTTTTTTAATGGAGTGGAGTTAAAAATGGGTGTTCGATCGTAGAAGTTGTCGTCCGAGAGGTGCCGCAGTCCTGTCGGGGATTCGTTGAGGTTCCGTCTAAAGTTCGATTTAAGATCGTAACTCTTTGTTCCCGGTTTGAGATCTGTCCGGCATCTGTTGGTTCAAGCTTTAGTGGTTTCGAATTTGGGATTGTAACATTTGCTTGGTTTCCATCTGTGTAATACTGGGAATTTCATCTAATGAAAGTTTAATTCTGTTCTGCTTCTTTCACATTTCAAAAATTCATGTTCCAGTTTTGAATTAGTAAGATTTGTGTTCAACGCCTCCACCATTTAAGCGCAATCGAAGCTTCGGGTGAAAGGTTTACCATTGATTTTTGTGGTTCGAGTTCACATTCTGTTGTAAATTGCTGGGCCTGGAATTTCATATTGGATCGAGTTTTGAAGTTTGTCTCGGCTCACTTGAGGTCCGATTCTTGCCTTGTTTCTCTTAGTCTTTTTGTCCTATTCATGCTTTTAGATAGTATAAATATCGTGATTGCATGTTTGGCATGTTGGTTGTTTGCTGGTTTTCAAAACTTAAAGTAAATTTTAGGTGTTTTAGATTATAATTTATGTTTAATAACGTAACATGAATTAGCATTGTTTAAACATTAAAGGATTAAGCTAAGAAATGATAGTTGTTTCTCATTTACAAATCTAATCTAATGAATGTGGTTGTGGGGGTTTGGACTTTGATAATGGAAGTTATGTTAGCTTGTTACATTTTGTTATGCTGACACAATCTCTAGTTAATTATTGAACGCTATGAGCATGCTAGGCCGTTATCACTTGGGTAGGCAAGCTTTTATGATTTTCGTTGATTCGAGGTGAGAGGTCGTTCCCGTAGTTGAATTTATTCGAGGAATGCCTCGTGAAGTTTGTATATATTATTAACCGGGGTATGCCCCGAAGAACTATGTAAATATTTTGGAGGCCTTGACGAGCATGGTGGAGAAGTCGTAGTATACGTAATAGCTTAGGATTTTTCTTTTTATTTCCTTTTCATTTTCTTTTATTAGGTGGGGACGACCTCGAGCCTCTTGTGTGTTTATTCTATTTTTGTGTGTGTTTTACCTTAATTTGAATGTTTTGAAAGCCAACTTGATCAAGTACGCAACCGTGCTAGTTACGGGACTTGGGGAATGCCTAACACCTTCTCCCCGAGTCAAATGAACCCCCTTACCCGAATCTCTGGTGCAGACTTAGTTTTGAAGTCTAAAGTGTTTTAAAGGAAAATCATTTAAAAACGGTGGCCTGGCACACCGAAACCAATGTCAGGTGGCGACTCTGAGTTAATTTCTTTTAAACACGCATTTTTGTCACTTTCAAAATTGAAAAACCCTTTTCAAGCCTTTTTATTAAATTCTTTTATTTATTTAAGAGGGTTTAGTGGGAAGGTTTGTTTTGATAAAAAAAGGGGTGTGACAGTGCACACATATTATAATGGGATCGGGACACATGCCTCGACATTTCTATAAATTACTCTTATGTCATCGTGGGTAATTTTTGTCAAGAAGCTAGCATATCTGCGAGTTTTCTTGATTTGAGTTATGACGACTTGTCTTGTGAGGTCCATTATACAGATATTGAAGAGGTGACTGCTAATCGAGAGCTTGAGTTATTTGTTAAGAGGAGGATCGTACCACGTATTTATACTTATTTATGTTGCTTATTTACTTTGGCTCTCATCTGTTTACTTCCTACTGTATATGATTTGTTAGATCACTAGAAGTGTCGATGTCGACTCCTCTTCACTATTCCTCCGAAATTAGGGTAGATACATATTGGGTACACGTTGATTTACTTACTCATACTATATTTCTGCACTTACTATGCAGGTCTTACAGTTCTAGTGGTCTTTTGGGCCCAAAGGCGCAGTTATTGCAAGGACTTTGCAGTAAACTTCATTCTTTATTATGATCTGCAGCATACAGAGTCTCCATCGGTATTATTTTTATTCTCCTGTCTAATTTATATTCCAAAGATATGTTGTATTTATTTATATTTTCTAGTTAATGTTCATGTACTTACGATACTGAATTTTAGGGGTTTCTATGGGATGTTTAGTATGGTAGTTCACTAAATTATTATCATTTCACCCTGTAAAGTCTATCTCATATTACTTAATTAATGAAATTATGATTTCAAAAGTAAAAATGAGTAATTAAGCTAGTAAATCATCGCTGGCTTGTCTAATGGAGGCGTTATATATCATCATGATCTATAGTGGATTTTGGATCGTGACAGAATCTAAAATTGGTTCAGGTTCAAGATTGTTTTGAATCTAAATAATCCAAGATAGAAGGGAAAAAGAAAAGGAAAATTGCATAAATGAACGAAAGAGGAAGAAACATTAGGAGATCATTTGGTAGGATGCATTAGATAAACTAATGCATGCATTAGATAAACTAATGCATGCATTAGCTTTGTGTATTAATAATACTTTATTTGGTACACTTTTTGAACATATGTATTAGTTATAAAATTATTAGTTATACACCCTATTTGGTATTATCCTATGCATAAACTAATGCATAAAAAACCATGGTATTAACAATGCAATGTATTTTAATGCATGCATTTGTTTAGTTAAAGAAAAAAATCATCCTCAAAATCTATGCTTGATTAAAAATGCTATTATATTAATGTAAGTTTGAAGTAATCCAAGAAAGTGAAAACTAAAATTATAACCATAGTAAATAAATAAATATTTAGCATATTTTTTTGTTTTATAAATAAATATTTATATTTGTACTACAATATAGGTAGACAAATTAAATAATTTTTAAACCTTTTTCATATAAAAACATTCCTCAACATATGTTTCTTTTAAAAGATAAAGTGATTGACTGATTATGAGGGTATTTGTGACGATCCGACTGATTGTTTTGAGTAATATTGCCCGATTCGGCCATTTGAGGTCACGAATAACTTCATAATATGTGTATCGACTTGTGTGCATGGTTGAATTCAGCTAACAAATGATACAAAGTTAAATTGGAAGAAGGAAACTAATGTTGAATGTTTAAACTGTGAGCATTTGATCGGAATTGGACTTTGAGTAAACGTTCCTGGAATGGATTGTGGAAGATCTCAACAACTTCGTATGGTGACTCTGTACTTAGGAGTGTGTTCGGATTCATATTTGGAGGTCCATAGGGTAATTTGAGGTGTTTCCACGAAAGTTGAAAAAATTGAAGTTTGAAAATGGGGAAGTTTGACCCATAGTTAACTTCTGTGATATCGGGGTCGGAATGCGATTTTGAGAGTTGGAACAGCTTCGTTATGTCATTTTGGACTTGTCTGCAAAATTTAGCATCATTCTGGGTTGATTTGATAGGTTTCGACATGAGTTTTGGAAGTTGGAAGGTTTGAAAGTTCCTAAGTTCGATTCGTTGTGTGATTCGTCACTTCGACGTTATATGAATTGAGACCTCGAGCGAGTCCGTGTTAGGTTATATAACTTGCTTATGTGTTTATATGGGGTCTCAGGGGCCTCGATGTGTCCTAGATGGGCTACGAGTCATTTTTCTCATTTTTGGAACTGCTGTTTTCTGCTTTTGGTATCCTCCTTCGCAATCGTGAATAGCTTTTCGCATTAGCAAAGCTTTGTTGCTAACCACCTCGAAATACTTATTCGTGTTCGCATCCATCCTTTCGCGTTCGAAGTTCTACCCTTTCCCCTCCTTCGCGTTCGCGAAGTTTCACCCTTTCCCCTTCTTCGCGTTCACGTCTATTCCATCACGTTCGCGTAGTAGAAAAAGGGAGATGGGTACTGCTAGACATTTACTCTTCGCGTTCACGTCCTTCTTCCTGCGTTCGCGTAGGTTCCTGCTGCTTATTCTTTGAGTTCGTGACCCTTGGCTCGTGTTCGCGTAGGGTCATCCTGGCAACCTTCATTTTTCTTCTCCGCGAACGCGATCCTTCCTCCGTGTTCGCAATGCACAAATGCCTGGGCAGACAGAATATATTCCAAAATCCAGGGTTAGATTATTTTATTCATATCTTTACTTGTGGAGCTCGGTTTTGAGCGATTCTTTGAAGGTTTTTCACACAAATCGATTGGGTAAGTGTTCTTCACCTAGAATCTAACATATTCCATAATTTGTCTTCATTTTCATCCTTTAAATTGTGTTTTGAGTTGAAAAAAATGTTAATTCTGAAAAAACATTTCTAAAATAAAATATTATGATTTGAGGGACCACATGGTATCAGAATATAATAATTTTTATATGGTTGAACTCGTATCGGAATGAGTATTTGATTTTTGTAAAATCTGTCGGGTTTCGAGGTGCGGGCCCGGGGGTCGACTTTTGGACCGATTTTTGGATTTTGTTAAATATTGAGACTTTATGATCCGGAATAGTTTCTTATGTGTTTTATTTGTGCTTTGCAGTTAATTTGGTTAGATTTGAGCCGTCCGGAGGTCTTTCCACCAGAGAAGTGCATTTTAGAGTATCGGTTTATCGTCGCTGAGGTAAGTATCTTGCTTAACCTTGTGGGAGACTTTCCCTTAGGATTTGAGTCTTCTATGTTAATTGTAGTCCGTGCACGCGAGGTGGCGAGTGTGTACTCGGACTTATTTGTGGGAGATTTGGCTTTAAGATTCTTAGGTCCTTATGTTCATTAAGAAGAAGTTTTTCCAATATGATTGGATTTCCTAATTGCTTGTTTTACCTCTATATGCTCCATATGATGTTGTTAGTTTTCCTCTAACTTTTACTTGTTACTTGACCCTTATTTGTCTTAATTGAAGTGATTGCCTTCCATATTTCTTTGATACTTCTTGATTGTGAGTTCCCCTATGACTTCGTGCCATATGTTACATGTCCAATTATTATGGTTATCAGTGTAGTTATCACGTGCTTATTATGTCTTGTTATTTTGTTAAGGTTATTGTGCTTCTTGATTTTTTTCGTGATCCTTATTATGTACTATTCATGCTTAAATTGAAGATTATTCATGTTGAACAAGACCTATGAGATCCTCTTGGTAATTGACCATTGTTAAGTATTGATTCAAGTTGATATCTATATTGCGAAGCTAACTGTTGAAACAAGATTGGTTATTGTTGATTCCCTTGTCGAGATGTTATTATTTCTATTGTTGATTCCCTTTCCGGGATGTTATTATTTCTATTGTTGATTCCCTTGCTGGGATGTTATTATTTTTATTGTTGATTCCCTTGTCGGGATGTTATTACTTCTATTGTTTGGGTGAGGAAGAGTGTAAAGCACGAAGGGTGATGCCGTGAATGATATTTTAAGTGAGTGTTAATGCACGAATGGTGATGTCATACCGATATTGTGAGTGTTAATGCACGAAGGGTGATGCTGTGCTATATTTTATGAGTGTAAAAGCACGAAGGATGATGATGTGCCATATTATTAAGAGTAAAAGCACGAAGGGTGATGTCGTGCCATATTATTGAGAGTAAAAGCACGAAGGGTGATGTCGTGTAATGATTATGAGAGAGTAAAAGCATGAAAGGTGATGTCATACGTTACTGTTATTTCTATGGTGAGGACGAGAGTAAAATCACAAAGGGTGATGTCGTGCGCTTGTTACTATTTTAGTATTTCCGTTGGTTCCAAAGTTGATAATTACCTTGCTTTGAGTTGACATTGTTTTCCTTATTTGAGTACATTTTACTTGTCTGCGCCCAACTATGTTAGTGTTGAGTTAGTAGGTTATCTTTCGTTTTCATCCGTATTTTCCCTTTATTATTTCTGCTGATTATGGTTTGTTTTCTCCCAGTTGTTTATATTACTTTGTTATCTTTACGTTGATAGTTTACTATCATATCGTGCTCAATTTATTTGATCAGTAGGTGTCTTGACTGTTCCTTGTCACTACTCCACCGATGTTAGTCTTGATACTTACCGACATCGCCGTGTTATGCTCATACTACACTTCTATATATTTTGTGTGCAGATCCATGTATTTGATCGGTAGTAGTTGTGCGGGTCGTTGTAGTGGAGACTCAGGGTAAACCTACTGCTGTGTTCGCATGACTTAGAGTCACCTTCATTTGTACTTATTTTCATTGTCCCTTTGTTTCAGAATAGTGTCGTATTTATTTTGTATAATTACTCTTAGAAAAGCTTATGACTTGTACCACCGGTTCTGGGGTGTTGTAAAATTTTATAGTTATTTAACTTAAAGCTTGTAAATATCAATGTTATTTTAGCTAATGTTAGGCTTACCTAGTTTAGAGATTAGGTGTCATCACGACTCAATCAAATGGATTTTGGGTCTTGACAGTATTTTTGTAAACCAATAGTTCTTTTAGAAATTGAGTAATGCTTTAATACATCAAATCAAACAATGAATAAGAAATATGTTAGCGCTATTAATACTAATATAACTAATATCAGCATTATTAATACATTATATTGAGCATGGTTCTTATATATACTCTACAAATCGTCCCCTAATTAAAAAAGAGAATTTTTCACAAAAGGCATTCATTAAGACCTAATTAGCAATAAATAGAAACCCTTTCCTATATTACGTGATATAGATATGTTTTACGTTATTTTATGATGTATATAGTGTATTAAACGAATTGTATTCAATAATACAACATGAAATGACGCCGCACAAACAGGGATTCCTGTAAATCATGATCTGTATTTATGTGTATTAAACTATATTAAGCGGGAAAAAAGTAACGTTTCAGCGTAAATCATGGGAAGGTGAATCTGTATTTAGGTGTATTAAGCGGCATCATTTCACAAAAAAAGGGAGTTATACCATAAATTGGTGAGAAAAAAATATTTTGTACCATTTAATAAGGCTTAAATATAGGAAAATATTAAATTTAATTTTTTTGCTACAAAATAAAAAAGATGATTATATTATGTAAAATCTTAAAAAGGTAATTATATGTTATAAATATGGTATTAACGTATTCTATAGGTAGTAAAATGTCACGACCCCAAATCCGGTCGTGATGGCGCCCAGCACATTGCTAAGCCAGCCTGACCAATCAATAACAACCACGGAGCTAGAAGCTCACTTTAGCCCATTTAGGCATATTAATTCACGAAATAACAGCGATACATGTAACGAAAATGGGGAACCAAGTCCCAAAATATACTAACTCCCATAGACCGAAGGGTCAAGAGTCATGAGCCTCTACCGAACATGAGTGTATAAAGGTTTACAAGATACCAAGTGCGGAAAGAAATGTCAATACAAGAATCAAAAGACAGTAAGAAGGAATATCGGGTCCTGCGGACTCTGCAGCTACCTCGTATATCCCACAGATGTCGCCTCACACAGCTACTGGATCACTGCTGAGAGGTACCTGGATCTGCACACAAGGTGCAGGGAGTAAAATGAGTACTGTCAGACTCAGTGGTAATAAACAAGGGTAAGACACAGCAGATAAGAAATCCGCAATAAAGCACTATGTAAAGCTGTAATCGAATACCCTGTCATAGAATCAATCTTCACTGTACCTGTACCAACAAATACCAATAAATAGCATAACAGCTAGCGGATGTAGCTAAATGCAATGCAATGCATGATATGACCGCTACGGCGCGTAGCCCGACTCCAATTTTGGGTACCCGTGCTCACCGTGGGGGTTCAGACTCCGGAGGGGCTCCTACAGCCCAAGCACATCTCATAGAGATATTCCTGCGGCGTGCGGTCCGATCCAACATATATCTCGCTGCGGCGCGCAGCCCGATCCACTACTAGTCAGCTAATATGCAGATACAGCCTCGCAAGCTCAAAAGTAGTTTTTGAAAACTCTTTTATCATTTTTCAGTTGGAAAACAGTAATATCAAGTTCCAGAGATTGGAATTAGCATAATAACAAAAATAGCTGCGGACTAGTAGTAAACTAGCATGTCTATATGATAAGACAATGATAACGATCCTCGCGGGATCCAATAACTGGCTCACGACCCACAATATACTCAACCGTCCAAGAAGGAGGTTCAACGGCTCGAGAATAGCCAATAATACAGTATCAACAGGTCGGACTAATATATAGTCTCCAGTTCATGATCGACCCCGCACTCTCAAGAGTGTGCGTGTCTCGCCGCTATACAGTGTCACAAAGTGGTATACCGGGGTTTCGAACCCGCTGGTCATCACCCACATCTATTACTCACCTCAATACAGCGCGACGACTATTCCACAATGCCCTTGCCACGAGAATCAAGCTCCGCACGCGTAGAATCTGATCAAATACAGTAGAAATACAACGAATTAGGCCAATGGGACGACACCCAATCAAAACAACTCAATTTACATCAAAATTCCCAAAGTTGTCAAAACGCGACTTTCGGTACGCTTGTCGAAAAATCACGAAAGTCACATATTCGGAACCCTCATCTCAATACGAGTCTAAGCATATCAATTTTACCAAATTCGGACTCCATTTGGCCATTCAAAACCTTGATTTTCTAAAGTTCAAGCCTAGGGCTAAATCCTCCATAAATTACCCCAAATTCCTCCATTTTCATGATATAATTGCATAATATTACCAATATTAATCATAGTTTAAGTCCATAGTTGATTACCTGATGATTTCCCTTGAGTCTCTCTTCAAAATCGCCCAAATCGCCTCTAAAGCCGAGACCCAAATGTGTGAAATGTTCTGAAATTTTTCTAACTTCTGATACACTTAACTTACAGCGATTTTCGCTTCTGCGGAAAAATTTCCGCTCCTACGAGTCTGTATCCGCGACCATAGGGTCGCTTCAGCGGTTCCAGGCCTAGCCGGCCAATTCCGCTTCTGCGGGCAAAGGACCGCTTATGCGCGTCCGCTTCCGCGATTAAACCTCCGCTTCTGCGAAGACATCCGCTTCTGCGCACCAGAGTCCGCTCCTGCGGACTCGCCCAGGCGGTCAAGTGTCCGCTTCTGCGGACCTTCCCATTTTCTTCTCGTCCGCTTCTGCGATCACTGGCTCGCACCAGCGATGCCGCTTCGGCGGAAAATGTTCCGCTTCGGCGGAAAATGTTCCGCTTCTGCGTAACCAAGCGCTCCTGCGCCCCTCGTCCGCTTCTGCGGACTCGGAAAACCACAGAACCAGAACACAAGTCTGCAATTTTCCATATTTTTCTCCCGTTTAACCATCCGAAAACACCCCGAGGCCCCCGGGACCTCATCCAAACACACCAACACATCTTAACACCTTATTCGAACTTGCTCAAATCCTCAAAACACGTCTAATAACACCAAAACCCATAATTCACATCAAATTCAAGCCTAAATTCCTTAAAACATTCCGAATTACACATCCAATCAAAAACCCGACCAAACGACGTCCGAATGACCTGAAATTTTGCAGGCACATCCAAAATCACCTAACGGAGCTATTGCAACTGTCGGAATTCCATTCCGACTCCCGGATCAAAATCTCACCTACCGTTCGGATTTCGCCAAAATTCAACCATAGCCAATTCAAGACTATTTCTACACCGGGCCTCCAAATTCAATTCCGATCGCTCCCCTAAGTCACAAATCACCTCCCGGAACTAACCGAATCATCCGAATCCGATTCCGAGCCCTCTAACCAAATAGTCAACTCCGGGTTGACTTTCCTTATTCAAGTTTCCTTCACAAAGGCTATATGCCTCATTTTCAATCCAATTCACTCCTAGCTCACCCGATAGGCTTTAACACTAATATAAAAGCATAAAACATACAATTTCAACATAACGGGGTGGTAATTCCCGTGACGACGGGCCGGGTCGTCATATTCTCCCCCTCTTAAGCAAACGCTCGTCCTCGAGCGGGTCAAGAAACATACCTGAAGTCTCAAACAAGTGAGGATATCTGCTCCGCATCTCCCGCTCGGTCTCCCACGTGGCCTCCTCCACGGGTCGACCTCTCCACTGAACCTTAACTGATGCAATCTCCTTAGACCTCAATTTTCTCACCCGACGTCCCAAAATGGCAATAGGCTCCACATCATAGGATAGATCACCATCAAGCTGAATGGTGCTGAAATCTAATACATGAGACGGATCTCCAATGTACTTCCGGAGCATAGACACATGGAATACTGGATGAACGCTGGATAAGCTGGGCGGCAAGGCCAACTCATATGCCACCTCTCCAACTCTCCTAAGTATCTCAAAAGGACCAATGTACCTGGGACTCAACTTTCCTTTCTTCCCAAACCTCATGACACCCTTCATAGGTGAAATCTTCAACAATACTCTGTCACCAACCATGAAAGACAACTCTCGAACTCTACGGTCCGCATAACTCTTCCGACGAGACTGTGCTGTACGAAGCCTCTCCTGGATCAACTTTGCTCTATCCAGAGCATCCTGGACTAACTCAGTCCCTATCAATCTAACCTCACCAGGCTCAAACCATCCCACGGGGGATCTACACCGTCCTGCCATACAATGCCTCATACGGGGCCATCTGAATACTCGACTGATAACTGTTGTTGTAGGCAAACTCGGCAAGTGGTAGGAACTCATCCCACGAACCACCAAAATCAATCACACAAGCTCGCAACATATCCTCCAAGATCTGAATAGTGCGCTCAGACTGTCCGTCTGTCTGGGGGTGAAATGCTGTACTCAACTCAACCCGCGTACCCATCTCTCGCTGAAATGCTCTCCAAAACTGAGAAGTGAACTGAGTACCCCTGTCGGATATGATAGACACTGGAACTCCATGCAACCGAACAATCTCTCGAATAAAGATCGCCGCCAACCGCTCCGATGAGTAGGTAGTACTAACTGGAATGAAGTGAGCTGACTTGGTCAGTCCTATCCACAATCACCCATACAGAATCAAACTTCCTCGCCGTCCGAGGGAGTCCGGTAACAAAGTCCATAGTGATCCTCTCCCATTTCCACTCAGGAATAACAATGCGCTGAAATACACCACCGGGCCTCTGATGCTCGTACTTAACCTGCTGACAGTTGAGGCACCGTGCTACATGTCCGACAATGTCCATTTTCATCTTTCTCCACCAATAGTGCTGTTTCAAATCTTCGCGGCTCCTGGATGGATAGAATACCGCGAGCTATGGGCCTCCTCCAGAATCAACTCATGCAGGCCATCAACATTGGGCACGCATATCCGGCACCGCATCCTCAATACGCCGTCACTGTCAATGGTGACATCTCTAGCATCATCATGCTGAACTCTGTCCCTAAGGACAGCCAAATGTGGATCATCATATTGGCGCTCACGAATACGATCATATAGAGATGACCGAGATACAACACAAGCCAATACCATGTTAGGCTCCGAAATGTCTAACCTCACTAGCCGATTGGCTAGCACCTGAACATCATAAGCAAATGGCCTCTCCTCAGCTGGAATATATGCAAACTCCCCATACTGACCGCCTTCCGGCTCAAAGCATCGGCCACCACATTGGCCTTACCCGGATGATATAATATAGTAATGTCATAATCCTTCAACAACTCTAGCCATCTCCGCTATCTCAAATTAAGGTCTTTCTGTTTGAACAAGTGCTGGAGACTACGATGGTCGGTATACACCTCACAAGACACACCGTACAAATAGTGCCTCCAAATCTTCAAAGCATGAACAATGGCGGCTAGCTCCAAATCATGAACAGGATAGTTCTTCTCATGCGGCTTCAACTGCCGAGAAGCATAAGCAATTACCTTTCCTTCCTGCATCAACACACAACCTATCCCCACTCTCGAGGCATCACAATAAATGGTATATGAACATGAAGCTGATGGCAATACTAACACTGGAGCTGTGGTCAAAGCTGTCTTGAGCTTCTGAAAGCTCTCCTCGCACTCATCCGACCACACGAATGGTGCACCCTTCCGGGTCAATTTAGTCAATGAAGAAGCAATGGATGAAAATCCCTGAACAAACCGGCGATAATACCCCGCCAAGCCAAGAAAACTCCCGATCTCTGTAGCTGAGGACGGTCTAGGCCAACTCTGCACCGCCTCTATCTTTTTCTGATCAACCTGAATACCATCACGAGACACCACATGTCCCAGAAATGCTACGGACTCGAGCCAAAACTCGCACTTGGAGAATTTAGCATATAGCTTCTCCTCTCTCAATCTCTGCAACACAATACTCAAATGCTGAGCATGCTCCTCCCGACTACGGGAGTAGACTAGAATGTCATCAATGAACACAATCACAAATGAATCCAAATAAGGCCCGAACACACTGTTCATCAGATGCATAAATGCTGCTGGGGCGTTGGTCAGCCCAAAAGACATCACAAGAAACTCATAATGACCATATCGGGTCCTGAATGCAGTCTTCATAATATCCGAGTCCCTGATCTTCAGCTGATGATAGCCTGAACGAAGATCGATCTTAGAAAACACCCTCGCACCCTGTAACCGATCAAACAAATCATCTATGCGCGGTAGAGGGTACTTGTTCTTCACTGTCACTTTGTTCAATTGTCGATAATCAATACACATTCGCATGGAACCATCTTTCTTTTTAACAAATAATACCGGCGCACCCCACGAGGACACACTAGGACGGATGAAACCCTTATCCAGAAGTTCTTGAAGCTGCTCTTTTAGTTCTTTCAACTCGGCTGGTGCCATTCGATAAGGAGGAATGGATATGGGCTGAGTGCCCGGCACCAAGTCAATGCCAAAATCAATATCCCTGTCCGGCGGCATGCCCGGCAGGTCTAAGGGGAATACATCTGGGAAATCCCTCACAACAGGTACAGAATCAATGCTAGGAGACTCACCTCCCACATCTCTCACAAAAGCTAAGTACGATAAACACCCTTTTTCAACCATCTTCTGAGCTTTTAGGAACGAAATAACACGGCTAGGGACGAAATCGGTCGAACCCCGCCACTCAATCCGAGAAATACCAGGAATGGCCAACGTAACTGTCTTAGCATAACAGTCCAATATAGCATGGTACGGAGACAACCAGTCCATACCCAATATAACATCAAAGTCCACCATCCCCAACAATAACAAGTCCGCCTGGGTCTCCAAACCCCCAATAGATATGACACAGGATCTATAGACATGATCCACAATAATCGTATCACCCACGGGGGTGGATACATGAACAGGTAAATCAAGACTACCACGAGTCGCACCCAAATGATGTGCAAAATAAGAGGACACGTAAGAATATGTGGACCCCGGATCAAATAGAACAGAGGCATCTCTGTGACAGACAGAAATGATACCTGTAATCACTGCATCGGAGGCAACTGCATCACGCCTGTCAGGAAGTGCATAGAAACGTGTCTGGCCTCCACCAGATCTCTCCTCGCCCCTGGGGCGACCACGAGAAGACTGACCTCCACCTCTACTAGACTGAGATGGTGCTGAAAATGAGGGCTGATCCCTCTGCTGAGTCCTGTCCCTACGGAGTCGAGGGCACTGTCTCCTCATGTGGCCAAACTCACCACACTCATAACATGCACCTGGTGCTGGAGAAGGGGACTGAAGGGAACCCCTCGCCGCAGAAGAACCCTGGGCTGATGAAGTAGGTGCTGCACCCTGGGCTGGAAGGGCACTAAGCGATGACTGACCCTGCTGAAACCCCTGTCGACCACGACCATAAGAACCTCCGCTCTGCTCTGGGCGGCCTGAATGAGAAGGTCTAGATGAGCGACCTCTGCTCTGCTGGGAATGCCCTCTAGATGGAGCACCACCGAAACTCCCGCCCTCTCTCTCTCGGCGACGATCCGCCTCAACGGAGCGTGCCATATCAGCAACCTGCTCAAACGATGATGACAGAACTCGCTCGCCGGTCATAAGAATACGGACAGAGTAGTTGAGGCCATCAATGAACCTCCCCGATCCTCTCCCTATCGGCGGGGATCATCCATGTGGCATGCCTAGCCAACTGAGTGAATCTAAGCTCATACTGGGTCACAGACATGTCGCCCTGAATAAACCACTCGAACTGGCGACGTAGCTCCTCGCGACGAGACTAAGGTACATATTTCTCGAGAAAGAGAGTAGAGAACTGCTGCCATGTGAGAGGTGCTGCTCCCGCAGGCCTACGCCTCTCCAACTCCTCCCACCAATCAAACGCTGGACTAGTAAACTGAAAAGTAGTGAAAGAAACTCTGCTGGACTCAAGAATACCAGCTGTACGTAGCATCCTCTGGCACTTATCTAAGAAACCCTGGGCATCCTCGCCCTCAGCGCCACTGAAATGGGGTGGCTGGAGTCTACCAAATCTCTCTAGACGACGCTGCTCGTCGTCGGGCATAGCCTGAACCATATGCTCTGGAGCTGGTGCAGCTGGAGGAATAACTGGTGCAACCACCTGAGCGGGGACCGCCTCTGGCGTCTGAAGTCCCTGAACAACCTGCTCAGGTGTGCGAGCTGCAGGGGTCTGCTGACCACCCCCTGACTGAGATGTCGCTGCGCAGCGGTAGCCGAAACTACCTCGAGCCAAACCGAACACACCGATAATATCCGAGCAAGAGTCTCCCTGAAGACCGAGAATAGCAATAGATATAGTCCGGCCCCGAACTGGGGCCGCCGGAGCATCAACCACCGGGGGCCGCTCTCGAACCGGTACAACAAGGCGGTCAACCGGCACTACCTCGCCCGCCCTACCTCTACCTCTAGCACGACCGCGCCCACGGCCTCTAACAGGTGGCAACGGAGGTCGTCCACCTCGTCCTGATGCTCGCGTTCTCGCCATCCGCGAGAGAATAGAATATAGAAGTTCAGTTCTCAGAACAACAAGATCGCACGACATAGTTCAAGAAAAGTGAAGTTTTCCTAAAGGTTCGCAGCCTCCCGAGGATAAGTACAGGCGTCCCCGTACCGATCCACAAGACTCTACTAACCGGCTCAAGACTCACGAGGCCTAGTAAACCTAGGCTTTGATACCAACTTGTCACGACCCCAAATCCGGTCGTGATGGCGCCCAGCACATTGCTAAGCCAGCCTGACCAATCAATAACAACCACGGAGCTAGAAGCTCACTTTAGCCCATTTAGGCATATTAATTCACGAAATAACAGCGATACATGTAACGAAAACGGGGTACCAAGTCCCAAAATATACTAACTCCCATAGACCGAAGGGTCAAAAGTCATGAGCCTCTACTGAACATGAGTGTATAAAGGTTTACAAGATACCAAGTGCGGAAAGAAATGTCAATACAAAATCAAAGACAGTAGGAAGGAATATCGGGTCCTGCGGACTCTGCAGCTACCTCGTATATCCCACGGATGTCGCCTCGCACAGCTACTGGATCACTGCTGAGAGGTACCTGGATCTGCACACAAGGTGCGGGGAGTAAAATGAGTACTGTCAGACTCAGTGGTAATAAACAAGGGTAAGACAACGCAGATAAGAAATCCGCAATAAAGCACTATGTAAAACTATAATCAGCTACCCTGTCATAGAATCAATATTCACTGTACATGTACCAACAAATACCAATAAATAGCATAACAACTAGCAGATGTAGCTAAATGCAATGCAATGCATGATATGACCGCTACGCGCGTAGCCCGACTCCAATTTTGGGTACCCGTGCTCACTGTGGGGGTTCAGACTCCAGAGGGGCTCCTACAGCCCAAGCACATCTCATAGAGATATTCTCGCGGCGTGCAGTCCGATCCAACATATATCCTGCTGCGGCGTGCAGCCCGATCCACTACTAGTCAGCTAATATGCAGATACAGCCTCGCAGGCTCAAAAGTAGTTTTTGAAAACTCTTTTATCATTTTTCAGTTGGAAAACAGTAATATCAAGTTCCGGAGATTGGAATTAGCATAATAACAAAAATAGCTGCGGACTAGTAGTAAACTAGCATGTCTATATGATAAGACAATGATAACGATCCTCGCGGGATCCAATAACTAGCTCACAACCCACAATATACTCAACCGTCCAAGAAGGAGGTTCAACGGCTCGAGAATAGCCAATAATACAATATCAACAGGTCGGACTAATATATAGTCTCCAGTTCATGATCGACCCCGCACTCTCAAGAGTGTGCGTGTCTCGCCGCTATACAGCGTCACAAAGTGGTATACCGGGGTTTCGAACCCGCCGGTCATCACCCACATCTATTACTCACCTCAATACAGCGCGACGACTATTCCGCAATGCCCTTGCCACGAGAATCAAGCTCCGCACGCGTAGAATCTGATCAAATACAGTAGAAATACAACGAATTAGGCCAATGGGACGACAACCAATCAAAACAACTCAATTTACATCAAAATTCCCAAAGTTGTCAAAACCCGACTTTCGGTACGCTTGTCGAAAAACACGAAAGTCACATATTCGGAACCCTCATCTCAATACGAGTCTAAGCATATCAATTTTACCAAATTCGGACTCCATTTGGCCATTCAAAACCTTGATTTTCTAAAGTTCAAGCCTAGGGGGCTAAATCCTCCATAAATTACCCCAAATTCCTCCATTTTCATGATATAATTGCATAATATTACCAATATTAATCATAGTTTAAGTCCATAGTTGATTACCTGATGATTTCCCTCGAATTTCTCTTCAAAATCGCCCAAATCGCCTCTAAAGCCGAGACCCAAATGTGTGAAATGTTCTGAAATTTTTCTAACTTCTGATACACTTAACTTACAGCGATTTTCGCTTCTGCGGAAGAATTTCCGCTCCTACGAGTCCGTATCCGCGACCAAAGGGTCGCTTCAGCGATTCCAGGCCTAGCCGGCCAATTCCGCTTCTGCGAGAAAAGGACCGCTTATGCGCGTCCGCTTCCGCGATTAAACCTCCGCTTCTGCGAAGACATCCGCTTCTGCGCACCAGAGTCCGCTCCTGCGGACTCGCCCAGGCGGTCAAGTGTCCGCTTCTGCGGACCTTCCCATTTTCTTCTCGTCCGCTTCTGCGATCACTGGCTCGCACCAGCGATGCCGCTTCAGCGGAAAATGTTCCGCTTCTGCGATGCCAAGCGCTCCTGCGCTCCTCAGTCCGCTTCTACGGACTCGCCTCCGCGCCCACATTTCCGCAGGGGCGAAAATGACAGAACCAGAACTCTTCAACCTGCAATTTCCATGATTTTCTTCCGTTTAACCATCCGAAAACACCCCGAGGCCCCCGGGACCTCATCCAAACACACCAACACATCTTAACACCTTATTCGAACTTGCTCAAATCCTCAAAACACGTCTAATAACACCAAAACCCATAATTCACATCAAATTCAAGCCTAAATTCCTTAAAACATTCCGAATTACACATCCAATCAAAAACCCGACCAAACGACGTCCGAATGACCTGAAATTTTGCAGGCACATCCAAAATCACCTAACGGAGCTACTGCAATTGTCGGAATTCCATTCCGACCCCCGGATCAAAATCTCACATACCGTTCGGATTTCGCCAAAATTCAACCTTCGCCAATTCAAGCCTAAAACTACACCGGACCTCCAAATTTAATTCCGATCGCTCCACTAAGTCACAAATCACCTCCCGGAACTAACCGAATCATCAGAATCCGATTCCGAGCCCTCTAACCAAATAGTCAACTCCGGGTTGACTTTCCTTATTCAAGTTTCCTTCACAAAGGCTATATGCCTCATTTTCAATCCAATTCACTCCTAACTCACCCGATAGACTCTAACACCGATATAAAATCATAAAACATGCAATTTCAACATAACGGGGTGGTAATTCCTGTGACGACGGGCCGGGTCGTCACATAAAATTTCCATTAAAAAATAAACTAAGGAATCCTAATCAGCAACGCGGATAGGCAAAAACGTCAGCCTGCTTTTGCTAATATATATATTTGATATTTTAACCAAAGGGAAAACAATTTTTTAGTCCTCGAGCAGTATAATTTTGATTCTTGTGTTATTTGATGTAGCACATTTAACCTTCAATTAAATTACTTGTGCAATTTTATCCCCTATAGCTAACGGAAGTTATATAACGAGTTATTTTACAATTACTAAAATCTCTTAAATGCTGTTGTTTTTGTGGTTTAAAAAGCCAGAACAATTGAAACAAGAACAACTCAAAAGACCTAAACTGCACGTCCTGTTGTAAATTCTATTTTTCTTTTTGATGAGTCAAGTAATAACTAGTTTCAAATTGCTGATCGATGCAAAAGGTTTGTAAAAGTCACTCTATGACGACAATTACAAGTCTACACCATTGCCTTTTTTTTTTCCAGCTGACATAATCAAAAATTCAAAATTATCCTTAGCCCAAACCAACTATGTTAAGTTAGCGTTAGCTTGAGGACTGAAACACACATTTGGTTTAATTGAAGGTGAAATATGATACTCCATATGTTCTAGTTTATTTGAATCTATTTCTTTTTGGTCGTTCAAAAAAGAATGACTTCTTTCTTAATTTGGTAACAATTTAGCTTAAACTTATAATTCTACTTTTAATGAGAAGCTTTTATAATTATACAAGTACTTTGGGCCCTTTTTGACTTATAGCCCGTTTGGCCAAGCTGCAAAAATCAGTTTATTTTGAGAAGTGTTTTTTTTTTAAAAGTGCTTTTCTCAAAAGTACTTTTGGTGAGAAGTAGTTTGTGTTTGGCTAATTAGTTTGTAAAGTACTTCTGAGCAGCAATTAGTGTTTGACCAAGCTTTGAAAAACTTCTTCTAAGTGTATTTTTCTCAAAAGTGCTTTTGGAGAGAAGCTATTTTTTTCTGTTTCTCCAAACCTGTTTCTGCTTCTCCTCAAAAGCACTTTTTAAAATAAAAAAAATACTTTTGACCAAAAAGAAGTTTGGCCAAACAGACTATTATTTATGACCACAAATTTCAAAAGTCCTCATTGTTTCTTAAACCCCGTGCCCAATCAAATAGATTTATATAAATTGGAACGAAGAGAGTTGATAAGGCAGTCCGATGTATAAAGCATCTTGTATTTATCCAGAGTTGAGGGAAGGATTGCACCCCAAAAATTTAATATAGACAGTCTACTTTAATGCTTGTATTATAGTGCTTGTATTACAGTCTGCTTTTATGACTCGAAATCATAACATATAAATTATAAGGAGACAGCTTACCGTTGTTTCAAGGTGACCTTCAACATTTGATAACATAAGGATTATAATTGGAATAACATAATAACCTAAGGGTAACACAAGGATAAAATTTTTTATAGTGAATCAGCCTGCGATCGTAATAAAAAAAAAGTGCATCAGCAGAAAAGGACGAGGAAATAACCAATATCTAAAATTTTATGGGAAGGAAACAGGTGCCGAAACCCCACCAATCTTTTCTCCTTCCTTATAAATCCTAGTGAGATCGAACTTATTTTTTGATTAAACCAAAAACGAAGAAGAAAAGAAATGAGATTCGTAGACCTAAGGTACATTATATTGATGTTAATAAATATGTTCAAATCTATGATGGGATCATCTTCTGACTGGGATCATTTCCACATATTAAGCCATAATCCTTTTCCAAATTTCATGATCTTCATTAGTCGAATCCTTTTTCTTTCATTATTTTCCTTTATTTTCTCCATTACCTCCATTAGAATTTACACTAATACTCCTCCTATCAGTATACACATGTGCATTGGAAATTTTTCAAAGTCCTTCAATGGTTTATTTCTAGCCTCATTTATAATCCCGCAAGTGTTATATTGGTACATTTTCTTCATTACTATTATACTTTCTTCATTAATATCTTGTTATTGGGTTTCTAATACATGCAACCGTTTTTGGGACTGGTCTCTGGGCATATTCTCCACAATTCCAGTGCTTAAAATCTTCATCAATGCTGAAATTGACAGCAGTGGGAACGAAGATCAGCAATCTCCAGTCTAATTAACTAAGATTTGGTCCTCGAGTTATTTTTGTATTATAATTTTTATATTTAACTTTGTTTTCAAATATATATGTTATCGCAATATATAGTACTAGTGGCTGTTTATCAAGCTTGTAATTAGATAGTACGTGCTTAGGCCTCATTTATACTACAACAATATGTATCCCTTTATTTGCCTTTTATTATAGACGAACGGCTCTGCCTAGAAATTATTTCGAGACATTTTATGCAATATGTAATATGTGTTCTGAAAGGGATCACCCTTGGCGTAACTGGTAAAGTTATTATCATATGATCAGGAGGTCACGAGTTTGAGTTGTGGAAACAACCTCTTGCAGAAATATAGGATAATGTTGCGTACGATAGACCCTTGTGGTCCGGCCCGGACCCCACCCGTACCGGGAGCTTAGTGTACCAGCCGCCTTTTTTTCCTTTAAATTTAATACTCCCTCCGTTTCTATTTATGTGAACCCATTTGACTGGGTACGGAGTTTAAGAAAAGAGAGAAACTTTTGATCTTGTGGTGTAAAATGAGGCACCTTTATTTTGTGTGACTATAAATCATTGCATAAAGGTAAATTATTTCCATATATGGAAAGGGGTCATTCTTTTTGGCACAGACTAAAAAGGAAATAGGAGAAGTATGTATTCTTACTCTTATATATGTTGTATCAGCACGTAATTCTGCTTGCGCTTCTCTTCGTTTCCACTTATAATTATTCTGTGTAGGTATAATTATGTTCAGTGGATGAACAAGAAAATCTGTAAAATGCGGAAATCCAACTGCTCTAGCATTATAAACATATAATACGTGATTACATACAAACAAAACAGCTAATTAAAGTAAATAAGAAGATTATAACACGTTGGACGACAAGAAGAGTTGCTCTGATGGTAAGCAATTCTCACTTCCAACCAAAAGGTTGTGAGTTCAAGTCTTCCCAAAAACAAGATGAGAAGTTTGAATGACGAATTTCTATTTCGAAACAGCATATTCTCTCCTTAATATGTTAAGTTGAACTTTAGGTAGCTTTTAGAAGCCATTTTGGGAAGATTTAGACGAAGTATTTTGGAGAAATTTCATGTGAATTTCCTAAAAAGAGTATTTAGGACCGTTCTAAAATTAGGTTTTGAAAGAAAAAAAAAGAAGAGAGAGACTCAAGCTATAGTTATTAAAGTCTCTCAAAGCTAGGAATAAAAAATTACAAGTCAGATGCTTTTTCGTGAATTAAATATTTCGTTGCACTTTAATCACCCAACTCCAATACCATTATCTCCATAAGCTTTTACAGTAATGGTTGGATTTATTATCACCTCATCCACAGTGTATAACATAGCAAATGATACACTATAAAGTTGGTTGAAAAGGATTATTTTGACACTTAAGCTTTAAGTTGATGATGAGGGGAGAAAAAATATGCCAAAAGTGTCATGCTGAAGTCAGAATCGACATGCATGTTGGAAACAAAAAGAAAAATGACGAATAAAGAATCTTAAATGACCACCACTGTCACCAAATTAGAAAGTTGCTTACATTCGTTACTTTTTAAGATAACGTTTTAAAATTAATTAAAAAATAAAGAAGGTTAAATCCATATAAAATATATTTATACGAGTTGAAGAGTTAAAATTTGCCTATGAGGTTTAAGGAAATTAATCACCAATCCAAACGTATTATGTATACCTGCCTTTCATTTCTATTGAAACTCCAACTGACATGTTATTTTTTTCATAATTTCTTTCCTAATGTATGACTTTGTAAAATTAATTAATTAATTTTATACGTATTTTTATTTTTTTTAACCTTTTTTTTTGAATTTTTAACATCTCGTTTTTTCCTTTGAACAAAAACGTACTATGTATTATGTATACCTGACTTTTGTTGAGAAGAGCAAAACGGTTTCTGACCAAGCAATTTGAGTTAAGCTTAACCAAAGGACAATCACAATAACTTTAATAATAAAAATTAAGGAAATAATATTAAACACACATAGTGTCATAGCAAAAATCATTCAAACTAAAGGTATACAAAAACAACTCAATAATTAATCACAAATTAAATTATATTAACTATGAAATTAATTTTAGTTCCATGATGTATAATATTTGTGACGAATTTATTTGACAAACAAAGTACTATAAAAAAAAAATTGTAGTTGATAGACCATTTCGTCACTAAAGAGGCCATCAATAATGATGAAAATACCGTGTCACTAACTATTTAGTTTAACTATTCACTACTCTCCAAACTAGAGACTTTTTCCTGCCGCTTCAGTGAAATTGGCTAACTGTATTCCGAAAAAATGAGGTCAACATCACCAATTCAATGTTTATGAAATACTTAGACGAGACTCACAAAATTGTTACTACAAAAACTATAACTCATGGACCAAATATTTAGTAGTGGTTATGAGAAGGGGCGAACTCACGTGGTGTCAAGAGGATATTATTCAAAACCCCGTCTCCCGGGTATCAGCTTAATAGTAGTTTGGGTACGTCCCAATTAATATTTTAATCCGTACTTGTAACGTAACTGTACGCAATTGAAGGTCAGAGAATATGTGTTCCAAATTAAACATCTTGTTCCAAATTTTACTATTTCACTTCTTTTTTTTTTTTTTGGTTTTGTTCTCTGCAAATTACAACTTCTTATTCATAACAAGGAAAATTCTATGTCTATTTATAGAGTTAATAAATATTTGTTAATTTAAATTTTTTGAAGTAAAATTTGTTAAATGAAATAGATAAATTCTTAAAATAGAGATACATAATTTCTTTTAACCTTCTTAAAAATACTTTCTACTTTGATAAAATAGAATGTCAACTTTAAATAACTTCATTTTGAGATTGTATTAAGAAAAAAGGATAATACATCGTACTTGTCATAACCGACACTACTTATACTATTAGCCACATTCAGTTTTTACTGAACCCATTTATGCAAATTCTGGCACACCACTGGTTATGAGTAAGAACTCTTTTAAAACAGTTAATCTGTCATTAATTAGATATTTTTCTGAAGAAGATTATCCATTTGATATTCTGTTGAAGCTTATCTACAAACAGCTTATGCAGGTAGGTTGCAAGTAATTCAATAAAATGACTTGCAGCAGCTTCTTATTAAACAGACAGGTTGCGACCAACGATCATACAGATAGCTTACAAACAACTCAAGAAAAGCCTTGCAGCTGTTACCTGAAAAGCCTTGCAGCTTCTACCTGAAAAGCCTTGCAGCTTCTTCCTGAAAAACCTTGCAACTACTTCATTTCTTTCATAAATAGAGGATATTTCAATTCATTATGAAGATCAGTTTGAAGTTGAATAATATATCAATATCTCTTTCTATACTTTTTTTCAATTATTTACTTTACAGTTTTTATTCTATAACACATTATCAGCATATGTCTCTAATAGTTATCTCTAACTTGAGAAAATTTGGAGCAAAAGACGATGAAATCCAAAGCTGCATTAGGTAAATGCACCTAGAAATCTCATAACTGTGAACAAGGTTTGTTTCTAATCTTGCTTTTGCATGTTAAGTATTTTTCTGTATGAAAAACTATTATTAACTACAAACGTTATGATGCTCTAACAATTTTGTTTTATCCATGTGAGCAATATTGCATCTTGAGATAGAGCTTCAAATCAATATATATATTTCTATTATATATATATATATTTCTATTATATAGAAAAGAAAAGATGATTGACCTTGGGAATATATATTATTTTATAAAAATTCCATGTTTACATTTCTTAAATGTAAAATATATGTGGACCCCACATTCCTATAGCCACAACTCTTCTTTCAATGAATTATGCATGTATTGATTAGATTATTTATGTAGTGCAAACACCCATTTCCAATCTTTTTTTCATTTTGAACAATTATTAATTTTATTAATCAAATAGAAGTTTTCATAGAGATGATTTAAATAATACAACAATAAAAACAAGTATCGATATTTACAAGATTTTATATTTATCCATATACTATCTTAAAACAATGTAAAAATAAAATTAAATAATTTTCATCTATCCATACTATTTGAAGATGATTTCAAACTAAATATTTTTATATTAAAAAATAATTAATAAAAAATATAGCTTGTTAAACTTCAAATAACTAACTACACATAACAAATTATAATGTTGGGCCCGTATACGGGCCTTTCCCCCTGTAGTATATATATATATATATATATATAACAATCACTGTTTACTTGTCACTGTTTACTTGTCTAATTTATTTTTTAGGTTTTATTTACGTTATTGGCAGCCATGTCCTTTAATATTATATCATCACTTGGCTAATGAAGTGTATTCGAATTGTCATGTGGCTAACAATAAAAGGTCTACTTAAACTCCATTAGAGTATGCAAAAGTAGGTGTATTCAGAAACACAAAAAGAAATTGGGTATAAAATCTACGCATACAAATGGTTCACTTGAGATGGAGTCAAGGCTCTCATTGAGGTACCAAAAACAACGCAAGATTGGAAAGTGTTACTACTGAAGATTGAAACCGATCGATTCCATAGAGGTAATCCAATATATACAAGAAGTCAATAGACTATATGATGTCGAGGCAGATCCAGAATTTTAAATTTATGGGTTGCTGTCGTAATTTGAAATTAATATACAATAATAACTAGATTCACAAATAGATAATTCTAAATATTTAATAATTTTTTTAACAAAAATACAAGGTTTATGCAAAAATTATTGGTCTTACATTCTAGATCAGCCCCTAATATTACGATATTGTTAATGAATACATGTCGTTAATGCACCAGGAGACGGAAGAGGTTCTTCAACACGTCTTTCGGAAAAGGAATAAAGTGGCACACATTGATGTACAAACAAGGGTAAAGAAGTATTATTCATAACCTGCACCTTCTGTTGAATCTTTTGTAACGAAGGACCAAAAGGAACAAAGTATTTTTGTTAAGTATTTAGGTACTAGCAAGCCTATGTAATCAGTGTGTCCTAAGTGACATGAGGTATACATGTAATTAATGTCTTAAACACTACCTAGTATTAATATAAATATTCATGTTTGCTAAAAAAAAAAGAATTTGCAAAAATATAACCATCAGAAGTGGTATATACCTATGACGATCAGAGGTGTAATTTAATCTTGTTATGATAACAATTGAAGATAAATTAAAGAAAAAATTTCCATATTACATATATGTCTCGATTTGCACCAGAAATAACAAATATCTTTAAAAAGGTTAGAAACATCACAATGTGAATATGGTTAATGCATGTTCAAATAATTATATTCTATTCCCTAAAGGATGAGAATTTTTATAAATATTAATTTATTTCTAAAGTGAGTGGGGCAATTTTAAGAAGCTTGATATATGTTAATTACATGCTATGGTTGTGAAAGATATCACAACTCACCTCAAGAATAGTTAATACAATTATGAGAACACATTCTTAATCTTTCGTACTTCAAATTTTGCCTCTAGAGTAGTAAATAATTGAAATTTTCTCCTGAAACAGGAAAATATTATAAAGCGGTGTGAATATCATAATTAGGGGTGTTCGTGGTTCGGTTTGGATAGGTTTTTTCCTTAAAAGAAACCAAACCAAATAAGTCAGTTTTTCAAATATTAGAACCAAAGCAGACCAATTAAGTCGATTTTTTCTCGATTCGGTTTACGTCAAGTTTGGTCGGTTTTTCGGGTTTTTTGCTTATTTATCGGTTATTTCTTAAATATAAGATATACACCACCAAACACATATTTCGGTGACCACATTTTCAATGTAACACTATCAAAACAATCGCCCTTTGAGAAACCTATTATTTACCAAGATATATTGATGATAATTTAATCAAATAGTGATGAATAATTAAGGATTCAATTAAAAATATATTATTTTTAACACAAAATAGATTGTTACACTTAACAAAAGAAATCTACCAATCAAACTAGAATGTAAAGGTAAAAAACAAACTAAAAGTGCAAACTATTGATATTTACCATTAAATTTTTGAAACTTTGTATAAAATTATACATATATATATATATATATATATATATATATATATATATATATATATATATATATAGCATAATTAGAAATTTAAAATAGCTACTCCATTGTCGGTTTGGTTCGGTATTCTTTCGATTTTTGTCTAATTAAAATCTAAACCAAACCAAATTTGATCGGTTTTTAAAATTCTAAACCAAACCAAAAAGTATCGATTTTTTTTATCAGTTTGGTTTGGTTCGATTTTTCGAATTTTTATGAACATCCCTAATCACAACTCACCTCCTAAAAAAGTAGAATAACATAATATAAATATTATTTTTGTAGAATAAAGATCATTATCGCACGTACTTGTTGTACGTAAAGCATCTTGGATAATTTTATTAAGTATCATTCTAAGGAAAAGGTATTCTTGTAGAATGCTTTTTATTACGACTACATTAATATATTATGGTTAGTTATTGAGTTCCCCGAAGGAAATAACAACTCGTGTATCTTTCCTTAAAAGATACAATGACTATGTGGTTGCAACATTGATACAAAATATTCAGTTGTTAATGGTATTTCTCCTTGAAGGAGATGTCACAAAGTTAGTGGTAAAAATATTAAAATTCTTGTTTTTGTCATTTATAATTTAGAATTGTCGTTATATTGTTCATTTGATTATAATTTTCTCTCATGATACCAAAAGTGTCTGGACAAATTTAATAGTACAAAATTTATTAAAAATCATAAAGACCGAATTGTTTGTCTAGAAGACATATGACACCAATAGTGTCCGAATAATATTATATTGTGGATAATAAATGAAGGATATCGAAGAGCTTATATATAAATATGCCATTCATATTATACGATTACGGTCAAAATATATATTGTAGTAAATTCGAAGTTTACTAATACAAATGATTATCATATTGAAATTACAAATGATTGGAATAATGAAATCTTCATGTTTTCATAATCATAGGGGGTAAAATAATATATATGTGAGAAGTTACCTGCCTTATTCTTCTCATGTATAACAGTAAACCAGAAGTTTACTAATGCAAAAGCAGATACAGTAAATCAGAAGTTTTACCAAGGCAAAATTAACTATAGTAAATTAGAAATTTACTTATACGAAAGTAGCCACAGTAAATCAGAAGTTTACTAGTGCAAAAGTTTATCCTATAGTAAACCAGAAGTTTACTAAGAGATAGCACATGTCATGATAAACTTGAAGTTTTTATTTTTTATTTTTAAATGAGCTATTTGAGAGTTCAGATAGTGTAACACCCCGCCGAACACACAGCAGCGGCGGTGCCGGCCGTGCCACCGAACACACAGCAGTGACACGCAGCCTAAGGAATTGTTAACCTTGGGTATAGGAGCATTCCACGCATAGGTGCAGCTACTGGGAATCGAACCTAAGACCCCGAGGCTTTTCAGGGATTTTACTCCCTCACCTCTCACCGATTGAGCTGCAGCTCAATTGGCGAGAGAGTAAAATCCCTGAAAAGGCTTGGGTCTTAGGTTCGATTCCCGAGCTGCAGCTATGCGTGAATGCTCCTATACCCGAGGGTAACAATTCCTTAGGGCAGCTGTCACTGCTGTGTGTTCGATGGCACGCGCACGCCACTGCCGTGTGTTCGGCGAGTGTTACGAATAGCATATCTTGAAGAACTAGAAGATTTCTTTAAGAATTCTTTTGTGGTCCTTGTTCTCAAATTAAATTGATTATACTAGCTAAAGTTGGGGCTAAGACCTCTCATTCTGAAATAAATAAATAAATAAATAAATATATATATATATATATATATATATATATATATATATATATATATATATATATATATATATATATATATATATATATAAAAGGTGAATATAGTCTCATTCATCTATCATGTGAATCACTTATATATATTTATATATGAGATGGATTTACATGTGCGATTTTTGTCAACCTGCAGTTTGGCATTTGAAATTGCTTTTCTCAATTAAAAGTATAATTTTCAGATTATGAAATCAAGACAATTCATCTCGATAACGCTTGTTTATATACAAGTTGGTTTAACATTAAATGCCTCCTATTAATGACTAAATTATTGCTTATGAGAACAAAGCTTCATGTGTTAGTTTAAGATTTTTTAAATTGCATACAACAACACTTGTATGCATTTGGCCAAAATTGTATAATAAGTCCTCCCCTCACAAATATTTTTGGATCAGAAACTAAATATTTTTACTATATAATAAATTTTGATGTGTGGTATATGATTAATTTCTCTACCACAATGCATAAAGGTAGATTTTTCGAAGAAGATTGGGAATATATGTTAGTTTTTCTAATATTTGGGGAATGGAATAAGCAGCTTGAGAATATGCTATATGAATTGAATTATCATTAATATGATCCTCATTCATAAGATAATTCAAGTCAAATACCAGAAGCATTTGTTGATCTAAATAGTATTATATTTAAGCTGTAAATGCTCTTATAAAAATTAAAGTCCCTGAAACATAAAGTTTACTGCAAGCATGAAGCTTAGTAAACCGATCGGTTTCATAGGTAACAATCCTTGAAAGAATAGGAGTAAATGATCATAATGAAGAGGAAATGAGCTCTAGAAGATCCCACGACATAACATTTCATGAAAATTCAGAAGAAGCCCAGGTACCTAAAATAAAGAACATGATGAGACCTCAATAAGTTATGTCGTTTAGGAACTACTATAAAATAATCGTTGATAATATATTTTATATAATATAGTGCACAATATTTATAAAAGATTGTGAGGATCGGACATGTAGTCCAGACACCTGAAGATGTCATGCCATGTAAATGCAAGTCATAACCTATAAGACTCATTTGATTAAATCTATATAAAGATCCCTGAAGGATTTAAAATGCTTGAAGCATATAATTCAAAGTCTCGTGAAATGTACTCGATCAAATTACAAAGATCTTTTTACGATTTAAATAAATCTGAGCGCATCTCGAATAATCGTCTTAATGAATATTTGCTGAAAGAAAATTACATAAGTGATGTTATTTGTCCATGTATTTTTGTAATGAAAATGCCATCATTGTTATATTTGTTATTTATGGTGATGACATAAATCTTGATGAAGAACTCCTTGGTCCTGAAATACCATATCTCAGTAATATTGGTGCACTTATGTATCTTGCTAATACTACAAAGCATGACATAGAATTTTTTGTTTATTTACTAGCAAGATATCACTCTTCTTCTATAGTGAGACATTGGAAGTAGATTAAGCATATATTACGATATTTAAAGAAAACTCTTGATATGAGTTTGCTTTAGGAAAATAAAGGTAGTACAAATCTTATTGGTTATGCATATGCAGGTTATATATTTGATCCTTATAAAGCTCGATCCCAAATCGGCTCCGTGTTTATATATGGAGCAAGTAGGGAATGCATGTGGTTGAGAACAAGGATTCATTTCGTTCGCGAAAATTATGGTATGGAATGTGATAGAAGACCGACAATATTGTACGAAGACCATGTTGTATGCATGTATAAAGAAGAGAGAACGAAGCATATTTCACCAAAACTACTCTACACATGTGATCATCAGAAAATGGTGAGATTGGTGTGCAACAAATCCGTTCAATTGAAAATCCGGCAAATTTGTTTACCAAATCTTTGCCAACTACAACCTTCAAGAAGATGCTATACAAGATTGGAAGGCGAATACTTAGGTATTTAAAATAACGTCTTTATCACGGGGAGTAAAGTATATACTGTACTCTTTTTTCCTTGCCCGGACTTTTTCCTATTGAGTTTTCCTGGTAAGATTTTTGAATGAGGCAGCTTGCAATGTATATTATTAGTGTACTCTGTTTCCTTGACTAGGTATATCCTACAGGATTTTCCTAGTATGATTTTAACGAGGCATTTAATAATAAACATCCAAGGGGAAGTATTATAAAAACATAATTGTGGATGTTCATTTATTACTTTGCTGTAAATAATCTTCTGAAGAAGATTATCCATTTGGTACTCCATTGAAGTTTATCTACAAGCAGCTAATGCAAGCAGATTGCAAGTAACTCAATGAAATGACTTGCAGTAGGTTCTTATTAAACAGGCAGGTTGTGAGCAACTCATACAAGCCTCGCAACTGCTTCCTTTCTTCTATAAATAAAGGAGATTTCAGACATGAGTTTGAAGTTGAATAACATATCAATCTCTCTGTACTTTTCTTCGATTTATTTACTTTATAATTTTTATTTTATAACTCTAACGAACTAAAGGCGGATTAGTTAGGGAGGGACTGCAAAAAAAAAAAGCTGGAAATTAGAATGATAACATTTTGGTAACCGGTTATTCCTTGCCAGTAATTTTGGCATTAGTCTAGTTTTACAACTTACTACCTGATGCTTTCAGTTAATATCTCATTGTTGTTATTGTTTCTTTCCGACTTGTTTCACTGCTATATTTTTTTTCCTTACAACTGTAATTATGCTTGATTTGAGTCAAAGGTCTATAAAAAACAATCTCTATATGCACAAAGTAACAGGGAAGAATTTACACCCGATAAAAGCTTAACAATAGTTGCAGGTAAATTTTACCGTGATAAAAGAGCATGATAAAAAACATGTAATGTTATTATTAGTCATATGTGAACAACATAGGGTTGTGATTGGCTCTAGTCAATGGGACACGTGTAAACTACCCTATTGGAAAATACTGGAGCTTACTTTACTGGAGCCAATCCCAACCCACTTTGAAGAGTGTTTCTAGTTCAGAAATAATTGCGAGAATTTATCTGCATAACATCTCTGATATGCAGTGGCAACAAAAAATTGACCATTTCTTGACTGTTCGTGCCATCCTTGAGGAAGAACCATAATCTTCTCTGTATCGTTCCAATTTATCAGGGGTCCAAAAAAAAAAGACAACCTCAAACATATGAATTACAATCATCTTGCAAGAGGATTGATAAAAAGTGCACGATAACTAGACCGAATGGTGACTTCACTATCCTGCACACTATCAATTGGCGTACTTGGCATCCTCCCCGCCCAATGTGATACTCTTAGTACTATCATCGGCCTCAAATTTCCTATACTCGAACAACATTTCGTGCATCTATACTAAGAGAAAAGGGAAAAGGAAAGAATAATCTGAACTACATTTCCTAATTATGTAGCAACTTCATCAACTTCAGAATGGAACACAAAACTAGGAAAAGTAGTTGTAATATCCCTGCATATCAAAAACATAAATCTCATCAGAAGACATCATCAGCCAACGTATTCCTGATATATTAGTTGAGAAAGTATGGTGGTACCTTAGATAGGGAAGTGTCATTATCTTTAGCAATGAAGGATTTCGGCCAACGAAGATCTGCCATTCAGATTTGTCAATCTTTCCGTCCTGATTCGTATCTGCCTCAACAAAAGTCTACATATAGAGGCAAGAATCTATGATTATTCAGAATTCCATGAGATCGATAAAAACCAGAAACTAGTCCTGTGAATGAAAACTGCCCTTATTTTAATCTTGAAGCTACCAATCTCTCAGTGACACAAAATGCATTGGTCTCTTAACCTCGGGACCTCTTATTAGACAGAAGGATAGAGGTTTCTATGGCTATGTTTAGAACGGTGGTACTGTGGAAGTTTATTTAGTCATTTAGTAAATTACCTTATCGAGTATACTCTCTATAGTCTCATCAGCCAACTTCATCTCAGACTCGCATAAAAGTGCAATCAACATTTGTTTAACCTGCCAAAAATTGCAGATAATTAAGAAACCTGCAAACATATATGGAAACAAATTTTTAATTATAACATCAAGTAAATCTTGGCATAACCCTTCATCAAACATAGAAAGGCACAAGTAAATAGACCAAAAACCTACTGCTTCCATGTCCCAAAAAAGCTGCTAAGGACTTTGAGAAAAGTGGGGAAAGCTACTGATTGTATATAATGCGAACCAAAGCCACTCAATAAAGACAACAATTTAATGGTTGGAACTTGGAAATGCCTCAGTGAGTCTTGCACAAAAGCTTCTTTTACACTTTTTTGATAATTGCTTCTTGTTTGAGCTATTACAGCTTAAAATAAGCCAGACAGCAACTGAGAAATAGACCAACAGTAAAGAGAAAGTACTGAATGGTCTCCTATGCCAAGAAACAAAAATTCATGTTGCCCTACGCAGAGGGACAATACACAAAAGTAAACATGTCTTCAAACTAAAATGCTCTTCTCGCCTTTCCAGACCCAAAAAGGAGTAAAATAAATAATAGGAGAGCCAATTGCAACGGTAAACATTTTTTTTTTTTTTTTGATTTTACACCGGGTGTCCGAGTCTCTTCGAGACCCGACTAATCCCGGGGGTGCACAGGCCCTCGGCAAGGAGTTTCCCGCAAGTGCATCACGGTTAATTCAGGTTTTACCCAGTCCGATGGCCCTCAAAAATTGTTTGCACCCGGTGGGTTTCGAACTTGAGACCTTGAAAGGGAGCAAACCCCAAGGCTCAAGTCAATTGCCACCAGGCCAACCCCTGAGGGTTCAACGGTAAACAGTTAGTAAAAGCCAATAGAATGAGAGAGAAAAAAAAGAGAAGAAGAACTACGCAACTTTCTAAAGTGAACATGTGTTCAACCTACAATGCTCTTCACGTTTCTGACCCAAGAGGGTATAATAAAATAAGAGAGTATAATGCAAGAGTAAACAGTTAGAAAAAACAATGCCGAAAAACAGGAAGAACTGCTGAAAACATCGCAGTAGAAGATTACGAGTTTTCTTTTCTTTCTGAGTATCCCTAAATACCCCTAAATTTGACGGAATGCCACGTGGCTTCATCAAATGCAAATAACCCAACCCCCTTTCTATTAACCAGGTTAATTTAATTTAAACCCAAAACCCGATCCAAATTTAACACACGTCTAAACCTAAAAGAGTGTCACAACCATTACATTTATGAACTAAAGTAAAATTCAGCTTTTTTTCTTTTAAAATTAAAATTTTAAATTATTTCTTCTAAAAGAAATCTTTTTATAGTCATCTTCCTCGATACAGCTTTCCCATTTTTTCATAACCACCTTTTTTTTTCCTTTCTCTGCTACTTCCTTCCTTTATTTTTCCTTTTCATAGATTCATACACAAAAGTCTTTTCTCTTTTTCTGGTTTGTTGCTAAGGTGGACGAATTTCATTAATTTTTTCCAGTTTTATCTTTCATCCTTCTGCCATTTCAGATTCAACAATTATTTTTTTGTTTTTGATAAAGCACAATCTTGTAAGCATTAGTGGTAGTTAAAAAGAATACTTATGAAGAAGTAACAAACACCATTAACAAAAGCTTTGCATAAAATCAATTTTGCAATACCTAAAAAATAGAGTACTCAATTTCTTCTATTAATGGTACATAAATCATACGAGGTTTCTCAATCCGCTACGCTCATGAACAAAAATTACTATTGGATGAGCTCCAAGGTCACACAGAGATTATTTGTTGCTTTAGGGAGAACCTATCTATTTGAAAATGGTGAATCGCTGCTATATTTTTGTTTCTTTTTTGCCGTCCGAAATAATTTATCATGGGGAGAAGTTAAAATTTGATCTTGTTTTGCAATGGAGAACCTATCTATTCGAAAATGGTGATGGCTGCTATATTTTAGTTTCTTTTTTGCCGTCCGAAATAATTTATCATGGGGAGAAGTTAAAATTTGATCTTGTTTTGCAATGGAGCCTGATTGTGAAGAAAATGAAGGGAATGGTGGAGGTGGAAGTTGGGAGGGAGGAGGTGTGGCAGTCATGGATGATGAAGAGTAAGATGGGAATAGAAAATTAAATTGCAGAATTTATTAACTGAAGTGTATAACGTTGATCTTTACTATTTTTAGGTTCAGATGTGTTTTAAGTTGGGGGCTTTTGGATCGGATTTTGGATTTAACTAATCAAATCGGGTAATAAAAAATGGGTTGGGTTATTTGAATTTGGTGAAGCCGCGTAGCACTCCGTCAAATTGAGGGGCATTTTTGAATCATAGTATAACAGTAGGGATTCAAATAGTCAAATAGTATAACAGAGGGCATTTTTAAGCTATTTTCGAAAGTACAGAGATATATTTAACCCTTTTCCATTTGAATTATATGTCATAGCAATTAAATTTTTCTTCTCTTTTAACTTTAATATTTCAATTAGTTTTCTCTTCTAATTTTTCTCCCCTATTAAAAAAGTTGGCTTTAGTTTTCTCTTCTAATTTTTCTTCTCTTTTAACTTTAATATTTCAATTAGTTTCTTCTAATTTTTCTCCCCTGTTAAAAAAGTTGGCTTTAGAGAGAGTAAAGAATGTCGAGGGTAATAAAATTGTTACAATAAAAATAATTTACAAAGTTAAGATGTGGAGGTTTTTTTTGTAAATAATTAAAAAAAAATTAAATTACTCAATGCTTTAATACACCAAACCAAACCGTGGATAAGAAATAATCTCAGTATAACTAATACCAGCATAACTAATCCCAGCATTACTAATATACCATATTCAGCACTATTCTTATACCTCCTACCAAATGACGCCTTACAGTTTCTGCTTTTGCACTGATAGCAGCAAACAGTGTTTGCTTAGCTATGTTTTATCACTCCTTACTTGGTGATTAGTTAAATGTTTAATTACCAAAAAAGAAACCATCACAATAGGTAACATCACAATAGGTCATCACTACTTCGCTTGTTTAATCCAGAATGAACAAGACACCACAGAAGGCATACATATATTGGTGCAGACGGTATAAGTTTGTACTATCATCGCCTTTGTTTCTACTGAAGCCCCACATTTATTGAGGGAGATTGTAGCCTATTTATACAACAACAACGACCCAGTAAAATCCCACAAGTGGAGTCTGGGAGGGTAGTGTTTAATCCAGAATGAACAAGACACCACAGAAGGCATACATATATTGGTGCAGACGGTATAAGTTTGTACTATCATCGCCTTTGTTTCTACTGAAGCCCCACATTTATTGAGGGAGATTGTAGCCTATTTACAACAACAACGACCCAGTAAAATCTCACAAGTGGAGTCTGGGAGGGTAGTGTGTACGCAGACCTTACCTCTATCCCAAGGAGATAGAGAGGCTGTTTCCGATAACCCTCGGCATACACCATATTTTATGTTGAAAACTTATTCTATCAAAATCAATTGTTGTTCGCTCCTAAGGTTTTAATGGTGTCGAAAAGGATGAAGTAGCAGAATGGAAGTTAACCTCACTTGGATGAAATTTTCAGATCTCCCATCCGATGAAAATCTGATCTATACAAATAAACAGAAAGGAATACCAAAAGCATAGCACAAAGCTTACTAGATTATCAAAATCCTGGTATTGCATTGATAACGATACATCAGCAGTACAAGGGAATTGTCCCCATCTGCTGTGGTTTTTTGAAGGCACGCCTAATTGAAGGAGTAAAAGGAAACACTAAAAATAGAGAAAGGGGCGGTGTCAGAGAAGTTGAGTGCGTTCTGTGCAACTTCATGGCCAATCCAGATAATCTGCACTAAGCCTAAAGGGACTCAACCTAGATAATTTGAACTGACCTCTATTTGATAATACTTATTGATCCTCAAAACATACTATTTCCCGTTTGTGAGCACGCTAAATAAGCAAGCATAAACTTGCCGGAAACTAAACATCTTTTCGCAGGCTATTTCGCAAATGGGCCATGACATTATAGATCTAGAGAACAATTGTTTCAGATAAGAAAGGAGGCACAATAAAGTAGCGCAAGAGTTCCCTTGAAGTATATGGGATTAGTTGTCAAGGTTCCAGAACAATTGTTGAAAAAAAGGAAAGGAGATTTAAGCCGACTTCTTTTTGTACGGTCTTCAGCTAATTGTTTTTGTTGAGTTAGATCCAAGGCCATTTTTCTTAATATGGTACTAGAGCAGGCAAACTTTTTGAGTTTAAATCACATTGTCACCCATTATCTAAAAAAGTTCCACGCTGCCACGTGAGCATGTGAGAGAATATTGAAGACATAACTATTTTTTTCTTTGATAAGGTATATTGAAGACATAACTAAGTAGATAAAAATGTACTCTTTTTAATTATTAAAGATTTTAGATGAGGATGATCACATTGCTAGTGTGAAAAAAAGAAGATGACAGTGAAAACAGTTAAATATTGTATAATAGCCCGACTCTTCCATGATGTTACCCAAAATTGGATCCCATGTTAGGTTATGATGCTCACATGCTCAAAATTGTGCTAGCAGAAGATGTTAGAATTCAACATTATTTGAGGGGATGAGTTGTTGTATCTTTATATGGTCTTGGGGCAACCTCAGCTGAGCTAACTTTCCAGCGGAAGATGTTAGAATTCAACATTATTTGAGGGGATGAGTTGTTGTATTTTATATGGTCTTGGGGCAACCTCAACTGAGCTAAGTTTTGGGTTGAGTTAGGCAGAAAAAGTCTATTTCTTCCTTAACAGTTTCATACTCATTTCCTGGTAGAACAAGAACACGTGAGCTACATTCAACCTGTTGTGCATGGTCATAAAGTCCTCAAAGTGATTATCCACTGTTTAAAATGCAAAAGGTAAAGAAGAATTTTCGGCGTATTCTCCCCAGACAGTAAGATGAAATCCTAATCATGTCAGCGGACAGCACTACATTCAGTCCCACGAAGAAATTAGCCAACATAACAGACACAACTCCAACTCCAAGTCTCAGCAAGTCAAACAATAACGAGATGCTTATAGATGCTTTTCCACATAGAGAAAGAGAAAATATGTAAGAAAAGCATACCTCTTGCCTCTCAATGAACCCTGTGCAATCTAGATCATAAAGCTTAAATGAAACTGCAAGGCAGGGAAAAGTTGAGTTTCAACGCGACTATTTTTATGCTAATAATGCAGTAAATAAAACAAGTCAAAGAACTATATGTTACGCCGTCTTCTCTATAACTTACAATTCATCTTCTCTTCTTGTGGGGCATTGGGGTGGAAGACATGAAGTCCCCTCACAAAATCACCAAAATCAATGAGCCCTTTTTGCTTCACATCAAAGAGATCAAAAATCTACGAGCAAAGAGTTCCAAAGGGAAATTAATATCCCAGAATTCAATAAAATTTCGTAGCGGTTCATGCAAAAATAAACATTAGCTCAACATGTTTTCAACTCTGCACATCCCATAATCACCAGAATTTGGGATACCACTGTAGGTATTCTTATATACAGAATACATGTTTGCTCGAGAAAATGTAATATATAATACTTGGAAGTCCCATAAAGAGCCAATTAACCAGTACTATATCAAACAGAACAGAAGCAAATAATCAATGAAGTATCGTACCCGATTTGCGAAAAGGTTCTCTTTCTTTCTGTTCTTGAATAAAGCTAACTGAAATTCTTCCTGTACGTCAAACATGAATTTGTCATAAGAAAAACTGAATTTTAATAATAGCATCTAAAAATAATCATATAAAACAATTTCGGTAGTAATGTAGTTACATTGTTCAAAAGAGAACCGCTCTAGATTACATAACGTTGAATTTGCAATAAGCTTAAAGATCAGCAAGCAAAACTAGAATATGATGCTTCAACCATGTCTCTGAGGAGATGGTCAAGGGTTGATAGGGGGCATTAAAAGCTTGGAGGTTCCAGGTTCTAATCCCACCTATAATACTGGGAGCGCATCCACCTGCTATAACCTAGGTGGATAGAATTACCTTAGTAACATGTGCTTGTGGGCGGGACAGGATGTCTAGTCAATTAGTCGAGACGTACACAAACTAGCCCAAATACTACCAATGTAAATAAATGATGCTTCAGTCACTACCATGCATTTTGGGGAAATATTTTTGAACCTCCAAGGAGGACCCTTCCTTTTTTAAATAACAATGGTGTAGTCCATCCGATACCTGCTACCTCTCACCACTGTAGGTACAACTTCCCAGGAACTTTAAGTATATATTATTATAGACCATACGAAACTCAATAACTAAGAAAAGAAAGTTATATTATTTTTTTATTAAAAAAAAGAATAAACAAGTAATTACATAACAACATGGTCACTAATTATACAACTAAACTGCCTCTAAAGAGTATAGATTACATGATATATGTAATGCTGAATTCGCTGAAAGACAGGAACAGAGCCCGAGTATGATGCTTCAACTATCTACTGCACTACAGTTTCAGCAAACACACCTTCTCAAGAACCTTAAAGTATGGGATGTGATAGACCACACAAAACTAAATATCTAGGAAGTAAATAACTTTAGCCTTATCCTCGAGAACAATGACAATAAAAGAAAACAAGATTCCCCTTTAGGGTATTGTCAAGAGAAGTTTCTCAAAACTTCTCCTTCTAGAAATGTGTGTTTTGTAATACCCCATAAATAACAAATGCCTTTCGATATACTTGTCACCAAGCCGAAATATCCTCCAAAACCTACCCCTTTAAGCGATCAACCACAAATGAAAGGGGAGATAGAAAAAGAGAACAACAAAATAAACCCTAGCTGATGATCAGAGACAGAGAGAACATATGCCTAGTTCTGCAGGTAATAATTTGTAAAACTCATCTGAATGCACCAGGAATCACAACCTTACACTAAAAGCCAACAAGGCAACATTTACGAGTTTAGCAGAATTACCTTGCTTATTAGCCCATCGTCAATTACCGAACTACTGATACTCTTGAACAGCTCAAACAATGCTTCTACTTCGCTAACACTAACTGCAAAAGCAGAAAAACAAGAGAAAGGCAGAACAAATAAGTAAAGGAATGCAGGAGATATTGGATACTCGAATGGAATCCCAATTGGAGTGCTTGGGGAAAATATAAGCACCACAACCTTTTTCTTAAATAAGTTTAAGTACTAAAACTGTTTTTCAGTCACACATGTGATAACTAAATAAAATCAGAGACGAAGCTGAAACTACAACTGTCTAATGTTTTAGCTCTCCCACTTTAGGCAATTAAAACCAAAAAAAATAAATCAAACAGATGGTAAGTGCAAAACCAACGAACCTAAGGATAAACCCAGCACCGAAAGATAATAAGCCTACTACCTTTTGGTTTTATTTCTTAGTACAACGCAGGAAGTCTTTTAGACAGATCATGAGAAGTCCATGTTCCATTTATTTTTTTAGCATGAAATCTCATTCAAATTTTTCATCTTTCTAAATAGCTTTTCTGTTGCCTCCTCTTCTTCATATATTTCCCCATCATCAATCTCACAAACTCATCTCACCTTGCACATTAATAAACCTCAAGCTATGGTCCCGCCTATTTAAGACAGGAGAAAACTACAGTAACCTCCTTGTCCAATACAAGAGGCTAACTACAGACGCTACAAAATAATGCATGAATTACAAGTCATTACTCGAGACACTTCTCTTCAAGATTGCTCTGCTTGTTCATTACATGAGCTTAATCACGAGACAAGTTCAAAATGTATCACATATTATGTACACACCTAAAGCATCAAATTAGTAACTTACACGCTGTTTGGGACGCAAGGACTACAGGATCTTCGTGTCCACGTAACTGCTTTTTCACCTTAGAATGAAAGCAGCCCATTTACTGAAGAATGGTCGACTGAAGAGGAAGCACACGGACTAGACAAGGGCCTAGTAACCAGCTTCACTACAATATATCATCAAAACCATCTTAACCTTGCAAATTACACAAACCAAATTCACAAAACAATGTACAAAACAATTAGTATATTGGCTCACATAAATCTAATATGACTTATATCGCGACAACAAAAGATGGAAATCAATCCCACAATTTCATTATCAAAAATCACTGAACTGTAACAAACTTTATGATACTATACAAACTCATAATGTTCTCTCTTCATCAACTTCATTTCTATCTTGTAAACATCTGAGCTTTAACAATAACTTATTTTTTAAGCTATAAAATTAGTAATTAAAAAGTAAAGTATTGTCCTAATTATCAATTAGCCCTAACAGAAATCACCCCAGCGTCACCACCAATAAAGCCACCAGACCACCCCCATTGAAATTTCTTGAATATCATTACTTAATATGAAGAAAAATATCAAACCTTTAACACGAAATTTTCAAAATTGATCTAAAAATCCAAAAGGGGTCTTAGATTATAAAACTTTCTATCGTTTCTTCGCTCAAACAAATAAATGTAACCTTAAATTAAGAATGGAACCCTCAGAAATCCACATACCAAAAGAACATAAAAACCCCCAAAAAAGATAAATATAAAAGAAAATAAAAAGGGGGAAATTTGGGAACATACCAATAAAAGGGATTGGCAGAGAAAAAGTTAAATCTTGGTAAGAGAAAAGAGGAAAGGCTACTCAAAGAGGTTTAGTGTAATACAGGATTAAATGTGTGTGTATATATACACACACATCTAGACCTGTAATTACGATCAACGGCTGTGATTAAAGAGACGTTGTTGAAGAAGAAGAAGAAGAAGAAGAAGAAGTAGCAGCAGCAGCTGAAAGAGAGAGAAGTTGAGTTGGAAACGGCGAAGAGGAGAAGGACAGAAGAGGGACAAGAAAATAAATACAGTGGGGTACGTGATGTACACGCGCACCTAAAAGCTCGTGGAATTAAACTAATTTTCACGTGGACAATTTTGTCTGTCGCTTTTATATATGGCAGATATTTAAAAAGAAAAACTACCCCTTCATTTTATAGTTTAAATGTAGTGTAATGGGAAGTTCAAATAATACTTTTGTAATTTTAAATTAAAAACAGAAAAGGATAGTTTGCTAAATTATTTATAAATATCCTTTATTTATTTATTTATTCAAAAAAATATACGAAGCTAATTCTATTAATAAAAATACTTTCGTGTCTAATAGAATTAATAGAGTGTATTTTTTTGAACGGAAAAATGGACAGAGTATATTTATAAATTATTTATCAGACGATATGGAAGGATCACGTGGCAATCTTTGATTGGAACCAAAAAAAAAGATATTATTTCACCCCAGGTAATTACCTGGTCCGATCCTATTTATTTGACCCGCCTAATTATTTTTTTTCCTTTTCTTTGCTTTTATTTTTCTCTTTTTTCTTATCACCCAGCACACCCACTCTCATCTCACAGAACATTTTTAGAATGTAACCCTTTACTTTTTTTACCTTTTATAGATTCAATCTTTCCAGACCCCACTAAGTGGGATTATACTGGGTTGTTGTTGTTATAGATTCAATCTTTATCCTAAAATGTGATAATTTCAAGCGTTTTAGCATCTTGGTTTCAATTTTCTTGTGTGATTGTCTCAGTTATATGTAGTTATTTTTTTCTTTTATTTCGTGGCTCATTTAACTTCTTATGAATAATCCAAAGATTTTCATTACTTGTCCCTTTTAAAGTTTCAATATTTCTCCTAATATATTTGGACAATATTAGCACTTGGGCTCAATTTTTTTGTTTCAGATTTTTGGTGTTTTGATCATTGTCTTCTTACTTAACAACCCAAATGTATTTGTTGATTTTCCATTTAAGAGTTTCAATACTTATCCTGAGTTTGATTGCAGATAATTCAGAATCTAGTTTGAATTTCGGGTTATTGATTTCGGGTTTTATCTATTCTTTAATTAATTTGTTATTTTGTATGTAGTGTCCTAATTGGAGAAGAAGAAAGGGGGAGATCAGATGAGTGGGACTGGGTGTGATAGATACTACCCAATTTTGTAAATATGTCGGATAAGGTAATGTGTTGAAATAATATCTATTTTTTGTTCTAGTCAAAGATTGCCACGTGGCCCAATTAAAAATTGCCACGTCATTAAATGAATGACACATCTTTATCGTTTGCTATGGTTTATAAATATCTTCCGTCCATCTATCCGTTCAAAAAAATACATTCCATCCGTTCGGGCGTTAGTCGCGGGGTGTTTTTGTTAATAGAATTATCTTTATGTGTTTTTTTGGACGGATAGATGGATTGAGTGTATATTCTTGGATGAATAGATGGACGGAGTGTATTTATAAACCATTTAGCAAACGATAGGTATATTTTTGGCCCTTTTCCGAATTAAAAATGAGTATAAAATTATAAAACAATAAAATTAATTTTCAATTTTTATAATTTAAATATATTATATTTCTCATACCTGACTTGTGTAATTCTACTGAGTTTGTTATTTTTATAATTAAATATATCATATTATTTCTATAAGGAAGTGCTATTAGGATTAAATAAAAATAGTTGATTAAAAATAAATTAAAGTATAAAAAATTTATTGTTGGATTAAAACCAAACAAAATATATAAAGGTGATTTTTTAAAACAGATTTAAAAAAAAAAACGTGTAAATAGAAAGAAAGCGTAGATTTGATTTTGTTAACAGTTTAGCCCGTATGAATTGGGTTTTGGGAAATTATTACTAAACGAATTGGTTTTATAATACGTTCTCAAAGAATGAATGTGCCAATGTGGATTTTATTAGAAAAATAAATTTACATGCATTTATAAATTGGAAGAATTTGTTTTGGGAAAAGATTGGACTTGACCGTAATCTTTTAAATTTTTTAGGGAATTTTCATAAAGCACCATCTTTTTTGTCTAATTACTTTTTGCTATAGTACGTGTTATAGATACATTTTATTTTTTTATATAATATATTTCGTGTATTTAAACTGTTGTATACATTAATACCACAAAAAATATAGGCGTAAAATCTGGAATTCCAGTTAAGTTTGACATGTATTTGGTTGTATTCAAGCGACATTAACATTAACTACAGTAACGTATCTGCGCTAAAAACGGAAGGAAATAAAATCACATGATATTCTCCTAATTTAACTCAACGAACTAAAACGATTCCTCATTAGTCTGTATTTGAAAGATACATAATAAAGATTATAGCTGAATAAAGAGAAGCATATGAATAATACAGTTCAATACAACAAAATACACCTTAATTAATCTGAATAAAATACTTTAATACAACAAAATACAACTGAATACAGCTGAATAAACTCTTGAATGCAACAAAATACAACTAACTTTTGCTGAATAAAATAGTTGAATATAACTGAATACAATTGTATAAAACACTTGAATACAACTAACTACCGTTGAATAAAATAGTTAAATACAACTGATTAAACCTGAATACAACTGAAGAATACATTCGAATACAACTGAATACAAATAGGCGATTTAGACGATCTAGAGAGAAACGGCTCTACGGCTTCGCCGGCCGGCGGCCAGTCATTAATTCTGGCTGGTCAGATGTGCACCCCGCCACCAAGGTCCCGTTTGCACCAAACTAAAGTTGTTCCATTCAAATCAAATTTTTCTCCATCCTTTACTTTTCTTTTTCTCTTTTTCGCATTTCATCAAACAGTTCTTTTGTCCTCGTCCGTAGCACCACCGCCTTCTCCGATTTCCACAAGCAAAGGGTCACGTTCGGCTATCGACTCAATCTTTGGATAGTACATTGACCAATTAGTCCTCGTTCCTCACTTAACCCTCCCGAAAAATATACATCGTTGGAGGCCTGATGAAATCCATTATCCGTCACTTTTGCTGGGGGGAAAATGATGCGAATCCGGATAGAAGAGTTAAGAAACTAGGGTTTGTGGGAGAAGAGAGTCTCGTTGTATGCAAATAGGGAGAGATTGTATGGGAGTTTGCATATACGCGGTAATTATGTGAGAGAAAATAAAAAAAATGAAAAGAGAAATATAATATTTAGCATATATGGTACCTTAATTGTAGGATGTAACTATATTTAGATTTTTTGTTATAAAGGATAAAAAGTATTTATAGGATGTAATATTTTAAAATGGTATTTATTATGAGATAAATAAGGTACTAAGATTTTCTATAGGGCGTAAAAATCAATTTTTACTCTTATCTTCTTGAGAATTGCTAAAACTGTAAACAATATAGACGCTTTATGTAATTAAAAATTATAAGAAAAAAAGATTAAACATATTTATTTTTTAGTGAACATGGAAAAGAAGAAATAAAAGATTATTCTTCCTCAAGGTATCAATAGTCAATAAGGGAAACGAATCCTGTTTTTCTTCCTTTAAGAACAAGCGAATTATATCTCTAGCCTAGAAAATAGAAATTGGTTAGTTTTGATTTTAATGTTTCAAAACCAACTCTAATTCTTCATGTTTGTTAAAAGCAAAAATAGATTTCAACCTGTTATTGTATGAAAGCTCCAAGTTTGTACTTTTTTTCAGTTGAATTGTCTTGTACATATGTTTCTCGTCGTAAATGGATATAAAGCAAAGATTATGCTATTTCCGTTTCTGGTTATACGATCATATCTGTCAAGACCTTAATTCCATTATAACTCGATTTTATTATAGGTTGTAAAAACACACAATACCAATTAATTAGTGAATTCTCATTTTATTAAACAATTCCAATATCTAACTTTACTTAAATTCAAAACATTTGATAAATAACGGATTTTTAAAGCAAGCAAAACGGAAAGCAACCCAAAAATCAAGTCAACTAACATGTGTCAAGATTTAGTGTAGAAGTGTTTGAGCAACTAGCAGAATATATAAAGGATGACCATTCTACTGTCAGAAATAAAATAGACACGTATGAACAAAAGAGAAACTATGCATATTGTTGAACGACACGCTAGAGCTCAAAATAACTAGTCGGGTCGTTACAACACTTATCCTAAAAAAGAATGATTATTTTTAAAATTTTGGAAACTATTTTAACTTAAACTTCATATTTTACTTTCAATGACAGTGTTATGTCTAAGATAATATATTTCAAATCTTTTAATCTTTCTTAAACCTTGTATTAATTAAATAGGTTCACAAATATTAAATTGAATATTTTTTTTAAGGTGAAAACGAAGAATGTCCCTGATCAAATAAAGTTATTGACATATAAAATACATATTGTTCCATAAATGCTTAAAACAATGCAACTTCGTAATTGCTTTCGGCTTATTATGGCTTATATATTATGGCTTATTACGACAGCAACATCAATAACAAACCTAATATATTTTCATAAATGTAGTTTGGGAAGGATAGTGTATATACAAATCTTATCCCTACCTTATAAAATAGAGAAATTGTTTCTAATAGACCCAGGGGCATACGCAATAATTTTTCAAAGGGATGTCGAAATTTATAGATGAATGAGAATAATAACTTTAATTATCATACTTATAGACAAGAAATAACCTTAGAATATTGATTTTGTTGAGTGTTGTTGAGAATATACACACGTGTGTTTATTTTTGGACAAGTAGTTGAAGTGTAGTTGGTACAGCTATACACAATTATACAGATGTATAAATAGGCGTAGATAATTTGTACAAAGCACTCTACATCTTTGTATCTTGTATTATTTGGTATGTTCATTTCTAACGAAAGAGGAAGGTTCCAGAAGTCTCTCCACTCAGGGTTTGCTCATTCTCCATTAGAGCTCGTTTGAGGTCAGCTCTTCCTCTTCATTTCTGTTGTTATTTTATCATGGTATAAGAGCTAGACTCTTAATCCTAAGCCCAATCAATCGATTCTTCACTCAATTACATTCTACGATAGTGTTTTTGTGTGAGTAACAAAATTTCAATTCGATCCTTCAGAAACAATTTAAACAAGGTCAATTCCTTGATGAAAACACAATGGATTTCACAAATTCACTTCTAGATTCGACAAATTCACTCTACATGCATCCATCTGAAAGTGCGGGCTCTATGATTGTATCGGTACCTTTCGAAAGATCGAGATATAGGTCATGGAGAAGAGGAGTTCTCAAAGCTCTCTTAGTGAAAAATAAGGTGGGAAGTTGTATCAGTTGCAGAAAGAGATAAATGATTTGAGTCGAGGAACCATAGATATCACTAGGTATTACACTAAGATGAAGAAGCTCTGGGAAGATCTGAATACATTGAATACACATGCTTAGTGAAAATACAATTGTGCTTGTGGTGCTAAAGTTGTCATCATTCGCACAGTCTTTTGCAGTCCTTATCCAAGGGGAGAAGCAAAGAGAGGTCAAACTAAATAATCAATTTGTGATCGAGTCTATTACCCTGAGTGCAAATAGGTCAAGAGGAAATTCTTTTAGAACAAACTATAATCTACAATCGAACACTTCCGACAAGGCTGGATATACAAACTACAATCAACTATGGAACAGAACTGGGAACAATAACTACACGGGAGTATATTCCGAAAACAGACCCCAAACTTTTTGTGACTATGGTAAGAAACCAGGTCATCGTAAGGAGTGATGCCATAAACTACATCGTTATCTACAAGATTCAAGGTTCAACAAAGGAAAAAGAATTGCTACTGATGTACATGGAACTCAAACTGAGAATGAAATTGAAGGTGAAGATGGAGGCAATAGCCAAGTATAAGAACATGATCGAACCATGTAGAATCTTACAAAGGAACGGTATAACCAATTGGTTAGCATCCTGGAGAATTTTCATGCTGGAAATGGAGGAAATGATCAAAAAGCAGGGGCTGTGAACTTTGCAGCTATTTTAGCTTGCTTAACTTCTTTTGATTTTGGTGCGAATTCGTATGAGTATTTTAGATCAATTGTTGATTCTTGGATACTTGATTCTGCATCATCAAACCATATAACCTACAATGAATGCATGTTGACCAATGTAAAACTCTAGTATATCTTTTCTTAATTACATTGCCTAATGGTTCTAAGGTAAAGGTGACATTGATATGAGATATAGTCATGAGTCCTAGGTTTACCCTGAAAAGAGTCATTTTTGTTCCTAGTTTCAAATTCAACCCAATTGTTGTACATTGTTAACCGTTCAACTTGATTGCTTTGTCACTTTTACCAAATTTGCTTGTATCCTTCTTCAGGTCCCTTAACTGAAGAGTCCTATAGAAATTAATAGAAGCAAAGATGGTCTATACCTTTGCACCTCAAATTCTTGCAAGTCTAATTCCTTGATTCATGCAAATTCATCTAATTCATCTAATAAAAGTGATACAATCACTTAGTCTATTTCACGTGCTCCGTCTAGCCCACCTAGTAATAATAATATTGTCTTTCACTCTGTTTCATATGTTGTATCTAGTTCACACACTTCATCTCATGAATGTAATAAAGTCATCACAAATTCTCATGTGCATGGTAAAGGAAATGACAATTCTACATACAATGCATTTATGTCTTATAAAGATATGTTTGATCTCTTTGTAACATAATAGATTGGGACATGTAACCTTTGCAAAAATGAGGGAAATTAAGTCCATACCTGTTCACATTTCACCCAAACATTTTTGTTTGTCCTATATATCCAATGGCTAGACAAAATAAATTGTCTTTTCCAAAAAGAACTACAGTCACAACCAAAATATTTGAAATCCTACATGTTGATATATGGGGCCCCTATCATGTCACAATACATGATAGGTATAAGTACTTCATCACCCTAGTAGATGACTACAGTAGGTGTACTTGGACACATCTACCTAGCTACAAAAGCAATGCAATCTGCAGGTAGTCAAAGCCTTCGCTGTCATGGTAAAGAATCAATTCAGTTGCACTATTAAATTCATTAGAACAAACAATGGACTTGAGTTCATAAACTATGAGGCTACTTATTTCTTGCAACCTGAAGGCATTATACGCCATAAAATATGTCCTACATATCCCACCAGAATGGCATAGTAGAAAGAAAATACAAGTACTTTTTAGAAATAGCTAGGACACTGTTGTGTCAGTCTAAGTTGCCCATGCAATACTGGGGAGAATACATTCTGACCTAACCTATCTAATTAATAGACTATATTCTACTACCCTTAAAAAATTTCTCATTGGAGTTACTTTACAAAAGAAAATCAAACTATTCTCACCTTAAAAGCTTTGGGTGACTTTGTTTTCATACAACCCTCATAACTCACATATATAAATTTGAAACAAGATCCTTGCCTCATGTTTTTGTGGGATACTTCTTTGGGACAAAATGTTACAAGTTACTCAATCTAGTTACAAAGAGAATTCATATTTCAAGAGATGTTATATTCCAGGAAAGTGTATTTCCTTTTGCTTCGTCTTCTGATTCTAATAGAGTCTTTCCCTCATTTCCACAAGTAAGTTCATATTTGACACAAAATTTGTTCTTTTCTATGAGTCAATATATTTTCCTAGTTAACTTGGTCTACATCTTACAATTATGTCACTTGACTCCTCATCACTAGGGTTATGTGAACCCAACTCTCATACAATTTCAATTTTTGAAGAATATCCTTCCTTATTTGATAGCAATCAGAATGAAATATCTACAAACAACACTCCCAATTTAATAATTCAACAACCTAATGAAATATCATGGAGACCCACCAGAACACTCAAAGTTCCTACATATTTGAAAGATTATAGCAACTCACTCCCCAAGCTATACACAAATCACCTTCATTCTCCTTCCGGCAGCAACCAAAACACTACCTCCTTTCTCTTAATGTATCTATACCCAATGACAATATGTTTCACTTAACCATTGAATTATGACAATCATCAATTGGGAAAATTATTTTACATGAGTCTGTGCCAATTCATATGAAGAGACAACTGCTGATCTTACATGGCAGACAACTGTGAATCAATAATTTGAAGCACTTAATGCCAACCATATTTGAACCTTAGTGCCACTTCCATCTGGGAAACGAATAATAGGATGTAAATTGGTATATAAGGTGAAGAACCAGGCAGACGAGAGTATAGAAAGATTTAAAGCAAGACTAGTAGTAAAGGGATATACTCAATAGGCAGGGGTAGACTTTACAGAAAAAATTTCACCAGTAGTGAGGATAAAAATTGTTACAGCTATAATTGGGACAACAATGAAGAAATGATGGAAGATCATTCAACTAGATGTCAGTAATGCATTCCTCCATGGGGACTTCGATGAGGAAATGTATATGGAAGCACCTTCAGGTCTTATTGTGGAAAGACCTGACTTAGTATGCAAATTGAATAAGTCCTTGTATAGACTAAAACAAGCAATCAGGCAATGGTATGAGAAGTTGACCGTAACAGCTTGTTCTAGAGGATACACACACTCCCTAGTTGACTATTCACTATTCTACAAGAAGCATGGGATTTCAGTGGTGTTTGTGGTTGTTTATGTAGATAATGTCCTAATAACAGGGACTAACTTAGAAGTAATAGAAGCACTGCAGGCTTTCTTACATTTAAGATAAAGGACTTGGGATAGTTGTATTATTTCCCGGGGTTAGAAATTCTGTACAAGGACGATGGGGTACTGATATCCCAAATGAACACACCGAATCTATTGACGGAGTTTGATTACACCAACTATTATGCCTTGGCTTCTCCACTTGACACTTATACTAAGTTGAGTGCAGATGAGCGATCCATACCGCCGGATCTTTCCCACTATAGGAGACTAGTAGGAAAGCTGAATTTCCCAAGGCTTGACATACCTTATAGCGTACATCATTTGAGTCAATACATGCCGAGTCCAGAGGAGCCACACTTGAAACCTACACACCATGTACTAATGTACCTTAAAGGTGATCCAATCTTAGGGATCTTTATATCCAATAGTAAGAATTGTGGGGTTCGAGTCGTCTCTCACTCAGACTGGGCAGCCTGCCCTAAGTTAAGGAAATCAGTCAGTAGATATGTGATGTTGTTGGGTGACAACGCTATAAGAAGTAACATACTATTCCATTATTCCCAAGAGAAGCAGCATACAGATCAACCAACCAAGTTGTGGGTGAATTAGTGTGGTTACTTAGGCTGCTTGAAGAATTGACAGTCCTCTTAACCTTGCATGTCCTAGTTTTTCGCGATAGCCAAGCAAATTTCCATATAGCTAAGAATCTTATGTTTCATGAACGTACAAAACACATAGAAATAGACTGCCATGTTGTGAGGAATCAACCACACGAGGAACTCATCTCATTACATCACATTTCTACACATGAGCGCAACTGGCAGACATATTCACCAAGCCACATACAGGGATCAAACATTGTAATTATTTAGCAAGTTGGTTCTGAGTTCCCCCTTCCAACTTGAGGGGGGAAGGGGGGGAGGTATTGAGAATATACACACTTGTTTATTTGTTTTTGTACAAGTAGTTGTAGTAGTTGGTACAACTGTACACGTATAAATAGGTGCAGATATTTTGAACAAAGCACTCTACATCTTTGCATCTTGTATTTTTTGTTTTGTTCATTTCTAATGAAAGAGGAAGGATCTAGAAGTCACTCCACTCAGGGCTTGCTCGTTCTCCATTAGAGCTCGTTTGAGGTCAGCTCTTCCTCTTAATTTCTGCTGCTATTTTGTCAAGTGTTAAGTTAGAAAAGGTCATAAGTTCAATTATACTTCATACAATTTTTAATCACAAAGGCTCTCTCAAATATTTGAGAATTAAAAAATGAGCTATTTGAGGTTAGAACATATAACCTCTTACAGCAAAATTAGGCACATAGCGAACACACCAAGAGATAATTTATGTCCAATGGTATCATTTTTTTCCCTGTTTATCCATTTCCTCACAATATTAATACATATATTTAGTAAAATTTTCTGATGGAGCGATACCGCGTGACACCACTTCCTTAGGTGTGCATTCGCCCCTGGGTAGACCCGCGACTGGAGGAATAATAGAAATAAAGTAACAAGTAACAACAATATATTATGGTGACTGCTCGAATGACACGGCAAATAATAGTAAAGAATTTCAGCTTATTTAGGAAAAGAATAAAAACTTGGGTTTTATTTAAGGAGAAAGTAATCATTGACATTATAAAAAGAAATTATCAAATTTTAGTTCAACCTATCGTTTTATGACTATTCCAGTTAAAGAATATGTTATACCAAGCAAAAGTAGATACTAATTTGTTTATCCTTTAGTTGGTAGTCAAGGTTGAATTCTAAAGTCTCCACCTAATAAGAATCTATAAAAAGAATGTTAAAGTCCTATTAAAAATCAATTATGTGAAATGGAAAAAGGTGGAAAGCTAGAACTTTAAGTAGATTTACATTTTTCCAACTACTGAAAAGTTTTTAACAGTTGTTTCAACTCCTAAATAAACAAGAAACATAAGGAACAAGAATTATGTGACAATACAATTATGTTCAACAATACAATTTTATGAGCCAGACATTTGAAGCTTATACGTTAGAGCTTTTAAATTCTTTAAGTTAATTGGTTCTTGTAACGATCCGGCCAGTCGTTTCATGAGGTACAACCCCATTTCCCCCATTTTTTCCTCCTTGTGTGTTGTTCAAATATGTTTCATCATATCATGTTGGTGGTGTCATGTTCGGGGGTAGAATAAGACATTTAGTCTCTTAAGTTGGTTATTTAGTTCATAAAGTCAACCAGAAGTTGGCTTATGGGTAAATAATCTCGGAATTGGATTTTTATTGTTCAGATAGCTTTGTTAGGTGATTTGGGACTTAGGAGCGTGTTTGGGATATATTTTGGAGGTCCGTGGTAGATTTAGGCTTGAATTGGCAGAATTGAAAATTTGGTATTTTTCGGTTACTAGTGGAAATCTTGATATCATGGTCAGATTGGAATTCCGAAAATTGGAATAGGCCTGTTGTGTCATTTGTGACGTGTGTGCAAAATTTCAGGTCATTCGGACGAGGTTTGATAGGTCTTGGCGTCGTTTGCGAAATTCAGTAGTTTAGATATCCTTAGGTTTAAATCTGAGGGCGATTTGGTATTTTTATGTTGTTTTGAGTGTTCCTAAGGTTGGAAAAAATTTGAATAGTGGTATGTGACTTGTTGACATATTTGGTTGAGGTCCCGAGGTCCTCGGGATGGATTTGGGTAGTTGACGGAAGGTATGGCTTTGAATTATTGTTGCAGATTTGCTGGTTCTGTCATTTCCGCACCTGCAGATTGAGGACCGCAGGTGCGAGGTCGCAGATGCGGTAAGAAGACCCATATGCGAAATCTAGCCATCAGATGAAGACCGGATGTGCGGTTAGTTGGGCGCATCTGCGAGACCGCATGTGCGATTCCTGGGCGTAGATGCGGCCCTGAGGACTTAAGTGAAAACTGCAAATGCGGTTATTTTAACCGCATAAGCGCTCCGTAGAAGCGTGAATTGGGCCACGGGTGTGAAAGTGCTGGGCAAAATGTATAAAACGGCCCTTCGCAAATTTCAGCCATTCTTTTACCATTTTTAGGCGATTTTGGAGCTCCTAGCCGTGAGTTCAAGGGGAAATCAAGGGGTTTAAGTGAGGTAAGTTACTTGGATTTTGTATATGGTGTTTGTAATGATTTTTACACTACCTAATCATGTAATTAGTGGGGAATTTAGGGTGAAATTGAAGGTTAGGGCTTGAGTTTTGGAAAACTTTGATTGGGGATTTGAGGGGCCATTTAAGGTCCCATTTTGGTAATTTTGGTATGTATAGACTCGTAAAGGGATGAGGATTCTAGTGTTGTAATTTTTATCAGATTCCGAGACGTGAACCCTAGGGTCGGGTTTGGCCAATTAATTTTGGAATTTTTGAATTAATTTAATTACTTTCACTTGGACTTTATTCATTTAGCGTGTATTAATGATGTGATACTAATTTTGATTATATTTGGAGAATTCGTAGGCCGAGCCGAGAGGCAAAGGCATCATGGGTTAGAGTTTGAACCGGTTTGAGGGAAGTAGTGATTGTAAATATTATTTTGAGGGTATGAAGCCCCGAATTACATCGTTCTATTTTTTGAGGTTACGCACAATCTTGATGGCGATCATGAGGGGCATGCACTATTGGAGATTGTTACTTGGTCTCCCGTAGCAACTACATTAAGTTGCATGTTTGATCGAAACTAATTGATACTATCGTATGTTAGGATCTATTTACTGTGTTTTGGGCTCGTATTTGGGCCTCGTGCCAATTGTTTGGAACCTTAGGGGCATTCTTTATTAATATTCCTCACTACTTTGATTTAATATTCGTACTTAGTCATGTTATATTTTACTGATTTCATAACTCAGTCTTATTTAATCTAATTTGATGCATAAAAAATATTTTGGGCTAAGCTCCCCATTTTTTATTGTTAGCCCGAGTGACTTGAGAGGTTTCTGCCTAAGTAAGGCCGAGGGCCCGTGTTTGTGAGGATATCATGGGATCGAGCTTTTCGGTGCAACATGTTATACTGTTTGTGATATATGAGAGGCTGAGGACCTGCTTTATTATGCCACGAGATGGCTTGCGATAACGCTTAGCTGTAGGAGCCCTCTGGAGTCTGTATGCCCCAAGGTTGTTTCTCGAGGGGCTGACTACAAATGATTGTGAGGTAGTCCGAGGGGCTGGTTATATTGATATTATGTCTGAGGGGCGGTTTATGATACATGTCTTGCCCGATAGACTATTTATGACTTTCATAATTTTTACTCTAAACTTCATTGATTCTCTTTTGAAATTGTTTGAAAGATATTTTTCAAAGATTTTTTTACTGAAATTGGGGTTTTAAATGAGATAAATGATTTCTATACTGTTTTCGAAACGTATTGTACTTACTTTAGTGCTATGAAGTGGAATTATCTGATTTCTTACTGCTAAATTTTCATTTACTCTTATTACTTACTAAGTTGGCATGCTCATATACTCATTTACGCACTGCACTTTGTGTACAGATCCAGGAGTTGCGCGTCATGATAGCGAGCGTTTATCGTTCATCCAGCAGGTCTTTCGGAGTCCGCAAGGTAGGTGCATGGCGTTCGCAGCCTCGCACTTCTTCCTGTTATCTTCCTTAGATAGTTTTTAGTATCTTTATTTCCGGACTATGATAGTCTATATTGTACTTAGACAAACCTTGTAGATGCTCGTGACTTGTGACACCTCGATGTCGGGCTTGTGTTATTTTTTGCATTTGTTATTTTGACCAATGTTATGAGATATTACCAATTAATTGCTTTAAAATGTCTTTATGAAATACTAGTTTGATTTGAAATTTGTGTCGGTTGACCTAGTTTCACGTTAGATGTCATCACAACCGAATCGGTTCTGGGGACGTGATAGTTCTAAAATAACAATTTAAAGATATTCAATAAATTTCTTAAAATAAATAAATGGTTTGCACCAAAGCCATTAAGTTCTACCGAACTCGTAGGTCGTACTCTCCCTCCACCCAATTTTCATGTTTCGGTATTTTAATTAAAGAGATTATAGAAATAGTCCTACTAGTAACATGCAATTTATATATTGTTTAATTTTCTAGTACTTATGTGGGGTCGGCATGATATAGTATTTTTCGTCCTTCTCTTAATAACATTTCTCGAGCTTAACATTCCTTAATATTGGAGAAAATTTAAAGTAATGGAATCATGATTGTAGTAGGTGTGAAGAAAATTAAACTAATAATGTTAAAACTCGTGCTACACAATCTTGATAAATTCCTAGCTACAAAGGTAGGGGGAAAACAAACCAATTAAGAGGATAGTGGTTTGATTTCGTCCTAAGCAAGGGATGGACCAATGACGATTGACGGAGGAGCCCTTAAGCCTAAGGGAGTAGATAATAGTTGGGTACAAATAGGTCGGAGGGCGAGAAGGATGGTCGATATTGTCTTTGTTGGATCCTTCTTTTTTATATGTTCTTGTGTGTAAGACATTTTTCTGAAAGATATTGAAATAGTTTATGTACATTCATACTATTATTATTATTGGTTTATGCTATATTTAATGTCTGGTGAATCTTATCCAATATCGAAATCAATCTAGTTTTTAAAATTTTACGACATATTGAATTATATAATAGTGAATATATATGCATCCATGCTCTTATGTGCGTGTGTGACATACACATATGGAGAAATGTTACAATTTCTTTTTTTTTTTTTAAAAGGAAAAAGCAATTTTGTAATTAAATTTATGTGCAAACGCTTTTCAACAAATATATTTTTGTTGGTGTATTAATAAGTGAAAATTAAAGTACATCAATATCTTGGTTCGTTATCTTATAGACAAGGAAATTAAAGAAGCACGTTCAACAAATCTATTATTATGGGCATAATAGTATCCCACATCTCAACTGCTAAATTGACACGTCAAACAATCTCAATTAATTAACTTTTAAGTTTTGTTTGACAGTTTGACGGGATACTGTTTATTGAATGGAATAATATTTTCAAAATCAGAAAATAACTATTATGATATATCCAGATGTCAATAATTCATGCAAAAGATTGCGGTTCCTAATAGTGTTTTAACTTTATGATGAATGCTCCAAGTCAAAACAACTTATTCAATTCAATATATCTTCTGTTACAAGTCAACAAAATATATGATAATTCACGGTAATAATGACCATTATATGGCGGCAGTTAGTTGGTTAAGACGTGAAGCATAAACGTCTAAATTTAGCTTGGTATGATGGTTATTAATTATAACTTTAGTTTTTTAACTGTTAATTTTCGTTGGTTATCATTTATATATCTTCTATTTTTTTTTTATATATATTATACTGTCAGAGCTATCTATAACAATATATCCTTATATAACAGTCATTCTTTATAAAAATTAAGTTTTCCTTAAAACTAGGGGCGAATGTAGAGAAGGTGGTACGGGTTCCCGGGAACCCAGTAACTCTTGCGTAAACCCTGTATTTATATTAAAAAATTCACTAATATTGGTAAATATCTAACTAAGAACCCAGTTATTATTGCACATTAATTTAAAATTATGGTAGGAACCCATAAATCTTATATCCTAGATCCGCCTCTGCTTAGAACCATTTTTTAAAATTATGCTTTACCTCTCTATAATAATTTTTACCTATTACAATAGTAGACTTATTTATAGCAGAAAGTCTTTGTAAAATTATCCCTCTTAACATACATATATAATCATTAGGATTACTAATAATAGTTTTAAAAATATGCACACAATATTTTATATTAAACAAAGTTTCTATACATCATGCATAAGATGTAAGATTCGAAGGTTTGCACATGCTATCTTTTTCACTGGATAAATTTCAAAAAATATTTAGATAGAAAATTTAACTGTTAACCTCTTAGATTGTGTTTAAAAAAAACTAAGACAAATTCCAAAAAGTATTTAGATAGAAAATTTAACTGTTAAACTCTTAGATTGTCTTCGAGGGAAAACTATTGGATATTATTTTTTTGCTAAAACTTTGGACGAATATTCGCCAATTCAAGCTACAATTACAAAGTAAATCTACAAAATAAGCTACAATTACAAAGTTGTTCCATCAATCTTGAGAGAATTTATTTTCTAGGTAGCTCTAAAATATCATCCTAAGAGTTTAAATTTTTGTATATTTAGTTATGGATTTATTAATAATGTATTGGCTTTTTTAATATTTAATTAGTAAAATATGCATACTTTTTGAGATTTTAAATTTGAATAATTTTTTTATTTTTATATGTAACATTAAAAAAGTAAAAATAATTAATTTTTGGATAAGTTTTTTTATAACAACCAAAAAATTATTCAAACGTCAAATGGCGTTATAAATCTATAATAGTCATTTATTATGAAAGTCAAAAAAATATCAAAACAAATAAAATTATTATAAAAAGTATTGGCTCTATAATTTTTTGTCAATATGTCAATATTTGATATATTAGGAATCTGTGAATGTGACATTACCCTTGTGTGCTATCTGGATTATTGAACAAAGTAACATGGTGGAGCATAATAATGGAACCCACGTGTTTCCTAAATCACACTTTTGCCTATCCACTCTTTCTTATCAAAGCCCACATTTTAGACTATGCGTTATAGTTTGAGTTGAGATATAAATTCTGAATATATCTACGTAAGACCTTTATGTTCTAGGTTCGAGTCACCGTGGAAGGGAAATATGGAAACACTATAGATTCTCCTAATTTGGGAAGGGGAAAAAAAAATTCTGAATATATAAAATTTTGGGTTTTTTTGGTATAACGAAAAATATTTTTTAAAAAAATATTTTTTTTTTGAAAAATAAATAGTAATTTTAATCATTTTTCGATGTTTGGTATGCAAATTAAGGAAAATAACTTCTCAAGAGTATTCATAAATAATTTAGATATAATATGAAGCCATAAACTTTCAAACCAACAACCTTTCGGACTCACAAATTTCATAAACTTTCGAACCGCTAAACTTTCGAATCAGCAAAATTTCGTACCCGTAAACTTTATAATTATTAAACCCGTAAACTTTCAAACACATAAACCTCTGAACTCATAATTTGAGAACTTGTAAAATTGAGAGTCTATAAACCGATAAATGATAAAATTAAAACTGAAAATATATTTAATTTTTTTTTGAAAGGTGGGGGTGGGGGCGGGGCTGGATGCAGTAGAACAAAACAAAAAAACAGAAATTTAAATTAGAATTTTTTTTTTTTGCGGGGGAGGGGAAGAGGATGAAGGGGTAGTAGGTTTTCACTTTTTACATGTGATCTTTTTTTTTTCTTTCTAATTTTCTTTTCCTTGGTGCATGTATACAAAAATTTCAGATTATATTCCGTGCAAGTGCATAGCTACGTGTAGCAAGGGTAGTTAATTGAATACCTTTCAAATTTTGATTCTTGATTTAGGCCGTTAGTTTGAGGGGTATCCATGAGGAGGGTATTTTTAGGCCAAAAAGTGGAAGGACGATATCTCTGTGAGCCATTTTTTATACGTTATGGATATTTTGTCCTTTTTCCGAAAAATATATTATGTACATACATTAAATATCAATTTTTTTTTCATATATATTAAATTTGGAATAATTTTACCCTTAACATATACATCCTGTCGCCACTATTTCCATGGCCAATATTGTCATAGAGTAGTTATAGGTTTACAGCATGCACATGTCTGATTTTATGTAGTAGTTGAATTATGTGAAACTGAAACATTTGTGGCGAAAATGGCTGAGCTTAGTCAACTTACCATCTTTTTTGCTATTATATTTCCACAATAACATAAGAAATACATATTCAATTAGTTTAGCAGTAAGTCTTGATGGTGTAATAATAGTGTACTTCAGGTTCTTATAATTAATTAAATTGTCGGTATTCACCTTTGATTGTGCCTTGAATTCACCAATTGAGATGTTCGTTTATCAATTTATATACAAGTACATGATCCTTGCTTCAAAAAAAAAAAAAAAAAAGCAGAAAGATATAAATTAAGCCTTTGTAGGGAAGGATACTTCTTTCAGTAATATTATTGCTAGAAGATATAAAAAGATATACGCATTCAGAAAACGATAAAATAAATTTAGAAGTAAAATATAAATGAAATAAGAAAAAATATACTTTTTTTATTTCATTTATGTTTTACTTATAAAATTCTACATTCACTTTGGATAAACTTTATTTTACGTAAAAAGAATTTTGTGGAAGCAGAAGAGTGACTTCTCTTCCTTTCTATACGAAGACAAATATTCCTAAATACCGTTAACCAAACTTTTTGATCTTCTAAATTGTACCCACTAAATTTTCCTCCTCCTTTTGAGGTATCTATTCAAACAAAGAATATTCTTTTGACGAAATTATCTAATCTTAGAAAAGGGAAAAGTAGGAATAGCAAATACTCTTCACGAACTTTGGTCCTAACAAGTGGCTAATGGGTAGTTTTATATATTATTTGGCCAAACTTTTAAAATCAGTTTAGTTAATATTTTATTTTTAAAAAAAATATTTTGGATAAAAAATTGTTAATTTAAAAATTATTTTTAAGCAGTAAAGAGTATTGACTAAATTTTTAAAAGTGTTTAAAAATATTTTTTTAAAAAGTACTTTTCAAAAAATTATTTTTGAGAGAAATTACCCCCCTTCCCCCCAAATATAATAAAATTGCTTATGAGTCAACTAAAAAAAAAATCTTCTAAAAAATTCCAAATACCTTATCTTTGATTTTTAAAAGAAAAGGTACTTTTAACACCTAAAGATAAGCACTTTGAAGCCACATGCAACAACAATAATCCAGTATAATTTTACTCAGTGGAATCTGTAGAAGGTAGTATGTACACAGGCCTTATCTCTACCCTAACATAGAGAAGCTATTTTCAAATAGAAACCCGACATCCTTCCCTCCAAGAACTTTCCACCTGACTCTTGAAGAGACTTGAACACACAACCTCTTGATTAGAAGTGAAAATTAGTTACCATCAGAGCAATCTCTCTTGATCTCTTGATACATGCATGCCGTGGCGGAGTCACCCTTATCGTAGGGGTGTCAACCGATACCCCTTTCACCGGAAAATAATACTGTATAAATAAATATTTTTAAAAAAATTTGAATATATACAAGAGGTTGACACCCCCACAAGATAAACTCTTAGTGCAATTGTCAAAGAATGTCAAAATTTACATAAGATTGCAAGTTCCATTTCTGAATCAATTAAAATCTCGAGTACCAAAAATCAGCTAGCCAGAAGTATATCCAAATAAATTGTGTGCGTTTTAATTTGCTTTTGTTTCAAATAAAGCAAGCAAATCAAAAGGCCTTCCAGATAAAGTTTTCTACCGACTTACTTTACTTGTTTTGGAAACTACAGGAGATAAAAGGTGAAAGTGTTGGAAAATATAGGATGATATTGGAGTATAAGATTTAGTTTGAGGTGTGTCAAAAATATTATTCTTAAGGATATTTTGCTTATATTATAATAAATAAAATTAGGCATATTCTTCGGAATTCAATAAATTCTTCTAATATAATTAGGAGCTGAAACAACAAAGATTAAATAAATAAAAATCCAGCATAAAAAAAAAAGTTTTAACTTTTTTCACACCATCCAAATAAACACAAATATATATTTATATGTAATCCAAAATATGGACATTTTATTGCCAAAAAAGTTATAAAATTGAAGAATCTTCCCAATAAGAGACGTTACTAACATTTAAGGCAAAACGTTATAAACATCAATTCTTAAAGGAACAATTACGCTATACAACCGGGAGAAAAGTCTTACCCAGTTTAACCGTTATTTGGGATTCTTACTTGGTTTAGCCACCACCGGCTATAATATGAAAACAAACATCTTCTTAAATAATTTATATACATAGTGGCTAATATGAGGGATTATGAAATTATCATATTGAGGAGAATATATCTTCAAAAATCTTCTGAGAATTAAATGAAAATGACATCACCATTGTTGGAGTAAAGAACATTGAATATTATAGTTGAAAAACTCCATTGAAGCTCTTTTGATATTTGAGGTAATAATTTTCAGATCGTTGCAGAATTTATAATCTCTTTTAAAGAAAATGAATGATCAATTGAATTCCTCACCCAGTGTCATCCAAGGCCAGTAACTATTAATTAATCTTTCCTTGATTTGCTTCTACATCCTAGGTGCAATGTCGACAGAAAATATTGAGCTTGTTAGTTGTTTGCATTGAGTGTTGTTTTGAAGTGATTTGGAATAGATTTAAGCAAAATTTAAGTAACATTTTATTGAAAAAGAAGACGAAGTCAGTTTTTGTATAATGATGTATAATATTGTATAATTATGTATATGGGTGTATAAACACCTTTTATACACTATTATATATTTTTATACACATTTATACAAGTTTTTATAGACGAATTTCTTTCACAATTTTCAGTTGCAATTCTTGTTCAAAACCAGTCCAAATCTCTATTAAATAACTTCAAATTTTATATACAACCTCCTTATACCACTTATAGCAAATCTAAAAAACACCCACTCTAAAATTCTCACAAAACCAAATTCAAAATTTAAAACCCACTTATTTAAGCTTGTTCAATAATGGGCCAGTCTTAATCTTTATTAAATGACTTTAAATTTTGTACACAACCTCATTGCACTATTTCTAATAAGTCTAAACAACATCATATCCAAAATTCTCAAAAAACTATATTCGAAATTTAAACCCACTTATTTAAGTGTATTCAACAATGGTGGATTATCTAAAAAATCTATTTCTCACCACAAAATAGATTTGGTTTGTTGAACTAATATTTAAATCATAATTACTGATTTGAAAATTAGATTAAAAGCTTGCAAATTTTTTTAAACAAAATTGAATAGATATTTTGAGAACCTATTTGGAGTTAGATGTTAAATATTAGCCTATTATTTTTGGGCTACAATTTTGAAAAGTTAAACATGGGCCACGTAGTTGCAATATATGTATGTGAGTTGTATTTATGTGTAATTCTCCCTTTCTTAAAGCCACAGTGTGAGCAATTTAAGGTTAGTAAATTGGTATATTCAAAGCTATTCGATCAAATATTCAGTTATATATATAAAAATATATTTAATTAATTGGTATAATAAAGATCTATTAAAATAATATTAAAAGAATGATTCAAACTATAATTTGAATATTTCTTTTTAAGTTAGCAAATTATTTTTCCAACAGAATATGGCATGATAGAATAGGCAAACAGGTAAAAAAGAAAATGAATAGATTGTCTTATTACAAAACCAAAAACTATGTTGTCAATTAATACAAATATTCTTAACAAAAATCCCGAACAAAACTGTATTCTAGAAGAAAATTAGGCAAAGTATAATGGAATTTTTACATGTGTATACTATATAGCAAACCTTATTACCAACCATGTTTAAGGTTTGTGTTTATTACATTTAATCATACCAAGTTTCAATTTATGTACCATAATTCAATTTAAGGCATTAATTAAGTTATCATTTATTATAGGAGTATATTTAGGGATAATATCTTCCAATATTTACCTACCCGCTTATCTCTCTTCCAATTTTTAAAATTTTCGTACCTCACCCCCCCACCCCCCTCCCCACGATTTTTCCCGAGTACATTTTTTCCCTCGCGCTTTTTTGTGTTATTCAGTTCTTTTCCACCTTTTACGTATAGCAGAACACAACTTCCTTCTTCTCCATTAACTTCCCCTCCATTTTTTTCTAGTTCAACTTTCAACAAAATCATGAAGAATCAAAATACTCCTAAAAAAACCTACAAAAGAGGTCTTCTCCATTAACTTCCCCTCCATTTTTAATTTATACCTTTTATCAATTCTTTTTTACAAATGAAAGGTTTAATTAATTTTGCTAAATGTTTTATTTGATTCAATCTTTTTGTTATTATAGGAGGAAAGATTTCTATAATAAGGAAGGATAACCAAATAAATCCTGAGTTGGATTTGGGTCGTGAAAAGATTGACAGAAAGAATGGTTCTATCACCTAGCTCACCCTGGACAAGTAATCAATAACACTGTAAGTATATAGTTTTTAAACTTCCATTCCTGTTTTTATTCACAGTAGGTGTGCAGTTGTAGTTCATATGTAGTTTTATGTAGTTGATATTGTTCGGTTGTAGTCTTTCTTCACATTTGTTCATTATAACTCCCACTAAATTGCACTAGTTGATACTTTTTTTCTAAGTGTAATTTATTTGTTGTTATTGTGGGGGAAAAGTTACAGAACATGCTATATTTTTTTCCAGAGAAGTCTAATTTGTAGTTAGTATGTAGTTGTTTTGTAGATATTTGTAGTTACTACTGTTGTTTACTGTATACTCCAATTTTAATTGTGCAACACATTGATGTTATTATGTATTATCTGAGAAAGAAGGGAAAATATGGCCCTAACATCAAGACAAGGTTTACAACAACTGATTGTTTGTTCAAGACAAAGATTGAAGCAATATACGAGAAGTTCACTAGTTCTCCGCCGGATGTAAGGAATTCTGTGATTAAACCTGAGGATGACATTGCTGAATATATACTGGGCTACAGGATTCTTGCAAATGTTCCATGGGATGTTATTGATTATGTGCTCATGCCTGTTAACATTGTTGATAACTTTCATTGGTTGTTGCTAGTCTTTGACATAAAGGATAAGCAACTTTATGTTTAGGATTCATTGGTAAGAGCAAAGCGTAACCAATCTATTCAAACAATGGTTGACAAGTTTGCAAGAATCATTCCTCTATATTTGTCATGCACTGGTTTCTATGGTAAACGCAATGATATTGACTTCAAGAATTCAAAGTCATACATTGAAAAAGCGGTTATCGACCCTCTTGACATTCAATGGCTGGTTGCGAAGATTCCACAACAAAAAGAAGGCTCACTGTAAATAAACTATTCTCCCTTTCTATATTGTTTATCCTATTTTTTTTTGTAGTTTGATATATACTGACAAATGATCATTTAATGCAGGGATTGTGGTGTATATGTTGCTTCTTTTGCTGAATATGTTATCTGTGGTGACCTTTTCATCCCAAAGGAAGATTTGAGTGATATTGTCCCATATAGTATTCGCTATGGAGCTCTACTATGGGATTACGCCACAAAGAAGATAGAAGATGGATCAATTAGCGAGAGTGAGGTTACAGGCAGGCTTGCTAGAAGGAAGGGTGCACCGGCAAAAAACTAGAGGACTAAAGTTCAACGAAAGAAAAAATGATTTTCTGTTTTTCTTAGATGTGTCTCTGTAATTTGGTAGTTGTTAAACAATGTAGGAATTATGTTTCTTAGTTTTTTTAAAAGATGATTGTTATCTACCAGATATTATACTCGCGTAGTCGAGTTCTATCATATTTCTATAAATGTCAGTTGTTACAAATAGATATACAATTGAACTACATTTAACTACAACTATAAATGTAAACTGTTAGTTAATATTAAAGTGAACTACAATTAAACTACATTCAACTACATTTGAAATACAATTTACATTTACTTATTTTATACGACAACAGGTACACCACACGTATACTATATTTTAACCACAATATGGAAACAGTTGACATTGAGTCATTCATTTATTTAAGTCATAAAGTAAATTCACGATTGTTCTCATTCAAACAACATGAAATTGTAGAGCCACACAATTAAAGTGATTTTACTTAACTTTCATCTTCAAATCCAATACAGGTTTTCAGTCATATCTGAAAAATCTTATTTACGCTACAAGACTTAAATTGAATAACAATTCTCACTACATAACAATCATTTCTTTTTTGGTGCATTCTTGCAAGTTCTTTTGTTATGCCCTTCGACTCCACAATTTCCGCATGAAACCTTGTACTTCTTTGACTTTATTTCATCAAATGTTTTATATATTTCCTTCTGAGGTCTCCCTGGCTGCCTTTTATCTCCCGCTGGTGGCTTTACCACCTCATCCAAAATATGTTGTGGAACATCCCATTTGGCTTCATCAGGAAGAGGATTTACTGGCATTTCATATGTAAGAAGAAGGTTCTCCCTTGTGTAATACAGAGAGCAATAGTTTTCAGGTGTTTCATTCCTATGCATTAATGCTGCTAGAGCATGTGCACAAGGTAGTTCGTCAAGTTGGAATTGTCCACAACTACATTTCTTGTTTTGTAGACATACAATGTACCGCTTCGCACCATCTAACACCGTATGTATATAATCAGTTGAAGCTCTCACATACAATATAAAAACAAACAGAAAAATCGATACATCAAATACTTAGATGGATTATATACAAGTAACTACAATTAGCTACAACTACACTACAATTTAACTACAATTTAAACCACTGCATATATCACTATTTTTTTTCTCCAGCAGAAATCAATAATATGTTACCCGTAGTTTCTGAGATGACGTGTTGTTATCATCCAACTCTTTGTGGAATTTTTGACCAAGGAATGTAAAAGTAGCCTTTGCCTTCAACAACTTTTCTTTTGTCCAACGTTCAATAAGAGTTCTCATATACTCAAATAGGTCATATATTGGCAGCTCTCTTGCCTCTTTCGTAATAGCATTCAATGACTCGGCAATATTTGACGTCATAGTAAAAGTTCTATTTACCGTTGCATGTACTCTTGACCATCTATGATAGCCAATATCATATAGGTAAGACTTTACACGCGGGTCTACCTCTTTAATATTCATCATCCTTTCATTAAATTCATCCAGAGTGTATGAGCGGGCTGCAGCAAAGTACAATTCATGCAATTGTAGATGTCCCTTTTTGAACTTTGATCTTATATTTGTCCATATATGCCACATACAAGAGTAGTGTGCCATCCCCGGATAAACAACTGATGTTGCCTTCAATATACTCTCATGCCTATCTGAAACAACACACATTGAAGGTCTTTCTCCATATGCCTCCTTGGATTTCTCAAAGAACCGCTTCCAAGAAGCGTCATTTTCAGAATCAACCACAGCATATGCCAAGGGAAAAATAGTGCCTACATTTTGTAGTCAGAATATAATATTAAATAACAACTACATTTGTACAAAATCTTTATTTTTTAATATAACTACATACAACTACAATTTAACTACAACTTAACTACAATATAGAAAAATGACCACACAATTTTAATCACCTGCTGCATCCATTGTGCTGGCTGTCAGCATAATCCCCCTGTATGCTGACTTTAAAAATGTTCCATCAACGACAACAACAGGACTACAATGTTTCCGACCATTGATTGATGTATAAAGAGCAACAAATGCGTATAAGAAGCAATCGTCTACTACCTTCTTTAGTTTAACAACCGAACCAGGATAGATCTTCTCAAGAATATAAAAATATTTTGGTAATTTGTTGTAGGAGTCACACGGATTCCCTATCAAAAAATATAATGCTTTTTCCTTTGCTCTCCATGCTTGCATGTAGCTTAAGTTTAGTCCATGTTCAGATAACATGTCTTGTTGTATGTCCTTTGGTGTGTAGACAGTTTTAGGATCACAATATTTCGGAACAACCATGCTACCAACCACTGATGCAGTACGTTTGCGCTGTATAAATATTTCATCCATTATACAGCAAGTGTGTTGTCTACTGAAACTTCTTATCTTGAACATTTCAGAATCGTTAATTGATGTTGCCTTGAAATGCCATTTGCAACTTTCAGCTACACATATAAGCCTGTAGCTATAAAAAAAAAATTGTAGTTACACTATAATTAAATTCAAATAACCACAAATACAGTGATACAAAAAGCATAACTAGAAATATAATTTAACAATCCAGCAGATTCAGAAATTTAGACTAATCTACAATTAACTACAAATATACTACAAATTAACTACATACCTTCTATGACTAGATCTCTTTACTCTGAACTGAAACTTGTGCTGCACTGCATAATTCCTCATTGCAGCAGCTATTGTTTTCTTGTCCTCATACACTTGTCCTTCTTCAATACATAATTGTTTAGATTCAGTTATTATTTCACTTTGATATTCCTCTATTGCTGGTGACGACGGAATATCTAGTAACCTTAGTGATCTTGAAGAACCTGAAGAATATAAATTCAAAAATACAGTAAATATGTTGTATATTAATATTTGTAGTTAATATGTAGTTGAATGTAGTGTAAGTGTAGTTAGTCAATAACTCCATAACAATCTGCAATTCGGATCAACCATACATGTACTGATGCTTTCATTTGTGATTGTCAATTCCATATTGAAATCTCTAACACTTATACATAACGGATATGAACTTAAGTTCCTATTATCCTTCTTCGTTTTCATATACACAGAAACACCCACATCATTCCTAATTTCCATTGGAGGACAATTCTCATCCACGATGTATTTGATTTCTACAATTTTCTCAGATGTATCAATCGACAATTGTTTAGCAATTGTAGAAACGAGATTTTCGTAGCTTGAATTATCATCTACCACAATCGCGTCAACTACAAAATCTATATATCTTCCATATTTATCCCAATTACCATTCGGTTTCAGCATAATTGTAACTTTTGCCATGATTTTGTGTAGATAACCGAAAAAAAAACTTTAAGAACTGAATAGGTATGAGATCAGAGCTGTCGTTCACTTGTATATCTACAATTGAAAAACAGAGATTGAGAAGAATAGTAATTGTATTTCTACAATTTGAATTTTTGATAATTCTGCATTTTTTGGAATAGAAGTGAGAAGATATTTTCCGTTCAGTTGAAGAAGGAGCTTTTTTCGCAACTACAAATTCGTTTTCCTTTTCACAATTTTGAATTAAATGCACAGAATCTTCCTTCTTATTCTATGCCTACAATTGCGCGCGAAATAATGGGGATAGTATCTTCAGTTTTTCGTTATTTATGGTTTGGTATATAAAGTGTAGTTAAAATGTGAACAGGTCGGGTAATTTCCAAAATTTAAACATTTTTGGTAATATAGTTTGCTATAGGGTACAGGTATGAAAAAATCCCATCATGTTAAAGTACATGAGATGTCAAGCTCGTAAGAGATGACTTAATCTCTATTAGTTCTAGCTCCAAAGAACACATGGAGATATGTCAATTTACATATATTTTGTTGATTATGCAATCAGGTATACCAGCGTATTCAGACGTATCTTCGAGAACCTACGATTTTTTGATTTATGCTTTCAGGGCGTGAATACTTAGTCACTAGAGTTTTCTTTTTCTTAATCAATTCGATTGTGTAAGCTTTGAGATTGGTCTAATATTTTATTATGAGCTGACTGAATTGAAAGTTAGATAGATTTAAATTTAATATCATCCCCTCTTTCTATAGAAAATCAAATGAAAATTAACGTTCATCTTGGTGATAGAATATATTATCAACATTTTTTTAAAGGTAAAAATCTCCAAATAATTATTAAGAACTGTTGCTGCTGAAATGCAACATTCAAAGATCCTTAATGAAGATCACCCATGAGTACCTTAAGTTTGTTGGTTAGGTTAGTGTACCTCACGAGAAACTTTCAGAAACCTGTTTTAGTGGTTATTAGAAACCTGTTTTAGTGGTTATTAGCTAGTTGTTGCTATTATTTACTATATTATTTTTTATAGCTATGTTTTCAGATTTTTTAGAGTGTATTCGATATATTTAAGTTACTGTATTCATAAATACAATAACATTTTTAGGCGTGAAACAAGAGATTACATCTAGACAGATTTTTGTATTCGAACGTATTTATGGCATGTAATATTGGGTTACAGCGGGATCGATTATTTTATTCGACGATATTTATAGCGTGAAATAGGAGATTACATTATTTTTAAATGGAAAGTGAATCAATTAACATAACAGACTCCTAATATAACTCAATAAATTCAATTATAATACACAAATTTTATATTTGCGGTTATAAAAAAAGTCTCAACCAAAACATACCCCAATAACATAACAATCTTCACAAAAATTATATGATACAATTGAATACATAATTTATATTAATTAAAAAAATATGAATATTTATGGAATTTAAAGAGACGGTGAATACAATGAAATACATGGAATACAACAAGATACATTGAAATACAATTGAAAAAAAGACGATGAATACAATGAAATATATGAAAATACAACGAGATACATTTTAAACGTATAAACAGAAAATTCAAGTTGCTCAACCCTAAACTTCATCGTCTTTATTCAAGAACAACCTTAATGTCATCTCGTCGATAGCAGATTTCGAACCTCTAGAATAAAATAAATTTTTTCAACAAATTCTCAATTTTCTCCCACCACCTTTGCGACTTCGCTTCTTTTCTCTCTCCGCCATCTCGAACTCAGTAATCGGAGCAAGTTTTGTCTTCTTCTTCTTTTTTAAGAATTCTTTTATATCTCTGTTGATTAAATTGAGTATAAAGAATGTATTAACACTTGCTAAAACTTGCAGAAAATTGAACTATGAGAAAGTGTAAAACATCCGGAGTGTAAATGTCGCATAATATTTTGGGGAATATAGGATAGGGGATAAACGAAAAAGAAAAAAAAATCTAAGAGAATCATAGTCTTCTGTTGAGAGATGGGGAAAATCAGACGTTGTATGCGAGCTCCATGGTAGCCTGCTTCTCAATGCACACACAGTTCGTTTTTGCCACGGAAGAGAATAAATGCGTTAATGGGTCAATATATTTGAAGGGATAAACAACTAGTGTGAGCAATTTTGGAATAAAGAGGAAGAATTTGTAAAATTAGGCTGTTACTAAGATGAAATTGAGATTGTATTCATGTAGAAAAACTGGTGTAGAGAGAAATAGGGTGGAGAAAAATATGAAAGATTGAGAGATAAAAGTAATACCAAGTCTATTTTATGGCTTTAAAGGTAGGAGGGTATCATAAATATATATTTGGCTATAAAAATTTAAAAGCAGCTATGGAACATAATTTTTTTTAAAAATATTTATTTAAAATATATAATATATCAATCTTTATTACAAGAGGTAAAACATCCATATCTCATTCTAATTTATTGGCTTAACAATACTCATTATTTTTATTGGGCCTTTTTACCTTGTCAGGCCCTGTATTCTATTCATCGAACCGAGTTTGATAATTGTGCACAGCCAAAAAGATTTTTATTTCTTTTCTATATATATTATAAATTGCATTGCCCAATAGCAAATGCAAAGTATAACACATAGACAAAAGAGACTTGCACACATTTTTAATAGCGGCTTATAAATTGCATTTACGATTGTGATATATAAGTAGCCAATGTAAATGCGACTTATAAGTCACATTTGATAATTCCGATTTATAAATTGCGACCCAAAACTTAGAAAATCACATTTGTTAATTTGTAAAATACGGCATAATGGAAGCCAACACAAGGATGGGAGGACAAACGAAATACAATAGAAATAGTATTCGGTAAATGCGATGTATAAGCATTTTAAAATTGCAACCTATAAATTACATTTGATAATTAATATTAATATGACAGATGTGAGTTATAAATTATCTTTACTATTATTACTGTTATTATTGTAATTGCGACTTATAAATTACATTTGGCCGCTTATATACACGACATATTCCATCTATTCTTTTGTGCTTATTTTTTAATTTTCCTTCAAAAACAACACAGCACTAAAAATCTTGAGGCCAAACGTGCATTTTGGGAAATTCGAATCCCGCTATGTAATATTATTTTTAACACCCCTCCCCTGGCTCCTCCTCGAGATAAAGAAAATACAGATGCACCTAATTTAAAAAGGAGATCTTTTCAAATTTCAATATCAAATAATTAATAATATCAAAAGAAGGGGGGTGGGGGGGGGGGGGGCTGAGAATTTGGACATAAAACTAATACATTTGCATCATCAAACGGAATGAAAGCTACTAACCGACCAGTAATTGTAGGACTCAAATTTGTTCATAACATCCACTTCCCATTCTCTTTTTTCAGTGAAAAATAAATTTCTTTTTTATATCGTCTGCATCATTCCCCATCTTGGAAATAGAATATATTATCAACATTATTATAAAGGTAAAAATCTCCATATATTATATTATTAAGAACTGTTGCAATTGAAATGCAACATTCAAAGCTCCTTAATGAAGATCATTCATGAGTCATGTTAGTGTAATACCTCATTCTGTTTTGTGGGCTTAACAATACTCCTCGTTTTTAATGGGCCTTTTTACCTTGTCGAGGCCCTGTATTCTATTCATCGATCCATAATTGTGCGCAGCTCAAAAGTTATAATTTTTTTTTGAGAATTTTTCACAAAATACCATCTTTTAGTCCTAATTAATCATTAATAGAAATTATTTGCTATATTACGTCCTATAAATATCTTTTATGTTTGTATACAATGTATTTAATGTATTTTAGGTATTGTATTCAATAATACAACAGAAAAGATTGGCGTACAAACAAAAATGCCAGCTAAACTTGATATGTATTTACCTGTATTCGAACATATTTAGCGCTAAATACGTAACTTATATGCGCAATATCTGGATCGATAAAGATGTTAAAAATGAAAGGAAATCAAATCAATTTTGATTTTCCTAACTCAACAAACTTAAAAGATACCCCATCAATCTGTATTCTTGGCAAACTAAGAAACCCAGAAACGTGAAAGAAGCGAAGAAACGGAGCAAGAGGCTTCTATATTGTGCGATTTTCTTCTCCTTCTTATCGATTGATACAAATTATATACAATTAAATTTTTTAATGTTATTGCTGAATACAACTGAATACAATTTTTTTTAAGTCAAAACTACCATTAATTTATATGAATATTTGCTTGAACTAAGAAATAATATAGATGAATACAGGTAAATACATGTGATTAATACGACTGTATGCAGGCGATATTGATTACAATGGAATTCAGGTGATTAAAACAGTTAAAATTGATTGGAAAATGCATACAGAAAATAGAGGAATATACATTAATACATTTGAATACAAATGTATACAGTTGATTGAAACAGTTGAGTTTAACTGAAATTGGATGAAATTGTAATTTTCGAAGTTGATAGTAACCATTTAATTCAACAATATACATTTGTTAATTCAGGTAAATGTGAACCAAGAATCTAAAATACACTTGTTAACCAAGAATTTTTTGAACTTGAAAACATGAATGGCGTGAGAGGTGATAATGGCGGAGAAATAGAGACGATAATGTCGGAGAAGGGGTTTTGAAGTTGTATGAAACGTATGTTTGTGGGAGAAGAGGGAAAAGTGTATTGAAGAAGAGAGAGAAAAACTGATAAGAGGAGATATACGCTAATTGGGGGGGAGAAATTATAAAAAATGAAAGAGAAAAATATTTCTAAAAAAGATTTAGAAAAACATTGCCAAAATGTATGGCCAAACAGAGCCTAAATAACTTGAGTATCTTCTGCTAAAATTTTTGAAAAAGCTCTACGACAAAACTATTGAATCCAGGACAAAACTTCAGCTAAACATGCTAAAGTTTAACAAATAGAGAAAAAAACTTGAGGTAGTAGAATGCTTAAGTTTAGTAACTAAAAACAATTTCAGACCCGTCTACTAAATTGCTGAAGTTTGCGTGATTGTTTTTGTTACTTTAGACTCGTATGCGTAAAGTTTATGCAAAAAAACGAGTATGCTTGCAAGTTTTCTGACAAAGCGAATATAAGTTAAAACGTGATCCATAAAACATGTATGAGCGCAAATCCCCCGACTTATAAATCACATTTGACCGCTTATATATACGACTTATTCCGTCTATTCTTTTTTGCTTATTTTTAAATTTTCCTTCATAAACAACACAATACTAAAAATTTTGAGCCCAAAAGTGCATTTGGGAAAATTCCGATCCCGTTATCTAATAATTCTTTTTACCCCTTCCCCTCCCCCTCCTCCTATAGATAAAGAAAATGCAGATGAACCTAATTTAAAATGGACATCTTTTCAATATCAAATAAGTATAATATTAAGAAGTGGTTTGGAGGGTGGGGGTGGTGTTGTGTACATGTAATTTGGACATAAAATTAAACTAATACAGTGGCATCATCAAACGGAATGAAAGGTACTAACCGACCAGCAATTGTAGGACCCAAATGTTTCTAACTAATTTGTTCAAAGCTTCCACTTCCTATTCTCATTTTTTCAGTGAAAAATAAGTTTTCTTTTATAAATTGTCTGCATCATTCCCCATCGTATACATATATTATAACATATACAATGATAAAAAGACGAAATGCATTTTTTTATGTTATGATTTTATATGCACATTTACTAAAGAACTTGACAAAATGTGCAATTTCCATACACTAGGTATATGCATACTATAAGGATATTGTGTATTGAATATAACATTCCATTCATTCTTAACCAGAGTTCCAACAAAGAAATTAAGTGTGCTGTGACGATCTGACCTGTCGTCCCATTAGTTACCGCCCCGTTTTTCTCATTTACTGCTTCTTCATATTTCATTATCGGCATTTGGGGAGTTAGAGTTGAATTGGTTTGGTTTTAGTAGAAAATGAGACACTTAGTCTCTTTAAGGAAGACTTATATTGGAAAAGTCAATTAGATGTTGACTAATGAGTTAAAGCGCTCAGATGCGATTTTCGGTGATTCGGTTAGCTTCGCGGGACGATCTGTGACGTAGGAGTGCGATCAGAATTGATTTTGGAGGCCCGGTGTAGAATTGGACTTGAATTGGCGAAGTTAGAATTTGGGCGAATTCTGGTTGGTAGGTGAGATTTTGATCCGGGGCTCAGAATAGAATTTCGAGAGTTTCAATAGCTTAGTTAGGTGATTTTGGATGTGTGTGCAAAATTTCAGGTCATTTGGAGGTGTTTTGGTCAGGTTTTTGATGGAATGCGTATTTCGGAAAATTTTAAGAAACTTAAGCTTGAATCCGATGTGATTTAGTGATTTTAGCATTGTTTGATGTGTTTTGATGATTGGAACAAGTTTGAATGAGGTTTTTGGATGTATTGGTGCTTTTGATTGAGATCCCGGGGGCCTCGAGGTGAGTTCAGATATTTTAACAGGAATTTTTGGTAGTTTGCATATAGCTCAAGATTTGCTGCATATGGTATTCTCGCTTCTGTGGATCTTGGACCACAGAAGCGGAGGGCTCACCGCAGAAGCGGTCCCTGGGGTGGTAAAGTAGTTCCGTAGAAGCGGACCATTATTCGCAACAGTGAGTCCGCAAAAGCGGACGGGTAGTCGTAGAAGCGGTGTTGACCTTGAGAGGAAGTTTCGCAGAAGCGGTTTTGGCATTTTAAATGAATATCCGCAGAAGCAGGGATTTGGCCGCATAAGCGGAAACGGGACTGCAGAAGCAGAAAAATGGACTGGTATTAAAGAGTTTTTATTGAATATTTCATCCGCGAGCTTGGTATATTTTCCTCCATTGTTGAGCGACGTCGAGAGCTTTTGGCAAGAATTAAAGAGAGTTTTGACTCGGAATCGATTGGAGGTAAGTCCCTTGACCTAAATACATGAGATTATTATAAATTTAACATATAAATTAGTTGAAATTCATTAAAATGGGGTAAAGCTAGGGCTTGAGAAGTAGTAACTTAAAAATGGAAATTGAAGGATCAAATGGACTCCGATTTTGGTAAATTTGATATGTATGGACTTGTGACGAGACAAGGAATCCAGTGATGTGTATTTTGTAAATTTTCGAGAAGTGGACCCGAAACTCTGGTTTTGCTAGTTTCGAGATTTTTTCTAAATTTCAATTATTTTCGATTGGGTATTGTTCCTTTGGAATATTGTGATGTATTCACTCTGATTTTGGCAAGATTCGATGCATATGGAGGCCGATTTGAGGTGAAAAGGCATCACGAGCTAGAGATTTCACTGGTTCAAGGTGAGTAATGACTGTAAATGATAGTCTGAGGGTTTGAAACCCCGATTTGTGCATCAAAGTGATGTATTGAGGTGACTTGCACGCCGAATAGCGAGCATGGGGGTAGAACACCATTGAAAACTGTGACTTGGTCCGTCCTTGTTTATGAAATTATTACGTATTTGACTGAAATTACTTATTATCATCATAATTTGGGTTGATTGTCGTGTTTGGGCTTCGTGCCAACTATGTGAATCTTTCAGGGATTGATATCTTTGTTTTCGCATTACTTTTGCACATTATTTGATCTCAGTTGAGGGTTTTGATACGTTTTTGCAAACTTTGAAAACTTGAACAATATTTTATGGACGTTTTGAGCTGAGAACCATTATTTTTATACTGCCCAAGTGAAGTATGTGCATTTCTGGACTGAGCATGGATCGGGCTGCGCGCCGCAATAATGTTATAGTGATTTCGGTATATATGGTTGGCTCGGGTTGCACGTCGCAGCGGTATTATATTGATATTGAGGTCGAGGGTTGGTGCCACGAGATGGCTTGATTATTTGCGCTTGGGCTGTTGGAGCCCCTTCGGAGTCTGTACACACCCCCAATGAGCGCCGTCGACGTTAAATATATGGATGGCTCGGACTGCATGCCGGAGTGGGTACTAGAGTGTGTCACACCTCTTTTTTACGCACCCGCAAGGATGCAAAGAGTTTTTCCAATTAAAGGACAATCGAGACGGGATTATTTTAATTATTTCAGAGTCGCCACTTGGGAGATTTATGGTGTCCCAAGTCACCGGTTAAATCCCGAATCGAGGAAAAGAATGACTCTATTTAACAGTCCGCGAACCAGAAATCCGGATAAGGAATTCTATTAACCGGGAGAAGGTATTAGGCATTCCCGAATTCCGTGGTTCTAGCACGGTCGCTCAACTGTCGTGTTTGGCTTATCTATCTGCTTTTTACAATTATGTACTTAGTGCAAGTTAATACCCCTTTACCGCTTTTATTATTGGTTGTGATTTACGAAAGAGAAAGTTGCTTAAAAATATGCTTTCGAATCACGTCACATGAAATGCACCCGGATCCTCAACATGTTCTTATTCAACATTTCGGGGTTTGGATGCGGGTCGCATGAAATGCACACCCGTATTTAAAAGGTAAAACTAAAATATGCGCCCGGATCGACTACTTATTTACACTGTTGAGAAAGGCGTGATATTCGTTAAGAAACGACGCATCTCGAAATCTAAGTATTTGTATGTACATTTATGACGGCTATGTGATTAGTGTAACTATTGGGCGAGGCGTACCTTTGATTCAAATCTAAAGCGAACTACATCCCACTGTATCTTACTTAAGAGTTGATTCCAAATTACTTAAAACTTGCTACGAACCACACCACATGAAATGCGCATGTGGTTCCTGACACGCTTTGTTTACTCTTGCCCAAAATTGGGGCCGGGTCACATGAAATGCACCCCCGACTCTTTTTAATCTAATTACGTCATTCCGTTGAGTAACAATTCCCTAGCTAATCTTGCTTTTAGCATAAGGTCTAACGTTAACAGATTTGGAGATTACACACACGAGCAGAGAAGATTGGATAGAGATACGATAGACTAATTCAGGTTTACGTGCTTATCTAACGACAGTGTATCTTTGGCCTAGCTACACTTTTCCATAACCAAGACTAACAATACAAGCTTAATTGGAGAATAACAGAATGTAATTGAACATAAGAGCTTTAGACGACTACATGTTTCAATAGACTTTATGCATAAGCTTCAAACTTCATTCTTTTCGAACCAAGGAACTACAATAACAGAGGTGTGTACCTGGAATGCGGAAGAACAAGGAAGAGTGAGCAATGGCAATGCAGCAACAAC
>JASVEL010003451.1:0-101023 GCA_032618575.1 Nicotiana noctiflora | reverse complement strand
GGCTGACTGGAACATAGGCAAGACTACCCATGCTGACGGACTTCCTATTCAATGCATCTGCCACCACATTTGTTCTTTCGGGTTGTACAAAATAGTAACATCATAATCCTTCAATAGCTCCAACCACCTCTGCTGCCTCAAGTTCAACTCCTTCTACTTGAACTATTGTAGACTCTTTTGATCAGTGTATACCACACACGTCACACCATATAAGTATGCCTCCAAATCTTCAAAGCATGAACAATGGCTGCCAACTCTAAATCTAGGACCAGATAATTCTTCTTGTGGATCTTCAATTTCCTTGAAGCATAAGCAATGAATCTGCCTTCCTGCATCAACACTACACCAAGCCCGATACGGGAAGCATCGCAATAAACTGTATAAGGCCCTGAACCTATCGGCAAAACCAATATCGCAGTCGTAGTCAGAGCTGTCTTAAGCTTATGAAAGCTCTCCTCACACTCGTCCAACCACATGAACTAAGCACCCTTCTGGGTCAATCTGGTCATCGGGGCTTCTATAGATGAAAACCCCTCCACGAACTGACGGTAATAACCTGCTAGCCCCAAGAAACTCCGAATCTCAATCACTGAAGCTGGTCGAGGCCAATTTTTGACTACCTCAATCTTTTCCGGGTCTACCTAAATACCCTCTACTGATACGACATGACCCAGAAGTGCAACTGAACTCAACTAGAACTTGCACTTTGAGAACTTAGCATATAACTAACTATCCTTCAAAGTGTAAAGAACCACTCTGAGGTGCTGCTCGTGCTCCTCCTGGTTGCGGGAGCACACAAGAATATCATCAATAAAGACTATCACGAACAAGTCTAGATAAGGCCCGAACACTCGATTTATCAACTCCATAAAAGTAGTTGGGGCATTGGTCAACCCAAATGACATGACCAAAAACTCATAACGCCCATACCGAGTGCGGAAAGCTGTCTTAGGGACATCAGACGCCCTAATCATCAGCTGATGGTAGCCAGATCTCAAGTCTATCTTTGAAAACACCTTCGCAGCCTGAAGCTGGTCAAACAAATCATCAATCCTCGGCAGTGAACAATTGTTCTTTATCGCCACCTTGTTCAATTTACGGTAATCAATGCATATCCTCATCGACCCATCCTTTTTCTTCACAAATAACACCAATGCACCCCAAGGAGAAACACTAGGCTTAATAAAACCCTTCTCTAACAAATCCTACAACCAGTCCTTTGACTCCTTCAACTATGGCGGGGCCATACGATATGACGAAATAAAAATGGGCTGCGTGCCTGGGGCCAGATAAATACAGAAAATAATATCTCTATCGGGCGACATACCCGTCAGGTCTGAGGGGAAACGCTCAGGGAACTCCCAAACAATAGGAACAAAGTAAATAGAAGGAATCTCTATGTTGGAATCATGAACATATGCCAAATAAGCTAAGCATCCCTTCTTGACCATACGTCAAGCCTTCACATAAGAAATAACACTGCGGCTGGCATGTCTTGGGGTCCCTCTCCACTCCAATCGGGGCAAATCTTGCAAAGCCAAGGTCACGGTCTTGGCATGACAATCCAAGATAGCATGATACAAGGACAACCAATCCATCCCCAATATAACATCAAAATCCACCAAATCTAAAAGCAATAAGTCAACACGGGTCTCAAGACAATCAAATACTACTATACAGGAATAATGAACTCGATCGACCACTATAGAATCACCTACCGATATAGATATATAAACAAGGATACCCAAAGCATCACTAGGCATAACCAAGTAGGTTGAAAAAGAAGACGACACATATGAATACGTAGACCCAGGGTCAAATAGCACTGAAGCATCACTATCACATACCAGAATAGTACCTATAATAACTACATTGGAAGATTTTGCATCTAGCCTAGACACCGGGGCTAGGCCCCACCTCCCTAAACCATGTCTCTACAGCGATCGACTACTGGCTAACCTCTACCTTCGTCGGTCCAAGATCCTCCTCTACGATCCCTGCCTCCACCTCTATGATCCCTACCCACGCCTCTAGCTGGCTGGGCGAGCTATGGATCACTTGCTGCCTAAATCATAAGGCGAGGACCCTGCTGCTGAGATCTGCCTGAGGCTCAAGGGCAAAACCTGACAATGTAACTGGGGTCGCCACAACATAACAAGACCTCGGCTGCTGCGATTGCTTGCCCTATCGACCTGAATGTCCTTTCCTGAAGCTCTGAAGGGGGGTGCACTGATGGATGCTGATCAGAACAATGCTACTAAGAACCACCATCACCTGGAGTACCATAAGAAACCTGAAGCACTGACTGAAAGGGCCTCAGTGAATGACCTCTACCATAGGAATCCCTACCTCCAAATGAGGTACCACTGACCTACCAGAATGATGAGGCCTCTTATCCGACATTTGACCACCTCTCTATGCAAGGGCCATTTTGACTCTACGGGCCGCATTAGGCGCCTACTGAAAGGAAATATCACTACAGGCTCTTATGGCCATCTAACGACGGATAGGCTGAATCAATCCATCAATAAATCTTCAAACACTCTCTCGCTTAGTGGGGAGTATCACAATAGCATGGCGTGCCAAGTTATAAATTGAGTCTAATATTGTGTAACTGTAATGGAGCCCTGCTGGAGGAACTCAAACTGCCTGCAAAGTGCCTCCCGCTGAGTGACTGGGAGAAACTTCTCCAAAAATAACTCGCCGAACTGATCCCATGTCAAAGCTGGAGACCCTGCTGGTCTAGATAGAAAATAATCCCTCCACCAAGTCTTGACAGATCCTGCAAGCCGAAAGGTGCCAAAGTTGTCCCATTGGTCTCCACTATACCCATGGTCCTAAGGATCTCATGACAGCTGAATAAGAAATCCTATGGATCCTCTAATGAAGCACTGTTGAATATGGTGGTTAAGAGCTTGGAGAGTCGATCAAGTCTACACAAAGCATCCGAAGACATTGTCGCTCCACTGATGGCCTAAGATGTAGTACCTGGCTGAGCTATCACAGCTGGCTGAACCATTGGGACATGAGTCAGGGGAGCTACCTGCTCCGGAATACATATAACAGGAGTCTGGACCCCTCATCCAGCATGAGAAGTGGCTGGTGCTACTGGCAGAAAACCCGTTCTAGTGACACTCTCCATAATGCCTTTCAATTTGACTAGAGCTTTCTGAAGATCTGGGGTGACCATGACCCCTCTCGGGACCTGAGCTGGGCCCACCAGAGCTGCTAGTGCTGGAACCTCCTCATCATAGTCAATATGAGGCTCCACCTCTGGGACTGCTGCCCGGGGCTGAGGTCTGCCCCTGCCTCGGCCTCTAGCACGGCCTCGGCCTATGCCCCTCGCAGGAGCTGCTACAATGGGCTCGGGCCTCTGCGGGCTAGAAAAGGAAGCACGTGTTCTCGCCATTTGCAAAAGAACATAGTAAAAAGACAATCGATATTTGAGAAACATAATCGCATGACAAGAAAGAACAAAAGTGAAACTTTTCCTACCTCTGTAGCCTCTAGGGTAAATGCAGACGTCTCTGTACCGATCCCTCAGACTCTACCAAGTTTGTCCATGTGTAGCGAGACCAATGCAACCTAGAGCTCTGATACCAACTTGTCACGACCCAGATTTCCCACCATAGGTAGTCGTGATGGCGCCTACTATTGGAGCTAGGCAAGCAAAATATTTAAACCTTTTTTGATAACAACATAATAGCAAATAACAATAATAAACCTTTAAATCCAAGCGGAAGTTTTTTATAACATAAATAACTGAAAACCAAAAAAAATGCGGAAGTTTAATATTTCACTACCCAAGACTGGAGTCGCTATCTCACGAACCATTAATGAATGCGGCAAACAAGTCTGAACAGAAGAATACAGAGTGTCTGTCCCGATGCAATGAAAAAAAACATAAAATAGGGAAAGGGACTCCGGCCAGTGAACGTCAGCTAGGCTACCTCGTAGTCCTTGGATTGAAGTCAGCTTCCACTCAAAGTGCTACTACTGTGGTCCAAAAGCTTCTTCAGTACCGTGATCTATGCAAAAAGCACAGAAGTGTAACATCCGCACAACCAACCCCATATGCTGGTAAGTGCCTGGCCTAACCCCGGCGAAGTAGTGACGACACTAGACAGGACTACCAAATCAACCTGTGCAGTTTAATATATATATATATGTGCAATAAAAGAAAAGAATACCAAAACTAAACAGTTAAAACGGAGGGAACATGCTATGGTGGAGTAAAATCCGGATATAAAAGTCATCAACTTAGATAAGAAACAAGACACAACCATAATTAACAAAAGAAAGAAATCCAATAGTTGCACAAAATCAACCTTCGTGCTTTTACTCTCATCCTCACCCAAAGCAATCAAATAAAATACACGGCATCACCCTTCATGCAAATATAATCAACAATGGCGCGGAATGACCCTTCTTGCATTATCATTCTTCCTCACCCAAACATCAATTACATCCAATGGACGAGGGAAATAAACAATAATAAGAAATGTCCCGGCAAGGGTAAAATACAAATAAATAACTAAATCCCGGCAAGGGAGCAATGAGAACAACTTTCACATCCCGGCAAGGGAGATAATCAATATACTCAACCATTCCGGTAAGGTATTAATCACATCTCTTTCCAATTCTTTTATTTCTTACTCAATAGTATTTGTATCGTTCGAGCCAACGATCCAAAGAATTTACAATTAATAATTAATCCTCAAACTCTTCACATTATATGGAAGTCATTAATTATCTTGGAAGAGTGCAAAAATATACCAAAACAAGTACCAACAAAGACCCACAGTCATGCTAGACACTGATGTATAGATACTCGTCATCATGCCTATACACCGTACTCGATCATTTAGAAATTAGCAATTAATAACACTCATATTCCCTTAAGCCAACGTTAAATCAAACACTTACCTCGGTCCAAAGAATAGCAATCAACTCTCCAATACCACATTTCTCCTAAAATCTGACCCCAGAACAATGGTATCTAGGCATAATTAATACAATAATATCAATTAGGGATCAAAAATATAATCCCATAACATATAAATGAGTTCTCTAGCATCCTTCCAGAAATACAAAAATTTGACACCGGACCCACATGGTCCAAACATGAGGCTCGGATCAAAACCTAGTCACCTATTATCTCACGAGTTCAAATAAATAATTTGTTTTATGATTCGACCCCAAATTGAGGTTGAGTCACCCAAAATTTCCAAAACCCTAACTCTACCCAAAACATGCTACTTTAAATTCATGATTTAAGGCTAGGAAATTAGTGATTAGATGAAGAAATTAAGAGAGAATGAAGTTAAGAACACTTACCTAGGAAGATATGGAGGAAAAGGCTCTTCAAAATCGTCTTTAGGGTGTTAGGGAGAAGAGTTTGTGTGGAAAAATGAGTGAAATCTCGTGCTGCTACTGTTTTGGAAATTAAAAATATTACTGCGCAAGATTACCCTTCGCGTTCGTGGGAAAGGGACCGAGTTTGCGAAGGTTAGATAGGGCAATGAATCGCGTTTGCGATGGGAAGGTTGCGAACGCAAAGACGAAAAAGCTGGGGGCCAGGGACTACTATATGCGAACGCGATAATGGGGTTACGAACGCGTTGAAGAGGGAAGGCTGAGCTACGCGAATGAGGAAGTGCAAGCGCTAACGTGATGACTAAAATGAGGGCTACGTATTCTGAGTCAAATACTCTACGCAAACGCGATAAGGCAGATGAAAACACGATGAAGGACGAAGTTGAAGCTTCGCGAACGCGAGAGGCCTAATGCAAACACGAAGAAGAAAATCACTGGGCACTTGTTGGAGATTTTCTGCAATTTTCCTAAGTGAAAGACTACCCCAAACACCTTCGAAACACTCAAGAGCCCTCAGGTCTCCTAACCAATAACACATACTCACTCAATAACATCCTACGAACTTACTTGAGTGATCAAATCATCAAAACAACATCAAAACCAATGAATCAAGCCTCAAAATCATCATTTCCAATTCAAACTTCTTAAACACCCAACTTTAGATAATTAGGTCTGAAATACGTCAAACGACGTCTGATTTCAATCAAACTTCACAGAAAGCGCTTAACACATATTTAAGACATGTACCGAATGTCGAAACCAAAATACGAGCACGATACCATAGTCTTTTAATCAATTTTTATTTTCATATTTTTTAATAATTTCAGAAAAACAATTTAATAGAAAAATTCTTTTACCGAGTTCTAGACCTCGGATTTCAAATCCGGGTACATGCCCGAGTCCCATATTTTTCCACGGACCTCCGGGACCATCAAATCATAGGTTCGGATTCGTTTACCAAAATTATTGACTGAAGTCAACTTTAATCTTATTAATATTAAAATTCTTCAAATGTTTCACATAATCCACATATTTCAATATAAAAATTTTTTGGTTACTCGCCCGGACTACGCATACAAATCGAGGAAACTATAAGTAAGGTTTTCAAGGCCTTGGAACACGAAAAGAGAGAAAAATCTGTTGATGACCCTTTGGGTCGTCACAAAAGATTGATCAATGCTAATGTGTATAGATTACCAGCAATTAAACAATGTTAAGATCAAGAATAAGTATCCACTATCGAGGATTAATAATTTGTTAGACCAGCTTCAGGGTGCTCCCCGATTTTCAAAGATTGACTTGACATCTGGCTACCATCAGTTGATAACTGTCGTATTTGATTTTATCTGATTTCCATATATATTCTATTTTTATGTGCTTTCTATTAATAACCCACTTTTATAGTATTTATTATTTTTCTTACAAGAATTGCAACGTCGTGAAAATATATCTCGAACAACGCAATACCAATACACCAGTGGGTTTTAATACATTTCGACTTCGTTGAGATTTGGATTTGGGTCACTGTCACGACCCAAACCGAAGGACCGCGATGGGCACCCGGTGCCTTACTCAACTGAATACCAACATAACATATCTTTCTTACCATACCATCATTAGTGAATGAGCCAGAAAACCCATCATGAGATAACAATAATAAAACATAAGAGGATACTCAACATATAAGCACCCAGCATGATATGCAAACTTATATATATGACATACGGGCTTGTAAGGCCAACATGACCCTTTGTAAACTCAAAACATAGGCCGACAAGGCCATACAAGTATTCATACACGTGACATCTGTCTACAAGCCTCTAAGAGTACATGAATGCCATAAATGTCGGGACAGAGTCCCGCCATACAAAACAATACGCGTCTAAATAATACTAAACAGACGAGCAACTCCGAAGCAAATGGAGCGCACCAACATCTTCCTCTGAGTTGATAGCCTACTTGGAGGGCTCTCGACCTGCCTAGCAGGACATTCGGGCATGAAACGCAGCGTCCCCAGGCAAAAGGGACGTTAGTACGAATAATGTACCGAGTATATAAGGCATGGAAGGATAAATAAGAACAATAATGTAAAAAGAGGTAGATGAGATACAACATGTAACATCTAAGTGCCTCTGGGGGCTACTGATATGAAATGCATAATACATATATATACATAAATATTTTTTTTTAAATCGTCATCACCATATCGTACCCGGCCTCAAAGAGGACTCGGTAAAAACGTACCCGGCCATCATAAGGCTCAGTAGAATCGTACCCGACTACGTGGAGCTCGGTAAAACCCAACTGATCACTGGTTGCACAATAGGTGCCGTACCCGGCCGACTATAGCGTGGCTCGGTAGAGTAAGATAGATACATATATATAATGCATGCTCGACTCATGGAATCACGTTCTAACTTTTTAGAGTGACTTAAGAACATTATGAACATCCATACCCTGAATATGAACTTTAGTAATATTCAAGGATCATACACACTTGTTTAGAATAAATTTATAAGGAAAGAATAACATGAACAACTTTAATTGCTAGGAGTAGATCCGTTATGCAGTAGCGTATTCATTTCACTTTAGATCATGCCAAAAGAAAGAAGGAAGTGCCTTAATATACCTAGACCGAAGAAATTCACTCTTATTCGTTTTAGCAACTGGGAAGGTCTACGTCTTCTCTAAGCAAAATAAACACCGCAAAAAGTTCCATGGCATATCTGAAAACCATAGGGCAATAGTCCTTCCAATAAAAATCGATGGAATGATGTGAAGGTGTAAATTGGGAACCGTTCATGGGAAAATACATTTTAATTCTAGCCTGATCTCAAAAATCTGATTTGTCTCACTTCACGGATAGGCACAGGAGTAGTTTTGCCAACAGAATACCCGATACCAAGTTGCAAATTAAACATCAGATAGTAGCTCTTACGGCCTTCTAGAAAGTACACACATGACCTCTGTTTTACTTCTTTAAACTTAATCCGTTGTTTAATTTTGCGAGATAGCCTACTTATATTTATAATCCTTTCTTTTATTAGGACTCCTTGCGTGTATTCTCTTTTATATGCTACAGAACCAGGTTCCAGAAAATCACTTTTGTCATCATGAGAGCTTTGAGATAATACACTTGATGAATCACAGGCCAACATGTCTTTGCTGTGATGTAGCCCTCAGTGATATGCTCCCTGAACCTTTAAGCAAACTATAGGAGAATCTCTCTGAAATACTACGCTTCACTTTAGGTTTCACAGACTCTGAAATAGATGATGAAGTATGTGACAGCTGCCTTTTTCCTCTTCTCGTCATGCCTATCACTGGACTTCCCCCGAAAGCGATGCTTACTTCCCGCAGGATAAAACATTCCAAGTCCATCTTTTAGCCCTTTAGTCCATACCCCAAAGCAGTAACTTCCATCAGCAAATCGGTAACAGCCTGAACCATGTCTTAAACCATTCAACCAAAATGTACGGGGTCGAATCAGACGGGATAAATATGAGTCGAGTACACCTCCCCATACAGCCATAGACGTCGAGTATACCTTCCTCCACGCCCATACGACGAGACGGAGTACGCTCCCGACTATAAAACCGTATTGGCAAACTCGCCCGTCTAGGCGCCTCGTCTTCTCCGTCTATTTCCGTCTTTGTAATAACAGTAGTTCTGGAATAAAGTAATGTGTTGGCGAGGGGGCATTCCTTCTATATAAGGAAAGGCCTCCCTCATTTGTAAAGGAAGTGTTATTATTCATTAATAATACAACCTCTACCTATCATTCTCTCTCTATCTCATCTCTCTATTGTTGGCTAGCTTTGATATTTTAAGTTCACTTGCGATTTCACTAGAACAATCTACATACGAATCATAGATCTGTCCTTGAATATATTACCACTGATTCCGATTTACCCTCTTATAATCATTGATTGTCCCTAACTCAAAAAGTAACCGATAGATTTTGGGTCAAAAAATTTGGCGCCATCTGTGGGGATTTCGAGAATCAAACCCGTAGTATACATCCAAAGGATCAGATCATCAGACAAAACCCAAAAATGGCCAAAAACAACACCCGATCCAAAGCTATAACGGAAGTTACCACCAACCTCTTCAGTTCCCTGAAGCAGGCCGGTGGTAGCGCTGCCGTCAATACCATCCCTGATATTACACTTGAGGCGGAAGCCTCACCTTCCCCCTTCGGGAATCTTGCAACCTTGCAGGAGAAAGATACCTCACTTAAAAAGAAACACCCCCAGCGGTCAGGAAATTACTGAAGGAATGGCTAACGAGCGCCCTGAGCGGCTCAGTAGAAAAACCACCGCGGAGTTACGAAAATGTACCACCAATAACAAGCAACACCTTCGCAGGAGACGAGCAGCAAGAAACACAAACCAACAGCCAACCCGTCGAAACGCATATGCATGATGATACGTTGGCCTCCATTCTAAGGAAGATGGAAGAAACGGAGATCGAAAACCAGGCCCTCCATGACCAAATGAAGGAACATCAAGATAGGGTTGACAAGATCCTAGGAGCACCTAAACTGCTACCCAAACGAGACGTAGGAAGGTTCGTAGAGCAACCCTACTCCGAGAAACCCTGATCCATTACGTCACCGCTGTGAAAGGTAACGACTTGTCTAAGGAACATGTACCATCAGTACTGCTGAAAAAGTTCGGCGAAACATTGACTGGATGAGCCTTGACCTGGTATTCCCAACTACCCGCCAAAGCAATCGCAACCTTCGAAGAAATGGCAGATAAGTTCGTCACAGCGCATGCTGGCGCTAAGAAGGCAGAAGGAAGGGTAAACGACATCTTCGCCATCAGACAAATCACGGGCAAAGGCCTCATGGACTTCCTCGCCAGATTCAAGAAGGTAAGGATGAGCTTACCAAACGTGTCGGAGGGCATGGCGATAGCAGCTTTCCAAAACGGACTCAGCAGGGACGGCTCCAGAGCAACCAAGAAACTACTAAGCCGGCTCATTAAATATCCTCCTACAACCTGGGACGAGATCCATAATGCCTACTGCGCGCCGAGGTACGGGCAGACGAAGAGGACCTCAACGGACCAACCCGACGACTGACAGCCAATACATCCAGACACAAAGAGAGATCGACGACACGAGGGACGCCGGGAACTCCCCCTCGCCCCAGTAAAGAACGACATCAGCCTTACATGAGATCTCCTATTCCACCTCCTCACCATGCGGACACACTCCAACGCCATCTCGCCATATTTAGAAACGAACTAGGTACACCCCCTTTTACTTTCATCACATAACTTCTGTGTTTCTCCTTCAGAGATTGTGTACGCACTGGAGTATCTCGGCACCAAGGTGCAATGGCCTCAGAAAATGAAATTGGACCATGCCACAAGAAAATCAAATGTTATGTGTGAATTTCACAAAGAACGGGGGCACATGACCGAAGACTGCATTGCCCTACGACTGGAAGTCGTCAAGATGCTAAACCAAGGGTACCTGAAGGAGCTACTCAGCGACAAGGGGAAGACTAATTTTGCACGCGGGCGAGAGCGTTCCCGTGCGCCCCCGAGACCACCCTCCCTAACACGCACAGTGAACATGATCGTTGGAGATGGGAACAACGTCGCCATCAATCATGTCAATTCACCAACACACACAGACTGAAGAGGATCATCTCCCACGAACGGTACGATGACCTCGAAGGAAGTATCACCTTTGATAAGTCTGACGCCAATGGTTTGATTTTCCCCCATTATGATGCTTTAGTTATTAGTTTACATATCATTGATACGAATGTCAAAAGAGTCATGATCGATGACGGAAGCAGCGCTTGCATCATCCAACCGAGAGTCCTCTCACATTTGGGACTCGAGGACAGGATAACCCCCCACTGCATAACTCTAACTGGTTTTAACAATGCAGTGGAGCGCACATCGAGAGAAGTGACTCTACCTGTCCTTGCATGAGGAGTCACCCTGGAAACCACCTTTCATATGATGAATCAAGAGACGACATACAATGTCATCATCAGGCGCCCGTGGATACATGACATGTGGTCGGTCCCCTCGAGCTTATATGGAGTGGTTAAGTTCCTTACTCCATGGGGAATATTCAACATCAAGGGAGAACCGTATACAGTGCAAGAGTGCTATAAAATAACATAAGACTGCGCCCACACCCGCCCACTGAGCGGGGCAAGCGCAGAGGCATAGCAATCAGCCGTGTCAGGGACCAAATACCCGACAACCGACGCCATCAGAGAGCCAGATGTTGTGGAAGCTTGTACGGCTATGGTCAAAGATCTTGACCCGGTTCAGCTAGATCATAATGACCCCGAAAGAAAGGCGTACATAGGCGACAGGCTCACCGACCCGGGTATATATCATAAATTTAGTACTAACCATGCAGACACATTTGCTTTTTCCCATGCAGACATGCCAGGGATCTCGCCAGGTATCTCCACCCATAGGCTCAACGTCGACCTGCTACACCCGCCGGTAAGACAAATCAGGAGAAAGTTCAACGCCACAATCAACGAGGCTGTTCGCAAAGAAGTAGACAAATGACTAGCCAATGGCTTTGTCAGGGAGTCAAAACATCCACAATGGATCGCCAATGTGGTAATGGTCAAATAGAATAATGGAAAATGGAGGATGTGCGTGGACTTCACTGACCTAAACAAGGCTTGTCCTAAGGATTCCTTCCCCCTCCCTCACATCGATCAACTGATCGACGCCACCGCCGGATATGAACTACTAAGTTTCTTGGACGCTTACTCTGGTTTTAACCAAATCCTGATGGCCGAGGAAGGTCAAGAGAAAACCATGTTTATCACACACCACTGTACCTACTGTTACAGGGTAATGCTCTTCGGGCTCAAGAATGCGGGGGCCACATACCAAATGCTGGTCACTAAGATGTTCAAAGAGCAACTTGGGAAAACCATGGAGATTGACATAGATGACATGCTAGTGAAGTCTGCAAGGAATGAATACCACATCGACCACCTACGAGAGGCCTTCGAAATACTGAAAAAATATAGGATGAAGCTGAATGCCGAGAAATGCGCCTTCGATGTGGCGTCAGGAAAGTTTCTAGGGTTTCTCATATCCCAAAGAGGGATCGAAGTCAACCCCGATCAGATCAAGGCAATCGCCTCAATGCCCGAAACACTCAACATCAAGAAATAGGTCCAGAAGTTGACATGTCGAATAGCCGCCCTCTCCCGCTTCATCTCTCGATCCTCAGACAGATGCCACAAATTCTTCAGCGCATTAAGAAAGGACAACGAATTCCATTGGAATGACGAATGCGTCAAAACCCTGCAAGGACTGAAATCATATCAATCGTCTCCACCATTGCTATCAAAAGAAAAACTAGGTAAGCCTCTACTGACGTATCTAGCAGTATCGGAAGTTGCGGTTAGTGCGGTACTGGTTCGTGAAGGAAAAGGTATGCAATCGCCCATCTAGTACATCAGTAAGACCCTAGTGGATGCCGAGACTTAATACCCGCACCTCGAGAAATTTTCTTTGGCACTAGTCACGGCTTCTAGAAAGCTGAGACCCTACTTCCAATGCCATCCCATCAAAGTAGTGACCACATTCCCTCTGAGGAGCATCATGCACAAGCCCGAACTATCGAGCCGTCTCGCCAGATGGGCCATAGAGTTCAGCGAGCATGATATCACTTATATTCCCAGAACTTCCATCAAGTCACAAGTTCTCGTTGACTTCGTGGCCGATTTCAGTGTTAAAATATCACCAGAGGCGGAGAAGAAAGCCTTGCAGGCCGCTTCGAACACCGACCCTTGGATTCTCTACACCGATGGGGCCGAAAATGCCTCGGGATCGAGACTTGGACTCGTCATCGATGTTCCCACAGGAGAAATCATTCGCCAGTCCATATGATGTCCCGAGATGACTAACAATGAGGCAGAATATGTAGCTGTTATTGCAGGTATAAAATTAGCCATCAGGTACGAAGCTCGCCGACTTGTCCTACAATACGACTCACAACTCGTGGTAAATCAAGTCACCGGGACTTATCAGGTCAAGGAAGAAGCAAAAATACCGAGAAAAAATTTGCAAACTAATGGCACAACTCGATGAATGCCACTTTGAACAGGTTCCTAGGGTGCATAACACCGAAGCGAATGGACTGGCTAAGTTGGCGGCTGCCGCCACCAACCTGAATAAAGAAAGCACTTTCACCCTCCTTCACTCAGCGATCGACCATAGCGAGGTACTCTCCCAGTATCTGACTTGGGACTGGTGCAACCAATTTGTATCATATCTGCACTATGGAAATCTACTACCCGACAAAAAAGAAGCAAGAAAGCTTCGCACATAGGCAGCAAGGTACTATATGATAAACAACGACCTCTATAAGAGGACTTTAGGACGACCCCTGGCTAAGTGCCTAGGTCCCAACCAGACGACGCTGGTATTAGAGGAGATACATGAAGGTCATTGCGGCTCTCATACAAGCAACCGAGCACTCGTGCAATGTCTAATACGGGCTGGGTACTACTGGCCTACCATGAAAAAAGATACAGCAGAATATGTTCGCCAGTGCGAGAAATGTCAAAAGTTCTCCCCTCTGATACATCAGTCAGGGGAACCTCTCCATTCGGTCACATCACCATGGCCCTTCATCAAATGGGGAATGGACACCAGTGGACCGTTACCTGTCGGACGATGAAAGGTACATTTTTTATTACTTTTAACTGACTATTTTCCAAGTGGGTGGAAGCAGGTGCCTACGCCCAGATTCGCGAGCAAGAGGTCATCACCTTCATTTGGAAGAACATCATATGTCGCTTCGGCATCCCTAAAGAAATAAGCTGCGACAACGGACGATAGTTCATACGGCAAAAAACAACCGACTTCTTTGACAAAATGGCATATCAAAAGAATACTTGCAACGCCATATCATCCAGCTTCCAACGAACAAGCAGAGTCATCCAACAAAACCATACTGAATATTCTGAAGAATAAACTCGAAGACGCTAAAGGATTATGGCCCGAGTTACTGCCAGAAGTACTATGGGCACACAGAACTACCCCCAATTCCTCCACAGGAGAAACTCCTTACTTGTTAGTCTACGGAACTGATGCCCTCATACCTGTCAATGTCGGTGAGCCAAGCCTAAGGTACTCGCACACAAGCGGAAATGAGAACGATGCAAATCGACTACAAGACCTTGATGAAGATGAAGAAAGAAGGGAAATGGCCCACATTAGGCTAGTGGCCAAAAAACAACAGATGGGGAGATACTACAGCAAGAGAGCAAAAATTCGACTACTCAAAGTAGGCGACTATGTGTTAAAAGCCAAGACACTGGCATCCAAAGACCCTAACGAAGGAAAGTTGGGCACCAATTGGGACGGACCCTACAAAATCACCACATCAGCAGACAAAGGCTCTTTCCGGCTAGAGACCATGAACAGGAAGACGCTCCAAAATAACTAGAACATCTCCCACCTCAAGCATTTCCATTTTTAGAAAGCGTATCCCCCAAGTCGTACTATTTTTCCCTCATCCGAGTTTTGTCCTAATTGGGTTTTCTCGGAGAGGTTTTTATTGAGGCTATGAAGCAGACGCTCGGGAATGCTTAGAAGTTTAAATCTGATACTCCATGCGTTCCGATGATCAGCACGAATGGCATATCACAGGGACTAGGGCTACGGCCATCTCCAATGTATGAAAGTCTACGGCCATCTGCAATGTATGAAGGCTACCGCCATCCCCAATGTATAAAAGGCTACGACCATCTCCAATGTTTGAAAGGCTATGGCCATCTCCAATTTACGAAAGGCTATGGCCATCTCCAATGTACGAAAGGCTATGGCCATCTCCAATGTATGAAAGGCTACGACCACCTTAGATTTATGAAAGGCTAAGGCCCTAACAGTGTAAAGAGCGACCACGGTCATCACCGAAAAACAAAAGGCCACGGCCACTCACAAACGCAAAAAGCTAAGGCCTTGATGGCGTAAGGAGAGACTACGGTCACTTCCAATATCTAAAAGGCTAAGGCCCTAACAGCATAAGGAGAGACTACGGTCATCTCCGACAAACAAAAGGCCACGGCCACTCATAAATGCAAAAGGATAACGCCTTGATGGCATAAGGAGAGACTACGGTCACTTCCAATATATAAAAGGCTAAGGCCCTAACAGCATAAGGAGAGACTACGATTATCTCCGACAAACAAAAGGCCACGACCACTCAAGGCTAAGGCCGTAACAACGTAAAGAGAGACTACGGTCATCTCTGATAAATAAAAGGCCAAGGCCACTCATAAAACGCAAATGGGATAAGGCCCTAAAATCATATAAAAAGACTATGGTTGCCTCCGATAAACAAAAGGCCATGACCGGCCACAAATGCGGAAGTCCACAGCCACTTCTGAACGCATAAAACAGCCAAAGTGAAAGCAATAGCAGTGTAAAAGAAAAAAACAAAAGTGGCCATGACCGGAGTCAATCCAACCTTACTACGGCAACTTAACTCAACTAAAAGTCACGCCACACGCAAAAGAGAAATTGCAAAAGAAGACATAAAAGCACAACAATTCCCACGAAATCATCATAAATCATTTAATAGATTACCAATTTACAACATAGCCTCGATTACAAAAAAGGGGAGAAAAAGTCCTATCTAACCATCCTGGCCCCCGCCATCTTCCGCACCGACCGCACCGTCAGCACGGTCCCCATCGCCCTCGGCTCGGAACGCCCTAGAAATCTAAGACCCTGTGCCCAATTGGTCCACATTCACAAAGGTACAACCCTCTTGGTCCGGAGAGTCGGGGTTATACCCACACGCCTCGCGCGCAACCCTAACAAGGCGATGCTGAGTTTCGACCTCTGCCTCAGTGGCTCTACCGACGACCAGCAGCTCTTCGAAAGCAGCCCGCCTCGCCTCAACATACACCCACATATCGTGAGCCTCACGAGATATACCGCCAACTAGAATAATAGTCTCCGCCTGCTAAGGGGCAACCACCTCAGCCGTTGCGGCCCCGAGCTTGGCGGTAAGGGCATCAATCCTGGCACGTAACTCTGTTGCCTCCGCCATTACCATACGGCCCAGTTCCAGTTCTCCCTCCTACTGCTGGAGAAGACTCTCCAGTTCGGTGCTTCGAGTAACAGCGGCCATCAAGTTTACGTCCGTCCTCTCCAGCTGGGCCGTACGCTCCAGCAGCTGATCCTCTGCTAGCTCCAAACCCTCACGGAAAACTCAAAACTGAGGGTCCTGGGTGTAGAGGTCCGCCAATGTTTTATGGTTATTACGGGCCTCCCGGTATTTCTTCGACGCTTTCTTAAGGGCAGCATTCTTCTTTCGCTCCCATTGGCCTTGCACCACCTCCAAGATGAGGGTCTAAGAAAAAGGATAAAGAAAAGAGATAGTTCAAAATGACACAACGCCTCAGGGCTAGTGAAAGAACTATGAAAAACACTAATAAAGTCATACCTACAAGGCAGCGCTAGTGACACGATGAGACAAATCCCTGTCGCTCACGGCCTTCAAAGACTCTGTCTCGGTAGATCCACATAACAAGGACATGTCCGCCACAGCCTGCTCGTTGTCCAGCAGTAGGTTGCATCTCGTAGGGATCATAAGCCGATGGGTAGGACTTATCATCACCATATCTGTAAGGCCCCGTAAAATTTTTGTGCATAAAACCTAGTAGATGTGGTGTTATGGTCCGAATGATGTGTTAGGAATGCGTAGAATTCTTCGCGGCGAGCTAGCTCGCCGCGGTTCGGACCCTTGGTAGTGATTTAAGTTTCAAAAATGTAGAGAAATAATTTTTCCGAAAAAGTGCCAAATATGCGGTCAAGAATGCGACCGCAAACCTGACATGCGGACCGCATTCTTGCCGCAAAACGTTCCGGAGAGTTGCCCAAAATCGTGTCAAAAGTGCGGTCGATATGCGATCGCATGTCAAATCTGCGGTGCACTTTGCGACCGCAGAATCAACATGCGGTCCGCATAGTGACCGCATTCCTTAACAGAACCTGTATAAAATTTGGGGCAATTCTGCGGTCACTATGCGGACCGCATGTTGATTCTGCGGTCGCATAGTGCACCGCATAATTGACCCCGGCCCAAATTTTTGTAACATTTTGAGCCGATCTCATCTTTAATATAACACCTTTCTTCTTCATTTTATCATATCATCTCACCAAAATTAGAGAGAGAAGAGAGGGTTTTTAGAGAGAGAAGTTCTTCATCTTCAAAGATGGTTCCAACTACTTAATTCCAAGGGATCCTAGGGCAAGGATTCAACTTCCCCAATCTTTTCAAGGTAAAAACCCTAACTATTTTCTTTGATTTTCAGTTTTAAATTGGGTAAAGAGAGGTTTGCATATAATAGCTTTTGAAAATAGAATTTTTACACTCATGCATGATTATTGAACTTGATTTCTAGTAAAAAGAAGTGAGTAGGAGTAAGAGTCTTCAAGAACAAGGTTGGCAAGAGTAGGATATCTTGGGTAAGCATAAAGTAGGAGGAAAAATCATCACCAGGTATGTATGGCTAATTTTGATTCTTGTGAAATCGCCTATATGTGTGAAGTTTGTTTGTTTCGTGTTAATTTGACAAATTGTGTGAAATTCTTGATGTTGTTGGTGGTTATTCAAAGTTTGTTGTCGAGCTATGAGTGATGTAAAATGAGAGTTTAATTTGGCAAAAGAATTGTGAATAATGACTATGATGGCCTATATGGTACCTTGTGGAAAATAAATGAAACACTTGAGAATTGGTTTATTGTGGAAAGAGATGAAACACTTGAATTGTGGAAATATTGTAACATGGTTGTGATATTGAATTGAGAAGAAATTGAGAACATGAACCAATGTGTGAGTTGCTTATTTGAACTTGTTGAAATTGTGTGTAGTACCTTATCTGCTGTTTGAAATTGTTGTGTTTTCAACTGTAAGGCGGGGTCGTGTTGCGCGCCGCAACGTGGTGAAATAAGGTGTGGGTTAGGGTGATAAGGGTGGCCGAGGTAATAAGGGTGGTCAGGGGCAATAAGGATGGAAAGCGATCGAAATCGCTATTGAAAATTGATACAAAAATCAATAATGTGAAATTGTGAAAGGAGACAGAGCAGGAGAGTTTGCAACCTGTGGGGCACTGATCGCCCCTTTGTTTGACTACTTGTGCTTTACGTGATTGATTGGTTATTGTTAAATTGGTTGATTGTAGAAAGTGCTTTGTGTTGAGAATTATTTGAAATAAGGAAAATGTGGAAACATGGTTGGGTGGCTTAATTAATTGTTGATGTAATTTAATGGCTTGAGTTTACTTGGGACAAAGTTTGTCCATACATACCAGTACAATTTAAGTGTATTGACGTCCCTTTTGCCGGGGGCGCTACATTCGTGTCATGATTGTAGGTGGATCAGTAGCAGGCACTTCAGCTCATCGGCAGTAGTATCCTTCTCCTTCCATTGCCCGTTTTGGTGAGCCCCTTTCTTCCTCGGGGCCTTGTGTGGTTCTTGCCACTTCGGTTTAGATTTTCATTTTAGTTTTGTAAGGTATAGCCGGAGCCTTGTTACCGGCAAGTATTGTATTTCCCTTTTTGTATCCTAGAGGCTCCATAGACATGTAAACCTGTGGGATTGTGGCCTATGTATATGTATGGGGCGTTGTAAATATAAATTATGAACTTGTTAGTGAATCAATCACATGGTTATGTTTATGCATTATGAAATCAGTCATTATGATTAGTAATATATTTGGTTAATGAGAAACAGTCAACACAGGGGTAACGCGTGGGAATGAAAGGCACCCAGGTCCGCTTGATTGGGGCAACCCGGTCAGGCGCCGGTCATGTCCCTCGATTTGGGGCGTGACAAACTTGGTATCAGAGCTTAAGGTTTTAAAGTGTCCTAGGATGTCTCGGAGCCGTGTCTAGTAGTGCCCTTCTTATAGGTGTGTTGTCGACCACATCATATAAGTAGGGGGCTACACGAGCATTTAGGAATTTACCTACTTCTTTGTTAATCTATATCGTGCGGTAAAGTGCAATGTGGAGATATCCGTGTCTAATTCGTGCCTTGTTCCCAAATTTTCAGAATATGGCACCTAAGAAGAAGGCTAGACTCGGCCTTAGGGCCAATGCCGACCCAAGTGCAGCTGTTAATCATGTACCCGATGCCGTGGGAGAGAATGACCCACCAGTCCCGAATTTGCCTGGCCCATCTGTTCAAAACCCAAGTGTCCCTATTCCAGCCACGGCAGAGGATGCTACCATTCCTCCTGCCGGTGTTCTTGACTCAGACACAGTTCCCGCTTCGGGCTCTGGTATCTCTAATGAAGAACTTAGGGGAGCCATCCATATGTTAACACAGTTAGTGGCCGCCCAGGCCCAGAGATCCCATGATGCCCCTGCATCCTCCGGCGGACAGGGAGATTCCTTTGGCTCCAGAGTCCATCAATTCTTGCGATTGGCCCCTCCGGAATTTTCAGGCACCGATCCAGAGGCTGACCCACAGGACTTCCTTGATGAGATATACAAGACCCTCAGAGTGATAAAGGCTACATATATAGAGGGAGTAGAGTTAGCTTCTTACAGGCTGAAGGGAGCGGCACGTTCATGGTTCGAAATGTGGGAGGATTCCCGTGAAGAAGGGAGCCCTCCGGCCAGATGGGATGAGTTCGTAGATGCATTCATAGACCACTTCTTACCTGCTGAGGCAATGGCAGCCCGTGCCACTGAGTTCGAGGTTCTCAAACAGGGCGGTATGAGTGTTTGGGAGTATCACATGGAGTTCGTAAGGTTGTCCAAGTACGCTCCTCATTTAGTGTCGACCATGGATGCCCGGGTTCGACGGTTTGTTCAGGGCCTTAGCCCTTCGGTAGTGAATGAGGCCGCCACAGCAACTTTGCACTCAGATACGAACTATGGGAGGATTGTGGGGTTTGCTCAGGCCACAGAGGCCAGGAAATTGAAGATTCATGCAGAAAGAGAAAGTAGCAGTAGGGCCCAGTCAATGGGTCATTCAGGGAGATCACTTCCAGGGAAAGGGTCATCAGGGCCATCCCAGTCATATGCTCGGTCCTCCGCGAGTGCACCGCCATCCATGCACGGTCATCGGCAGGGCGATTACTCGAGACACTGGTTCGGACGGCGAGGAGGTCTCGTCGGTCCGGTCATCTCGGGGTGAGATCCCAGCAGCAGGGGAGACCTACATGCCCCAAGTGTGGGAGATTTCATACAGAAACTTGCTACCTTGACCTTCCAGTGTGCTTCGGGTGTGGGGTGAGAGGTCACATTCAGCGGGACTGCCGTGCACCCCGTCAGGGTATAGGTAGGGGATCTGCTCAGTCATCCGGTTCTTCAGGTGCTACATCATCAGCGCGTACTCCAGCAGCAGCAGGGCGTGGTGCAGCTAGGGGTGGAGCTTAGGGTAGGGGTGGACCTAGCCGATTCTATGCATTGAGTGGCCACCAAAATGCCGAGGCTTCTCCAGATGTTGTTACAGGTATCCTGTCTGTTCAGACTATTGATTGCTATGCCCTTATTGATCCGGGGTCCTCCTTGTCTTATGTTACTCCATTTGTTGCTTCAAGTTTTGGGATAGAACCCGAACAGCTTCATGAGCCGTTCTCTGTGTCGACTCCTATTAGTGATTCTATTACGGCCTCATGAGTCTTTAGGAATTGTGTTGTTACGGTGGGTGGTCGTGATACCACGGCCGATCTTATTGAGCTTGGGATGGTAGATTTTGATGTAATTATGGGGATGGATTGGCTCTATTCGTGCTTTGCCAAACTTGATTGTCGAACGAGAGTTATGAGGCTCGAGTTCCCTAACGAGCCAATCATTGAATGGAGAGGAAATGGTGTAGTGCCAAGGGGTAGGTTTATTTCCTACCTTAAGGCTTCGAAGATGATTAAGAAGGGGTGTATCTATCACCTGGTTCGGGTAACGGACACCACCTCGGAGGTGCCTACCCTCGAGTCCGTGCCAATTGTGAATGAATTTCCTGAAGTGTTTCCAGATGAGCTTCCAGGCATCCCGCCGGATAGGGAGATTGATTTCGGAATTGATGTATTGCCAGATACTCAGCCAATATCCATTCCACCTTACAGAATGGCGCCAGCAGAGTTAAGGGAGTTAAAGGAGCGGTTGAGGGATTTATTAGAGAAAGGGTTCATACGACCGAGTGTGTCGCCATGGGGTGCTCCGGTTCTCTTTGTCAGAAAGAAGGATGGGTCACTTCGAATGTGTATTGATTATCGGCAGCTTAACAAAGTCACCATTAAGAATAAATATCCATTGCCTCGAGTGGATGATCTGTTTGACCAATTGCAGGGGAGCGAGGTTCTTCTCAAAGATTGATTTACGGTCTGGGTACCACCAGTTGAAAATCAGGGAGCAGGATATTCCTAAGACCGCCTTCAGAACTCGTTATGGTCACTTCGAGTTTTTGGTCATGTCTTTTGGGCTAACCAACGCCCCAGCAGCTTTCATGGACCTTATGAATCGGGTTTTCAAGCCATTCCTAGATTCCTTTGTGATTGTATTCATTGACGATATTCTCATCTACTCTCGGAGCGGGGAAGATCATGCCGTTCACCTCAGAGCAGCATTGCAGACCCTTCTTCAGCATCAATTGTATGCCAAGTTCTCAAAATGTGAGTTTTGGTTGGAGTCCGTAGCTTTTCTAGGGCATGTTATTTCCAGGTGAGGGAATTATGGTGGATCCTCAGAAGATTGCGGCAGTGAAAGATTGGCCTAGACCCACGACCCCGACAGAGATTCGCAGCTTTTTGGGTCTGGCCGGGTACTATCGGAGGTTTGTAGAGGGATTCTCAACCCTCGCCTCCCCATTGACTAAATTGACGCAGAAAGCAGTTAAGTTCCGGTGGTCCGAAGCATGTGAGAAAAGTTTCCAAGAACTGAAGTCAAGATTGACCTCGGCACCAGTATTGGCCTTGCCAGAAGGCAGAGAGGGATTTGTAGTCTATTGTGATGCCTCCAGAGTCGGTTTGGGATGTGTATTGATGCAGCACGGAAAGGTCATATCTTATGCTTCCAGGCAACTCAAGAACCATGAGAAGAATTATCCGACGCATGATTTGGAACTTGCAGCTGTTGTGTTTGCCTTGAAAATATGGCGACACTATCTTTATGGGGTTCATGTAGATGTGTTTTCGGACCACAAGAGCCTCCAGTATTTGTTCAAGCAGAAAGAGCTGAATCTGAGACAGCGGCGGTGGTTAGAACTACTCAAGGACTATGATATGGACATATTGTACCATCCAGGGAAGGCAAATGTGGTAGCTGACGCTCTTAGTCGGAAATCCATGGGTAGTTTGGCTCATTTGGGTGTAGATCGGAGACACCTGGCTCGAGAGGTTTACCAATTAGCCAGTTTGGGGGTTCGTATCTCGGCGTCAGACGAGGGGGATATCTTGGTGCATAATGGAGCAGAATCATCATTGGTCGCGGAAATAAAGGAAAAACAGTTCATGGATCCAGCATTGGTTCGGGTGAAGGAAGCAGTCATGAATGACAAGACCTCAGCATTTGTACTCAGCAGCGAAGATGGTGTATTGCGGTGTCAAGATAGGCTATGTGTTCCGGATGTGGACGAGCTTCGGGAAAGAGTGATGGCAGAGGCTCATACTTCCAGGTATTCTGTGCACCCTGGTTCAACGAAAATGTATCACGATCTCAAAGAGGTTTATTGGTGGAACGGTATGAAAAGGGATGTGGCGGGCTTTGTAGCTAAATGTCCGAATTGTCAACAAGTGAAGGCCGAGCATCAACGACCCGGTGGATTAACTCAGCTTATAGAAATACCAAGGTGGAAATGGGAGATGATCAATATGGATTTCGTGGTAGGGTTACCTCGCACTCGGCGTAAGTTTGACTCAATATGGGTGATAGTGGATCGACTCACCAAATCAGCTCACTTCCTGCCTGTCAAGTCCACTGATACTGCGGAGCAATATGCAAGATTGTACATCAAGGAGATAGTAAGGCTTCATGGCACTCCACTTTCTATCATCTCAGATCGCGGGGCTCAGTTCACAGCTAACTTTTGGAAGAAGTTTCAGCAAGGTTTGGGAACTCAGGTGAATCTCAGCACAACTTTCCATCCACAGACCGATGGACAGGCCGAGCGGACCATCCAGACACTTGAAGATATGTTGCGGGCTTGTGTCTTAGATTTTAAAGGTAATTGGGATGAACACTTGCCATTGATAGAATTTGCTTACAATAACAGCTATCATGCTAGCATTCAAATGGCCCCGTTTGAGGCATTGTACGGGAGAAGATGTAGATCGCCAATCGGGTGGTTTGAGGTAGGTGAAGCGGAATTGCTAGGGCCGGATATGGTGTACGAAGCTATGGAAAAGGTCAAGGTTATTCAGGAGAGAATGAAAACAGCACAGAGTCGTCAAAAGTCCTATGCAGGATGTTCGTCGAAGGGATTTGGAGTTTCAAGTCGATGATTGGGTGTTCTTGAGGGTATCTCCTATGAAGGGAGTCATGCGATTCGGAAAGAAAGGGAAATTGAGTCCTAGGTATGTCGGGCCATATCGGATCGTTCAAAGGATTGGTCAAGTTGCTTATAGGCTAGAGTTGCCTCTTGAGATGTCATCAGTGCATCCGGTATTCCATGTGTCCATGTTGAAGAAAGTGATTGGAGATCCATCCACCATCATGCCAGTCGAAGCTATAGAGGTCAATGAAAATTTGTCATATGAAGAAGTTCCAGTTGCCATTCTTGATAGGCAAGTCCGTAAGTTGAGAAATAAGGAAGTCGCCTCTGTTAAAGTATTGTGGAGAAGTCAACAAGTTGAGGAGGCCACATGGGAAGCGGAAAAAGCGATGAAGGAAAAGTACCCCCATTTGTTCGATCAAGCCTAGAAGAAATTAGGTGACCCTCCTACTCCTAGTAACTGTCATCTTGCCTAAGTTGTTTCCCTCTTAGTATTAGTAAAGTCTCCTTTATTTTGTAATGAGTTAAATGTGTTGTTACCTTGGGTCACTTGAACCATTCTTGATAAATGAAAGCCTTATAAAGATTTACGTGTTTAATAAACAACTAATAGTAAGTGTAGATTGGTAATGGTTTGTTAAGTGTACATGGTGTGTTAAAATGGTTAAATAAGGTAAGAATTCATTGAAGTGACTAGTTTATGTGCAATTGTAACAATGTGATAGAATATGTGCATTCGTTGAGGTAAGAAAGTGTATACCGAGTTGTGAAAAGTGTTGTATTTGTGTATTGTTGTTTGGTAATGTGTTTCGGGGGCCCTCTGTCAGGTGGATATGTCCATAATACAAAGGAAACTCTGGCGAAATTTTTCTAAAATATAAGAGTTAGTTAAAATTTTGATAGCTTGCATATCATGTCTTTCAAAACTCATTTATTTCAAAATCCTCATTCGAGGACGAATGATCTTAAGGGGGAGGATGTAAGGCCCCGTAAAATTTTTGTGCATAAAACCTAGTAGATGTGGTGTCATGGTCCGAATGATGTGTTAGGAATGCGTAGAAGCTCGCCGCGGTTCGGACCCTTGGTAGTGATTTAAGTTTCAAAAATGTAGAGAAATAATTTTTCCGAAAAAGTGTCAAATATGCGGTCAAGAATGCGACCGCAAACCTGACATGCGGACCGCATTCTTGCCGCAAAACGTTCCAGGAGAGTTGCCCAAAATCGTGTCAAAAGTGCGGTCGATATGCGATCGCATGTCAAATCTGCGGTGCACTTTTGCGACCGCGGAATCAACATGCGGTCCGCATAGTGACCGCATTCCTTAACAGAACCTGTATAAAATTTGGGGCAATTCTGCGGTCACTATGCGGACCGCATGTTGATTCTGCGGTCGCATAGTGCACCGCATAATTGACCCCGGCCCAGATTTTTGTAATATTTTGACCCGATCTCTTCTTTAATATCTTCTTCATTTTATCATATCATCTCACCAAAATTAGAGAGAGAAGAGAGGGTTTTTAGAGAGAGAAGTTCTTCATCTTCAAAGATGGTTCCAACTACTTAATTCCAAGGGATTCTAGGGCAAGGATTCAACTTCCCCAATCTTTTCAAGGTAAAAACCCTAACTATTTTCTTTGATTTTCAGTTTTAAATTGGGTAAAGAGAGGTTTGCATATAATAGCTTTTGAAAATAGAATTTTTACACTCATGCATGATTATTGAACTTGATTTCTAGTAAAAAGAAGTGAGTAGGAGTAAGAGTCTTCAAGAACAAGGTTGGCAAGAGTAGGATATCTTGGGTAAGCATAAAGTAGGAGGAAAAATCATCACCAGGTATGTATGGCTAATTTTGATTCTTGTGAAATCGCCTATATGTGTGAAGTTTGTTTGTTTTGTGTTAAATTGACAAATTGTGTGAAATTCTTGATGTTGTTGTTGGATATTCAAAGTTTGTTGTCGAGCTATGAGTGATGTAAAATGAGAGTTTAATTTGGCAAAAGAATTGTGAATAATGACTATGATGGCCTATATGGTACCTTGTGGAAAATAAATGAAACACTTGAGAATTGGTTTATTGTGGAAAGAGATGAAACACTTGAATTGTGGAAATATTGTAACATGGTTGTGATATTGAATTGAGAAGAAATTGAGAACATGAACCAATGTGTGAGTTGCTTATTTGAACTTGTTGAAATTGTGTGTAGTACCTTATCTGCTGTTTGAAATTGTTGTGTTTTCAACTGTAAGGCGGGGTCGTGTTGCGCGCCGCAACGTGGTGAAATAAGGTGTGGGTTGGGGTGATAAGGGTGGCCGAGGTAATAAGGGTGGTCGGGGGCAATAAGGATGGAAAGCGATCGAAATCGCTATTGAAAATTGATACAAAAATCAATAATGTGAAATTGTGAAAGGAGACACAGCAGGAGAGTTTGCAACCTGTGGGGCACTGATCGCCCCTTTGTTTGACTACTTGTGCTTTACGTGATTGATTGGTTATTGTTAAATTGGTTGATTGTAGAAAGTGCTTTGTGTTGAGAATTATTTGAAATAAGGAAAATGTGGAAACATGGTTGGGTGGCTTAATTAATTGTTGATGTAATTTAATGGCTTGAGTTTACTTGGGACAAAGTTTGTCCATACATACCGGTACAATTTAAGTGTACTGACGTCCCTTTTGCCGGGGGCGCTACATTCGTGTCATGATTGTAGGTGGATCAGTAGCAGGCACTTCAGCTCATCGGCGGTAGTATCCTTCTCCTTCCACTGCCCGTTTTGGTGAGCCCCTTTCTTCCTCGGGGCCTTGTGTGGTTCTTGCCACTTCGGTTTAGATTTTCATTTTAGTTTTGTAAGGTATAGCCGGAGCCTTGTTACCGGCAAGTATTGTATTTCCCTTTTTGTATCCTAGAGGCTCCATAGACATGTAAACCTGTGGGATTGTGGCCTATGTATATGTATGGGGCGTTGTAAATATAAATTATGAACTTGTTAGTGAATCAATCACATGGTTATGTTTATGCATTATGAAATCGGTCATTATGATTAGTAATATATTTGGTTAATGAGAAACAGTCAACACGGGGGTAACGCGTGGGAATGAAAGGCACCCAGGTCCGCTTGACTGGGGCAACCCGGTCAGGCGCCGGTCATGTCCCTCGATTTGGGGCGTGACAATATCCACCTGAGAATAGTCTTCTTGCGGCACTTCCGCAGAAGCAGGAGCCTGTTCGGGACTAGCCCCTTCATCGTCAGTAGCTCGCCCGGCAACAGCCGGCGTGCTATAATCCTCAACATGTGGAGAAACGGTATTTCGCGCAACCTCCCTCAAGAAGGCCACCCTCTCCAATCGGATGGCGTCGCCCATAAGGACTAGCCTCGACTCAAGACGGCGAGTAATTACCTCCCTGTGCTCCACGGCCACTCCTTTTCTAAGGAGTAGTCGATGCCTCTTTCGCTCCAATGGCTCATCATCCTCCGAAGTGTCCTCCTCAACAAGAGGAGGAGGAGGCAAGGGGCCCTCTCTAGACGTCGGTTCATCACTGACTCAACCACGGGACGAGAAGTCCCAGTGACATCCGCAAAAGCCAGTTCCTGAATTATGGCTTCACCTTCGGAATGAGCAGCGTCAGAAGCATCAGTACTAGATGCTTCCACATCCACTCGGTCACCCTCAGGATGAGCGGCCTCAGGAGACGTCTCTCTCATGTGAACCACGTGTTCAAAACTGGAATTTACCGATGAGAAAGTGGTAGTACGACGTCTCCTTCTCCGCGGTGCACTCCGGGCTGCCAATATAGTTATAAAAATGCATTTGAAAACATGGTGTCTAATAAGATATGAGGCCGCCACACCAAGAACCAGTACTATACCTGGGAGGCCATATCTTGTGGTAAATGCGACTCATGTCCTGCACTCTTCTGCTAAGGGGATCAACCGCCCTACCCAGGCTTTAATGTGTGGCACGGACTGTGGTATACGCACCCTTACTGCAGACATAAAATATAATGAGATGACGAAAGGTCGAACAGGCGCAAAGTAATTAAGCGCAAGGGCTAATACTTATGTTTGGCGTTCCATGCCTCAGGGAATCCAACAGGGTCTGACACCAGATCCGTGGTTCGGACAAAGAAATATTTAAGACAGAACTAGTGATTAGGCTTTTCATCTATCTCGACAACCAAGCCCTTCATCCCACGATTTTTTAACTGAAGCATCATCCCTCTCATGAACCCGAGACTGAACAACTGCAGCAGATGGTATACCGTGACATCTAAGCCAGCCCTCTCGGCATAAGTCGTCAGAATACAGCATATCTTCCACATATAAGGGGTGAGCTAGGTCGGACATACATTGTAGAACCGGCATAACTCTTCCGCCAATGGATAGATGGGGAGGCCATACCCCATTATAAAGGGGTATTCATAGAAAGCACAAAACTCGGCTCTGTGTAAGTTGGCAAAGTCCCATTCGGCCGTTTGCATGACGACCATCTCTGGAATCTGACATGATACTCGGAGTTCATATTGAAGAGGCTTAGTAAATATGGACCTTTCCCATGACGGGGTAGCCCCCTTTGTAGGGAAATCTCTTCGAACGTATAGTTTGCGGGGAAGCAGGGTGTCCACGGAAAGTGGAACGAGAGGTTTGCGGGGTTTCGTCCCACCTCCTGAGGGCTGAGGAACCCTATAAGTGGCCTCACCCTCATATGTCTCATGGAAACGACTGCCTTTAGCCATTGTTAGTCTTTCTATCAAATTTGAGGTATACTGACAAGCTACGAAGTCAATACAAAAAAGTTGTTAAGTATTGTTGTAAGAAAAGATGAATGATAGAAGTACAAAGAACTTTTTGTAAAGATCCAAAGAATGGAAAATCTTGAAATACCTCACTATTTATAGCGGGCCAGTACACGGGATTCGAAGAGGTTAGTATCAGAAAAGGAGGCGGTAAACCAAAATATAAAATCACCTTTTTGGCCTGTCTCGGGAGCAGCTGCAATCATGATGCATGTCGTAAGCAAACGACGGTTCAAAAGAACATGCCACGGATGCACACATGGATAGATCCGAGACGGGTCAATTTTTTCCACCCATTGCAGATATATGTCGAATATATCTCCAACAGGTGGAGGGACTAATTGTATGGGGTCGAATCAGACAGGATCAATATGATTCGAGTACACCTCCCTATACGGCCATAGACGTCGAGTATACCTTCCTCCACGCCCATACGACGATAGGGAGTACGCCCCTAACTATAAAAGCGTATTGAAAAACACGCCCGTCTAGGCGCCTCGTCTCCTCCGTCTATTTCCGTCTTTGTAATAACAGTAGTTCTAGAATAAAGTAATGTATTGGCGAGGGGGCCTTCCTTCTATATAAGGAAAGGCCTCCCTCATTTGTAAGGAAAATGTTATTATTCATTAATAATACAACCTCTATCTATCATTCTCTCTCTATCTCATCTCTCTATTGTTGGCTAGCTTTGATGTTTTAAGTTGTCTTGCGATTTTACTAGAACAATCCACATACGAATCATAAATCTGTCCTTGAATATATTACCATTGATTCCGATTTACTCTTTTATAAGCTTTGATTGTCCCTAACTCAAAAAGTAACCGATAGCTTTTGGGTCAAACACAAAATCCATCAAAAAGATCTCCATCAAACAATATTGTAGATACCAAAAAAAATTGCTTCCCTTTATAAGATACTGACGGGTCTTCCTAATAGAAGGAGTACTATATTATAATGTACTACCAACACATTTGATATGCAATATGACTTATTTCTTTTTTTTCTTGGGTGCAAAATTTTGTATATAATAAGTGGTATGCCACGTTTTATATAAATGCATGAGTCACTTTAACTTATGTTATAAGGCTGCTATGTTAATGATTTGTTAACCTTATCCCACAATTAATTAAGTAATATTCCACTATTCGGTAACAAACTAATTACCGGCGTAATTAAGAATTATCTGAAATTACATAAAATTTTATTTATTGTAATGACCCGGTCGGTCGTTTTTAAAATTTAAACTCTGATCCCCAATTTACTGCTTTCGCCAAAGTTCATTTCTGCTATTGTGATTTGTCGGGATGCTCGGTTCTAGAAATTGAAGTGCTTTGGGACACTTAGTCCCTAAATGAGAGCTTGAAAAATGGCTCGTATTCGGAACAATATTAAGACGACCTCAGACAGAAATTCGATGGTTCTGTTAGCTCTGTTAGGTGATTTCGGGGTTAGGAGCATGCTTGGAATATATTTTGGAGGCCTGTAGCTCAATTAGGCTTGAAATGCCGTAGTTTGGAATTTTTGCAAATCCGGTCGATAGGTCAGATTTTGATTCGGGAGCCGGAATGGAATTCCGAAAGTTGCAGTAGCTTAGTTAGGTGATTTTGGATATGTCTACAAAATTTCAAGTTATTCAGACGTCGTTTGATCGGGTTTTTGATAGCATGTAGGTTTCGGAAGTTTTGGTTGAAACTTAGGCTTGAATCCGCCATAATTGGATGATTTTTGTATTTAATGATATGCTTTTATGATTGGAACAAGTTTGAATAGAGTATTAGAATGTGTTGGAGTGTTTGGTTGAGGTCCCGGGGGCCTCTGGGTGTTTTCGGATGGTTAAATGGAAGAAAATTCGGAAAGTTGCAGGTCTGAGTTTTGAACTTCTGGTGTTTTCGCACCTGTGTCCATGAGACCGCAGGTGCAGTACAGCAAAAGCGGCTGATCTTATCGCAAAAACTATTGGGAGCCTAAGGGGTAGAGTCTACAGAAGCAGAGGAGAGCCTTCGCGGAAGCTACAAATGAATGCAGAAGCGGGACTGCTGGTGCGGTCCTTGTAGCGCAGAAGCGGAAATGGATTTTTAAGTGGGAAACCGCAGAAGCGGTTGGTTTTATCATGGAAGCGGGACCGCGGAAGCGGTCAATGTACCGCAGAAGCGGTAATTGCCCAGTGATTAATGGGCAGTAAGGGTTCGAATTTTTAGAATATTAAACACATTGGAGGCTTCGAACTAGGAGAGGCTTTTAGCGATTTTGAGGAGGAAATCAAGGTGAATTAACAGGTAATCACTCATGGACTAAATTTATATTAATATACTATTAAAATACGGATTAAACCTCCGAAAATAGATGATTGAAGGTGTGTTAATGGAGGATTTTTGCTCCAAACCTGGGCTATTGAAAATTATTGATTTGAATAGGAAAACGGAGTCCGATTTTGATAAGTTTTATATGGTTAGCCTCGTGAGAGTACGAGAGTTCTGAAAACTTAAAAATATTTTGATTCCGAGCCGTCGGTTGCAAGGTTATTTTGGTTATTTCACTCATTTTCGCGTTGTAACTTTAATTTTATCACTGTATTTAGTTACTTGCGATGTTATTTACACTGTGTAATTGGTTTGACTAGATTTGGGCTACTCGGAGTCGGATACTCGTGGCAAGGGAGTCGTTTCTTAGCGGTATTGTACCGGAATTGAGGTAAGTGACTTGTCTAACCTTGCATGGGGGGATTTGCTCCACTAGGATATATATGTGTTGATTTAAATGCCTTGTTCGCAAAGTGACGGATGTGTACTTGCGCAGATTATTGAAAACCACCTTACTTGAACTGCTCAATCCGTGTTATCTTTGTTATTTAATTGATTTAATTGCAATATTTATCCGGTGTATGCTAGGGAAGCATGATTAGATAGGATTATCTGTCTAAGTACCTATTTGTCTTAATTGAACTCCCTGGAACCTGTTGAGACTGGATTTAGTTGTTAATTGTAGTGGTGTACTTCATATTACTCTATATTTCCTTTTATTGATAGTGTTTGTGTTTTGTGGACTGCGGGTTCAATTCCCGGAGATCCGATGCTACTAAGGTAAAGGACTGCGGGTTTAATTCCCAAAGATCCTGAGATACCAAGATACGGACTGCGGGTTCAATTCTCGGAGATCCTGAGATTCAGAGATACAGACTGCGGGTTCAATTCCCGGAGATCCTGAGATACTAAGATAGGGACTGCGGGTTCAATTCCCAAAGATCCTGTGATATTGATATGTGGACTACGGGTTCGATTCCCAGAGATCTTGAGTTGCTGAGTAAAAAAAAGACTGCAAGTTCAATTCCCGGAGATCCTGGATTGTTGATTTGTACTTGTTGCGTTGTTTTTTTGTTAGCTTAACTGTAGATGGTTTGTAGTATTTTATCTAAATTGCTGTTATTTTACACTTGTTCTTATTTTGAGCTGTTTGTTATATTATTATCATTATCTTATTTTATTTTTCGGTAGGGCCCTGACCTTCCTCATCACTACTCCATCGAGATTAGGCTTGGCACTTACTGTAACGACCCGACCCGTCGTTACGGGAATTTACCACTCCGTCATGTTGCAATTGCATGTTTTATGCTTTTATATCAGTGTTAGGGTCTATCGGGTGATTTAGGAGTGATTTGGATTGAAAATGAGGCATATAGCCTTTTTGAAGGAGACTTGAATAAGGAAAGTCAACCCGGAGTTGACTATTTGGTTAGAGGGCTTGGAATCGGATTCTGATGATTCGGTTAGTTCCGGGAGGTGATTTGTGACTTAGGGGAGCGATCGGAATTGAATTTGGAGGCCCGGTGTAGAAATAGGCTTGAATTGGCTAAGGTTGAATTTTGGCGAAATCCGAACGGTAGGTGAGGTTTTGATCCGGGGGTCGGAATGGAATTCCGACAGTTGCAGTAGCTTCGTTAGGTGATTTTGGATATGCCTGCAAATTTTCAGGGTCATTCGGACATCGTTTGATCGGGTTTTGGATTGAATGTTAGTTTTGAAAGTTTTGAATAAACATAAGCTTGAATCCGTGTGTAATTGATGATTTTGATGTTTAGGATGGTGTTTTTATGATTGGAACAAGTCCGTATCGTGTTTTGGAGTATGTTGGTGGTTTTCGTTGGGGTCCCGGGGGTCTCGGGATGAATCCGGGGGTCCAAACGGACCATTTTTGGAAGAAAAGAGAAAAGCTGGCTGCTGTCATAAACGTAGGAGACATTTGCTCTCCGTGATCGCGGGGATGGGGATGCGATCGCGTAGAGTTGGGGACTAGGGCATCGCGATCGCAGAGTAACAGTCGCAATCGCATAGAATTAAAAGGGTGTACATCGCGATCGCATGCTTATCTACGCGATCGCGTAGAAGAAGAAAGGGGTCCAGGGGAAATGAACTACGCGATCGCAGGATTATGGACGCGATCGCGTGAAGCAGGGTGATTGTGCATCGCGATCGCGTGAAGGATGTCGCGATCACGTGAGTCCGAGATTTTGAGCATCGCGATCGCGTGATGAAGATCGCGATCGCGTAGAAGAAATATGTCTGGCAGAGAATAAAAATCCAGAATCAATCAGAGAGTTACGGGTTTCATTCATGAACCCTCCATTTTTGAGTTCTAGAGAGAGAAACTCACGAGAATTGCTGGTAATTCATCGGGGATTCGTTGGAGGTAAGTTTTGTGGCTTAATTACATCATTTTAACATGAAATCCTTGGTTAATTCTCTGTAAACGGGAGATTAAATGTGGGTTTGAGCCCTAAGCCTAAATTGAAGAAAAACACCGATTTGAATGGGCAAACGGAGTCCGATTTTGGTAAATTTTATATGTATGGACTCGTGGCGAGACGAGGGTTCCAGAAATGTGAATTTCGTAAATTTTCGGAATGTCGGCCCGGGGCTCGGGTTTTGACAACTTTGGGAATTTTGATGTAAATTGAGTTGTATTGATTGGGTGTCGTCCCATTGGCCTAAATTGTTGTATTTTTACTGTATTTGATCGGATTCTACGCGTGCGGAGCTTGATTCTCGTGGCAAGGGCATTGCGGAGTAGTCGTCGCGCCGTATTGAGGTGAGTAATAGATGTGGGTGATGACCGGCGGGTTCGAAACCCCGGTATACCACTTTGTGACGTTGTATAGCGGCGAGACACGCACACTCTTGAGAGTGCGGGGTCGATCATGAGCTGGAGACTATATATTAGTCCGACATGTTGATACTCTGTATTATTGGCTATTCTAGAGCCGTCGAACCTCCTTCTCGGATGGTTGTATATATATATATATTGTGATAATGGCCACTTTTGAGCCGAGGAACCCCTCTTGGGCGGTTGAGTATACATGTGGGCCGTGAGCCGGTTATTGGATCCCGCGAGGATCGTTATTGTCTTATCATATAGACATGCTAGTTTACTACTAGTCCGCGGCTATTTTGTTATTATGCTAATTCCAACCTCTGGAACTTGATATTACTGTTTTCCAATCGAAAAATGATAAAAGAGTTTTCAAAAACTATTTTTGAGCCTGCGAGGTTGTATCTGCATATTAGCTGACTAGTAGTGGATCGGGCTGCGCGCCGCAGCGAAATATATGTTGGATCGGACTGCACGCCACAGGAATATCTCTATGAGATGTGCTTGGGCTTGTAGGAGCCCCTCCGGAGTCTGAACCCCCACGGTGAGCACGGGTACCCAAAATTGGAGTCGGGCTACACGCCGTAGCGGTCATATCATGCATTGCATTGCATTTAGCTACATCTGCTAGTTGTTATGCTATTTATTGGTATTTGTTGGTACAGGTACAGTGAAGATTGATTCTATGACAGGGTAGGCTGATTATAGCTTTACATAGTGCTTTATTGCGGATTTCTTATCTGCGCTGTCTTACCCTTGTTTATTACCACTGAGTCTGGCGGTACTCATTTTACTCCCTGCACCTTGTGTGCAGATCCAGGTACCTCTCAGCAGTGATCCAGTAGCTGTGCGAGGCGACATCCGTGGGATATACGAGGTAGCTGCAGCGTCCGCAGGACCCGATATTTCTTCCTACTGTCTTTTGATTTTGTATTGACATTTCTTTCCGCACTTGGTATTTTTGTAAACCATTATACACTCATGTTCAGTAGAGGCTCACGACTCTTGACCCTTGGTCTATGGGAGTTGATGTATTATGGGACTTGGTTCCCTGTTTTCGTTATTTGTATCGCTATTGCTTCGTGATTTAATATGCTTAAATGGGCTAAAAGAGAGCGTCTAGCTCCGTTGTTTATATTGATTGGTCAGGCTGGCTTAGCAATGTGCTGGGCGCCATCACGACCGGATTTGGGGTCGTGACAAGTTGGTATCAGAGCCTAGGTTTACTAGGCCTCATGAGTCTTGAGCCGGTTAGTAGGGTCTTGTGGATCGGTATGGGGACGCCTGTACTTATCCTCGGGAGGCTGCGAACCTTTAGGAAACACTTCACATTTCTTGGAATTCTTATCGTGCGCACTTGATTGAGCTTGAGAGATAATTTTTGAAATTCCTTCCACACGTCTGTGTACGCATCGAGCGCTCAGTAATGTAATTGCCTTATGGCTTGTGATTTCTCCGAACGAGGGAAGAGATATAATCTCTGTGAGTTCATGTTGGCCAGTAGGGATGACTTGAGGCTGGACCTTGTTTATGACTTGAGCATTGAGGTGCTGATTTTGTGAGTGGTGGAAATAGATAATGTACTGAGGTTTTGAAATTCCGTATTTTGCACTATACAGTGCTGTGCTGAGAGGGAATACGCGTCATGTGACGAGCGTGGTGGTATTGTGACTGGGGATTTGGACTTGATCCTTCCCAATTGATAAATTACTGTGTAAAGTGACTAAAACTGGGCTTATATCTATGTACTTCGGCTAGTAGCCATGTTTGGGGCCTTGTGCCGATCTGTAGAGTATTATGGAGGTTTACTAATGGATGAGTTGTTAATTGTTCGACTCTTATCTAAACTGTTGTGTAGCCCCGAGTTATGGGCGTGGTGACTATTTATCATATCTCGTAATTGGAAGGTATAATGCCTTATTTGTAGTGGAACAAGTTTAAACTCAGGAAGACTAAAGTGATTTTGCTATGTGTATCCTGGTGGAAGGTATTGTGATGAAATGCTAAATTGAGAAAGAGGTATGTGGATTGATTCTCATGTGTAATTGAAATGTAGTTGATATGTGTTATGATTCGAGCAGGTACAACGCATGTTCGTGTACCAATTATGATAATATGAATTGTGTAGTATTGAGATTTAATGTTGTTGAAATACATTGTGATGTCTTGTTGAGCTGTGAATGTATTGCTAGGATGGTTTTGGTGATTCTCTGGCAGGTGGATAGGCCAATTTACAAAGGAAACTCTGCCGAAATGTTTGGAAAATTCGGGACTTATAAAAGATTTTGTCACCTAAAGAGGGGGCGTAACTGTTGTGTGTGAATGAATGCAAAAATTGCAAAAGAGTTAATATTTCTGATGATTCGAATCTCCGCCGAAGCTTGTAAATGACTTGAGTTTAATATCATACTAACATTTCGGCATCACTTGAGTAATACTGATATGAGTGGTTGAAAGTGCTTTGATGTATGGCTCCGAGCTAAGTTGGGGAGGTTGCTATTGATTAACTAATTGCACTATTGTGTGCTATGTGATTCTGTCTCTAAGTATGTTGGGAAAATTCTGATAAAGTTTATGGTGCATCGTAGATGTGAAGAAATAATAGGATGTTTTGAACTATTGTTGGTATAGAATGTTCGGTGTATAGAAAGGAAAGATGGCTCATTGTATCTGTAAGTAATCATGTTCTGCGATGTCAGAGATCTAGCAACGCACGCGTGGTTCTGTTCAATAAGACAGTTGAATTATAACTGAATAAGGGTGAATGACGCTCAAGAATGGTTTGCAATGTTCAAGATTTTGCTTGTAACAGTCAGGTGCCTTAAGATTGTGTATGTGGCTAAAGATGGCGGTTTCGTTGGAAAAGATCAAAGCTTGTGTTATATCATGTGAATGATGGGATTCTACGTATCTGCATTGGGAAGCAATGATAACAATTTAAAAATCGCGGGAAGCTCATCAAAATAAAGTGTGGTAGCATGTGGTACTTTTGGGAAACATTGAGAGAGTATTCGGTGGCCTATGGGTCTTAGACCATGGGGTCTTATGTACAAATCTCGTGTGGTAACCTAAGTTGAGGTATGGTGATCTTTCGGTAAAGGCTAATATTAAATCTAAGATGAATCAGAAAAGAATTTGGTAAATGGAACAACTTGTTAATTAACTGAAACGGTTTGATAAAGATACGATTAATTCCTGGTATGTGTTCGAAGTAATGAGTCTGAGTGTTGGCAGTCGTGTAACCCGATATGAGTATAATATGGGTATAAGGACTCAGTCCTGGCAGTTTAACTTATGCAATGTGATTGGGAAAAAGAGTTTATGATGTGTTTTAATGTGGTTTGAAAAATAAGTGTATTTCCTGTTGATATGCAAAGCTTGGAATGTGTAATGAGTTTTCTCTATATGAGATCATAAAAGTCCTTGACTAGTTGAGTGCGTCCATGTTTGCGGCGTAGGAAAGGGATAAGAATTTCCATGTTATCTTAGTATGGTATACGCGATGTGTTATGGAAAGTTGATAATGGTATATTCTAGGTTTTGAGATCAGTTCATAATATATGGAAAGTCAATAAAATTATTGAGCAGCACGAACAACTGCAGATGAATTAAGAATCGATCTTTCTAATGATTTAAGAAAAACGGTACTGCTATTCTATTAACTTGGCGGGGAATATGATCCAAAAAGGACAAGGTAATGTAAACTGATGATATCCAGTGGTATGGTGGTATTCTCTTGTGGGATCGACTGTAATAATTGAGTCGTTGATGGCATAGTGAAATTTTCGAATGGCTTTCGAGGTATGAATAGATGCTTGATGTGTGTTATGTAATCGTACGGTGGAGTGTGGGATCGGGCATAGTGATCCATATGTAATACATGTGTTAGAGTCTGGAAGTTCTCGTAATCCGCCTATGCAGTGGTTGTATATCGTGTGTATTAGCACCGTTTAGCTCTTAGCTTGATATGATGAATTTGGGTTATGATACCTTATTTCAGACTGGTTGACATAAGCCAGGTCGTCTAGACTAATGTGATATGGGCTATGTCGGAAAATGGCACAAATTGCGTAGCAGAGAACATCAGAGTATGCTCCAACAGAGTAGTTGTACACAGGACCAGCGGACGGCTGGTAGGCATTGCTTTGTCAGTTGGACCTTAGTGGCGGATGTTAGTGTAGAAGTATCTACCATTGATTCAGTTCCAGTATTGGGGAACTTTGACGGGTGCAATGCAGGTGGCCGAGCTTGAGGCTATGTATATGTTGTTGCAATGAGCGACTTGTCTCGATGTGCATTCCCTTTGCTAGGTGTATTCGTGGATCGGGTGGCACGCCGCCACAGGTATGGTATCTGGATCGGGTGGCACGCCTCCACATGTATGGTAATTGGAGCGGGTTGCACGCCGCAACAGAATATTGTGAAAATATAGTTAGTTATATGCTACCTGGTATACAATACTTCCTCGCTTATGAGGAAAAGACCATTTTGAGTATCGCTTGGCGAATGGCACATCGGTTGTGTCCTTTCAGGATTTAATAGCATACATTAATTGTTTCACCGTGAGTGAGATTGATTGCTTGGGTTCAGACCTAAATATGTGTGTGGCTGACCGTTTTGAGCTTGGTAAATTGAGGTGCTTCATGAGTAATAGTGTTTGGATATAATCATGAATCGTGGTAAGGCCACGTGATGTTATGACCTCTCGAGGAGGATTCAGGTACTCTTTCTATAATGCGAGACGCGATCTCAGTTCTATGTTATGATGGCACAGAGGAATTGAATTGCAGCTCTATTTGCTGGAGACAATTGTCATGATTTGAGCTGTCATGATTCGAGTGTGTGCAGACGTTTCTATTGGAGCCTATGTTGTGCTCGTCGTGGCTTAGGCCGGTGTTGAGGTGTCTTATCACCAGTGCGGTGTGTTATAATCGAAATGGTCGTTGGAGCCAATAATGAATGTGAGTATATGTGATTTTAGTTGGTTAGAAAGGTAATACCGAGGTTTGGCTCCGGAACCTATCGTGGTATGAGTTTTAAAAAAAAGGAAATAGATTCACGAATGGTTAACCCGAGAGATGGGTTCGGTATATCACGTGCTTCAGCTGCCGTGGGCAGGATATAGAGGTGTTGGAATAAGACTCTATCTAATGAAAAAGGTTTTTCAGTTAGTGTTTGGTTTTCGTAGGGAATTGTTGTGATTAGAGACTATCGTCTCGAGTGATTAGGTTGTTGATACATCATATGATCTCACCGGAGTGGTGAGTATGGGTTATTGCAGTGGATTCTAGTGTATCCTGAGTATATGAATGGGATTAGCAATTGATATATGATTTCTCAGAAAGTGCAATGTGGTTTATGGTTAAGATGGTCTGTGAGATTTCAGCTATATGGTGTTTCAGGCTTACGAGAGATAGGGCGACGTGTGATCGCCCGAATATATGCTGGGTAAGGTCATCCAGCTATTGAGTTGCTTCTAGTACCACTCTGGTACGCTCGAGGACGAGCTTTTGTTTAAGTTGGGGAGAATGTAACGACCCGACCCGTCGTTACGGGAATTTACCACTCCGTCATGTTGCAATTGCATGTTTTATGCTTTTATATCAGTGTTAGGGTCTATCGGGTGATTTAGGAGTGATTTGGATTGAAAATGAGGCATATAGCCTTTTTGAAGGAGACTTGAATAAGGAAAGTCAACCCGGAGTTGACTATTTGGTTAGAGGGCTCGGGATCGGATTCTGATGATTCGGATAGTTCCGGGAGGTGATTTGTGACTTAGGGGAGCGATCGGAATTGAATTTGGAGGCCGGTGTAGAAATAGGCTTGAATTGGCTAAGGTTGAATTTTGGCGAAATCCGAACGGTAGGTGAGATTTTGATCCGGGGGTCGGAATGGAATTCCGACAGTTGCAGTAGCTTCGTTAGGTGATTTTGGATATGCCTGCAAATTTTCAGGTCATTCGGACATCGTTTGATCGGGTTTTGGATTGAATGTTAGTTTTGAAAGTTTTGAATAAACATAAGCTTGAATCCGTGTGTAATTGATGATTTTGATGTTTAGGATGGTGTTTTTATGATTGGAACAAGTCCGTATCGTGTTTTGGAGTATGTTGGTGGTTTTCGTTGGGGTCCCGGGGGCCTCGGGGTGAATCCGGACCATCATCCGGCATTTTTGGAGAAAAGAGAAAAGCTGGCTGTTGTCATAAACGCAGCAGACATTTGCTCTCCGCGATCGCGGGGATGGGGATGCGATCGCGTAGAGCTGGGGACTAGGGCATCGCGATCGCATAGAATTAAAAGGGTGTACATCGCGATCGCATGCTTATCTACGCGATCGCGTAGAAGAAGAAATGGGTCCAGGGGAAATGAGCTACGCGATCGCAGGATTATGGACGCGATCGCGTGAAGCAGGGTGATTGTGCATCGCGATCGCGTGAAGGATGTCGCGATCGCGTGAGTCCGAGATTTTGAGCATCGCGATCGCGTGATGAAGATCGCGATCGCGTAGAAGAAATATGTCTGGCAGAGAATAAAAATCCAGAAACAGAGAGTTACGGGTTTCATTCATGAACCCTCCATTTTTGAGTTCTAGAGAGAGAAACTCACGGGAATTGCTGGTAATTCATCGGGGATTCGTTGGAGGTACGTTTTGTGGCTTAATTACATCATTTTAACATGAAATCCTTGGTTAATTCTCTGTAAATGGGAGATTAAATGTGGGTTTGAGCCCTAAGCCTAAATTGAAGAAAAACACCGATTTGAATGGGCAAACGAAGTCCGATTTTGGTAAATTTTATATGTATGGACTCGTGGCGAGACGAGGGTTCCAGAAATGTGAATTTTTTAAATTTTCGAAATGTGGGCCCGGGGCTCGGGTTTTGACAACTTTGGGAATTTTGATGTAAATTGAGTTGTATTGATTGGGTGTCGTCCCATTGGCCTAAATTGTTGTATTTTTACTGTATTTGATCAGGATTCTACGCGTGCGGAGCTTGATTCTCGTGGCAAGGGCATTGCGGAGTAGTCGTCGCGCCGTATTGAGGTGAGTAATAGATGTGGGTGATGACCGGCGGGTTCGAAACCCCGGTATACCACTTTGTGACGCTGTATAGCGGCGAGACACGCACACTCTTGAGAGTGCGGGGTCGATCATGAACTGGAGACTACATATTAGTCCAACCTGTTGATATTGTATTATTGGCTATTCTAGAGCCGTCGAACCTCCTTCTCGGATGGTTGTATATATATATATATATTGTGATAATGGCCACTCTTGAGCCGAGGAACCCGTTCTTGGGCGGTTGAGTATACATGTGGGCCGTGAGCCAGTTATTGGATCCCGCGAGGATCGTTATTGTCTTATCATATAGACATGCTAGTTTACTACTAGTCCGCAGCTATTTTGTTATTATGCTAATTTCCAATCTCTGGAACTTGATATTACTGTGTTCCAACTGAAAAATGATAAAAGAGTTTTCAAAAACTATTTTTGAGCCTGCGAGGCTGTATCTGCATGTTAGCTGACTAGTAGTGGATCGGGCTGCGCGCCGCAGCGAAATATATGTTGGATCGGACTGCGCGCCGCAGGAATATCTCTATGAGATGTGCTTGGGCTGTAGGAGCCCCTCCGGAGTCTGAACCCCCACAGTGAGCACGGGTACCCAAAATTGGAGTCGGGCTACGCGCCGTAGCGGTCATATCATGCATTGCATTGCATTTAGCTACATCTGCTAGTTGTTATGCTATTTATTGGTATTTGTTGGTACAGGTACAGGGAATATTGATTCTATGACAGGGTAGCTGATTATAGCTTTACATAGTGCTTTATTGCGGATTTCTTATCTGCGCTGTCTTACCCTTGTTTATTACCACTGAGTCTGGCAGTACTCGTTTTACTCCCTGCACCTTGTGTGCAGATCCAGGTACCTCTCAGCAGTGATCCAGTAGCTGTGCGAGGCGACATCTGTGGGATATACGAGGTAGCTGCAGCGTCCGCAGGACCCGATATTTCTTCCTACTGTCTTTTGATTTCGTATTGACATTTCTTTCCGCACTTGGTATTTTTGTAAACCATTATACACTCATGTTCAGTAGAGGCTCATGACTCTTGACCCTTGGTCTATGGGAGTTGATGTATTATGGGACTTGGTTCCCTGTTTTCGTTATTTGTATCGCTATTGCTTCGTGATTTAATATGCTTAAATGGGCTAAAAGAGAGCGTCTAGCTCCGTTGTTTATATTGGTCAGGCTGGCTTAGCAATGTGCTGGGCGCCATCACGACCGGATTTGGGGTCGTGACACTTACTGAGTATCGCTGTGGTGTGCTCATGCTACTCTTCTGCACACTTTTGTTGTGCAGATCTAGGTACATCTGATCAACGCACTACAGGTGACTTAGGAGCATCTTCGGGAGACTCGAGGTATGATCTGCTACGTCCGCAGATTCGGAGGGTCTTCTTCTATTCTTCTTAGTGATGTTAGTTATTTCCTTATTTTTGTTGTGTAGACACTCTTGATGTATAGAGCCACAATTGTACTCTCTTAGTCTGTGTTGCCTGTGAATTTTCGGGTCTTGGTGAGTGTATTTCTTCTGGTATTTGGCGAAGTGTATGTGCCGAGCGGCACTTATTACATTTCTTTCATATTATTCCGCTGTTATCATATCTTTTATTCATAAAAGTGTATATTCCGCATTGTGTTAGGATTACCTAACCGCCGCGAAGACTGGGTGCCATCATGACATGTTCACGATTCGTGAACTGGGATCGTGACAAGTTGGTATAAGAGCTTGAGGTTCATAGGAGTCACAGTACACAGACCGGTTATTTAGAGTCTCGTTGATCGATACGGAGATGTTTGTATTTATCTACGAGGGCTATGTAACTGTTTGGGAAACTCTTCATTTCTTTTAGATTCCTTGTTCTGCGATATTTTGACAACAAATCTAAACTTATGTATTCTATTCTCTCACAGATGGTAAAGACACATACTACTCGTGAGGATCAGGCACACGCGCCCCCTGCTGCCCCCGCGAGAGGCCGGGGCTGAGGTAGAAGTCGAGGACGCGCTAGAGGTGCAGCCACAGCACCCGCGTGCACTGCCGCTGAGGCACCACCGGTGGATCAGGTTGGAGCGCAGGCACCTGGTATACCTACTAAAGCTGCTACGACTCCAGCACTCCAGAAGGCTCTAGCCCAGTTTATGAGCATGAATACTACTCTAGCTTAGAAGGGATTGTTTCCTCTCACTGCAGCTACATCTCAAGCCAGGGGAAGGGACCAGACTCCCGCAGCCCACACACCTGAGCAGCGAGAGCCCACGAAGAAGGTTCCGGAGGTTATTACTATACAGCCTGCCGCACCAGTACAGCCCGGAGGTGGGCCAGCTGCCTCCGAGGACGAGCAGCTAGGTTGTAGAGGTTCAAGAAATATGATCCGCCAGTGTTCAGTGGCTTGGCTTCAGATGATGCATTTCGATTTATGGAGGAGTGTCATCGTATCCTCTGTACTACGGGTATAGTGAATACTAGTGGGATTTCATTTACCACTTTTCAGATTCGAGGGGTCGCTTATGATTGGTGGCGCACCTATGAGTTGGATAGTCCAGACGAGTTTGCCTCGTTGACTTGGGCACAGTTTTCTAATATGTTCTTAAGGGAATTTGTTCCCTAGAGCCTTAGGTATTCTTGGCGATCGGAGTTTGAGCGGTTGCGTCAGGGCTCTATGACGGTATTGGAGTATGCTATCAGTTTCACCCGGTTAGCCAGATATGCACCGATCTTGGTCGCCACTGTCTGGGAGAGAGTCTAGGAGTTTATTGAGGGCATTATTTTGCCTATCCGGTCCAGCATGGCTAGAGAGCTGCAGACAGATGTACCATATCAATAGGCGGTGAGTATTTCCAGGCGGATCGAGGGTATGCTCACTAGAGAGCAAGGAGAGAGGGAGGCCAAGAGGTCTCATGAGTTGGGTCATTTCTCTGGTGACCATACTTCAGCAGCCGATTGTTTTGATAGGGATTATTCTGGTCGTCCAGTTCATTCAGCATTGCCAGCACCTGGTAGTACTCTAGCTCCTCCAGCACCTCAGGAGACTTATTATGCTCCCCCAGTTTCCAGTGCGCCTCCTGCACGGGGTACCTCCAGGGGTCAGTCTAGCCGGAGCGGGGCCGATCACTCATAGCCACCGCATCCTCCCAGGGCTTGTTTTGTGTGCAGGGATACTCGCCATCTGGTTAGGGAGTGCCCTAGGCATAGGAGGGGAGTGCCTTCACAGACTTTGCAGCCTCAGCGTGGTTCGCAGAGTCAACAGGCCATCGTCCCCGGCACAGCTGCCATCCCACCTGCCCAGCCAGTCGCGGGTGGGGATCAGGGTGACAGAGGTCGTCCACGAGAGAGTGGTCAGGATAGGTTTTATGTTATTCCTGATTGCACCGCAGCTGTCACCTCCGATTCTGTTATCACATTTATTATCTTGGTTAGTCACAAAGAGGCATCGGTTCTATTCGATACTGGTTCTACTTTTTCATATGTGTCCTTTTATTTTTCTTCACATCTAGGTATGCCTTGGGATTCTTTGAGTGCCCCCATTTATGTTTCTACTCCGGTGGGAGATTCATTTGTTGTGAACCGTGTGTATCGGTCATGTTTGGTCACTATTTGTGGTTTTGAGACCAGAGTTGATCTTTTATTGCTTGGTATGGTTGATTTTGATATTATTCTAGGCATGGACTGGTTGTTGCCCCACAATGTTGTTCTTGATTGTCACGCCAAGATCGTGACATTGGCTATGCCAGGCATTCCACGTATTCAGTGGAATGGTACTCTAGATTACACCCCCAGCCGTGTTATTTCCTTTCCCAAAGCTCAGTGTATGGTTAAGAAGGGGTGTGCAGCTTAGATAGCTTATGTGAGGTATGTCAGTTTTGACACTCCTTCTATTAATTCCATCCCAGTGGTACGTGATTTCTCTAATGTATTTCTATCTAGTCTCCCGGGCATACCGCCCGACAGAGATATCGATTTTGGTATTGACTTATTACCGGGCACTAAGCCCATTTCTATTCCTTCGTACCGCATGGGTCCTCCTTAGTTAAAGGAGTTGAAGGATCAGTTATAGGAGTTGTTGGGTAAGGGTTTCATTGGACCCTGTGTTTCACCTTGGGGTGCTCATGTGTTGTTTGTGAAGAAGAAGGATGGTTCTTTGCGTATGTGTATTAACTATCGCCAGTTGAACAAAGTTACAGTGAAGAACTGGTATCCTTTACCACGTATTAATGACTTATTTGACCAGCTACAGGATGCACAAGTGTTCTCCAAGATTGATTTGCGCTCTGGTTATCATCAGCTGAAAATTCGGGAGCTAGATATCTCGAAGACTGCCTTCAGGACTAGGTATGGTCACTACGAGTTTCTCGTTATGTCTTTCGGGCTGACTAATGCCCCAACAGCTTTTATGCATTTGATGCACAGTGTATTCAGGTCGAATCTTGACTCGTTCGTGATTGTTTTCATTGATGATATTTTGGTATATTCCCAGTCGGGAAGAGCATGAGCAGCACCTGAGGATAGTGCTTCAAACACTGAGGGAGAAGTAATTATATGCAAAGTTCTCTAAATGTGAATTTTGGCTGAGTTCGGTGGCATTTCTAGGCCACGTGGTGTCGAGCGAGGGTATTCGAGTGGATCCGAGGAAGGTGGATGCCGTACAAGGTTGGCTCAGGCCCTCCTCAGCTACTTAGATTCGTAGCTTCCTTGGTCTGGCGGGTTATTACAGTCGTTTGTAGAGGGGTTCTCTTTGATCGCAGCAACTATGACCATATTGACCCAAAAGGGTGCCCCTTTTCAGTGGACAGAAGATTATGAGGCGAGCATTCAAAAGCTTAAGACAGCTTTGACTTCTGCCCATATCTTGATGTTGCCTACTTTTTCGGGGTCCTATACGGTATATTGTGATGCCTCACGGGTTGGACTCAGTCTATTATTAATGCAGGATGGTAGGGTAATAGCCTACGCATCCCGACAACTAAAGGTACATGAAAAGAACTACTCTGTCCATGATCTTGAGCTAGCTACCATTGTTCAGGCCTTGAATATTTGGCGTCATTATTTGTATGGGGTTCCTTGTGAGATTTACGCTGATCATCGGAGCTTGCAGCACTTGCTTAAACAGAAGGACATGATCATGCGTTAGAGGAGATGGTTGGAGTTGTTGAAGGACTATGATATTACTATTCTTTATCACCCGGCAAGGTCAATGTGGTTGCCGATGCCTTGAGTCGTCGGGCAGAGAGCTTGGGGAGTTTGGCATATCTTCCGGCTTTGGAGAGACCTGTGGCGATGAATGTTCAGGCTTTGGCCAGGTAGTTTGTTAGATTGGACCTTTCGCAGCCCAGCCGGGTTCTGGCCTGTGTGGTTTCTCGGTCTTCTCTATTTGATCGCATCAGAGAGTAGCAATTTGATGACCCTTATTTGCAGGATCTTCAGGACAAGGTTCGGCATGGTGATGCCCGAGATGTCACCATCGAGGATGACAGAGTGATGAGGATGCAGAGGCGTATTTGTGTGCCCAATATAGATGATCTTCGAGAGTTGATTCTAGCAGAGGCCCATAGCTCGCGGTATTCCATCAAACCGGGTGTCGCGAAGATGTATCAGGACTTAAGGCATCATTATTGGTAGAGGCGGATGAAGAAGGATATAGTTGGCTATGTTTCTAGGTGCCTCAACTTCCAGCAGGTGAAATATGAGCATCAGCGTTCGGGTGGGTTAATGCATCAGATTGAGATCCCAGAGTGGAAATAGGAGCGCATCACCATGGACTTCGTATCTGGACATCCACGGACTGTGAGGAAGTTTGATTCCATTTGGGTCATTGTGGATCGGCTGACCAAGTCCGCCCTTTTCATACCTGTATGCACCACTTACTCAATGGAGTGGTTGGCGGAGATCTACATCAGGGAGATAGTCCGACTACATGGTATTCTAGTTTCCATCATTTCAGACAGAGGCACTCAGCTCACTTCACGGTTCTGGAGAGCCGTGCAGCAAGAATTAGGCACTCGGGTGGAGCTGAGCATAGCGTTTCACTCCCAGACGGATGGCCAGTCTGAGCGCACTATTCAGATTTTTGGAGGATATGTTCCGTGCGTGCGTGATTGGGTTTGGAGGTTCATGGGATCACTTCTTGCCACTGGCGGAGTTTTCTTATAATAACAACTATCAGTCCAGCATTCAGATGGTGCTGTATGAGGCCCTATATGGTAGGAGGTGCATGTCCCCCATGGGTTGGTTCGAGCCAGGAGAGGCTAGGCTGCTAGGTACTGAGATGGTCCAGGATGAAATGGACAAGGTCTAGGTGACTCAGGATAGACTCCGTGCGGCCCAGTACAGACAGAAGAGTTATGTGGACACGAAGGTTCGTGATGTGGCTTTTATGGTTGGCGAGCGGGTTCTACTTTGGGTCTCGCCCATGAAGGGCGTCATGAGGTTTGGGAAGAAAGGGAAGCTGAGTCCGAGATTCATTGGCCCTTTTGAGATTTTGAGGCATGTTGGGGAGGTTTCTTATGAGCTGGCCTTACCTCCCAGCCTAGCCAGATTCCATCCCATATTTCATGTCTCTATGCTCCGGATATACCATGGTGACCCATCGCACGTGTTGGATTTCACTTCTGTTCAGCTAGACGAGAATATGTCTTATGTTGAGGAGACAATGGCCATTTTGGACAGGCAAATCAGGAAGTTGTGATGAAAGAACATCACTTCAGTGAAGGTCCAGCGACAGGGTCAGCCGGCCGAGGAGGCGACTTAGGAGACCGAGCAGGATATGCGTAGCCACTACCCTCATCTCTTCACCACTTCAGGTATGTTTTCTATGCTCGTTCGAGGACGAACGAATGTTTAAGTGTGGGAAGATGTAACGACCCGACCAATCATTTTTGAAATTTATGCCTCGACCCCCAAGTTACTGCTTCCCCAAAGTTCATTTCTGCTATTGTGGTTTGCATGGATGTTCGGTTCTAGAAATTGAAGTGTTTTGAGACACTTAGTCCCTAAATGAGAGCTTTATAGTTAAAAAATGGCCCATATTTGAAACAGTGTTAAGACGTCCTCGGAACAAAAATTTGATGGTTCTTTTGGCTCCGTTAAGTGATTTCCGAGTTGGGAGTGCGCTCGGAATATATTTTGGAGGTATGTTGCTCAATTAGGCTTGAAATGCCGAAGTTTGTAATTTTTGAAAATCCGATCGATAGGTGAGATTTTGATCTAGGAGTAGGAATAGAATTTTGACCGTTGCAGTAGCTTCGGTAGGTCATTTGGGCTATGTCTGCAAAATTTTAGGTCATTCGGACGTCGTTTTGTCGGGTTTTTCATAGCATATAGGATTCGAAAGTTCTGGTTGCAATTTAGGCTTGAATCCGCCATAATTGGATGATTTTTGTGTTTAATGATATGCTTTTATGATTGGAACAAGTTTGAATATGGTATTAGGATGTGTTGGTGTGTTTGATTGAGGTTCCGGGGGCCTCGGGGTGTTTTCGGATTGGTAAACGAAAGAAAATGTGGAAAGTTGCAGGTCTGAGTTTTGATCTTCTGGTGTTTTCGTACCTGCGGGCATGGGACCACATGTGCGGTACCACAAAAGTGGCTGAGCTTATCGCAGAAGCGATTAGGAGCCTGAGGGGTAGAATCCGCAGAAACGGAGGAGTGACCGCTGATGCGCCTTCGCGGAAGCGACAATTCAATGCAGAAGCGGGATCGCTGGTGCGGTCCCTGTAGCGTAGAAGCAGAAATGGATTTCTAAGTGGGAAACCACAGAAGCGGTTGGTTTTATCGCAGAAGCGGGACCGCAGAAACGGTCAATGGACCGCAGAAGCGAAAATCGTCCAATGATTAATGGGCACTAAGGGTTCGAATTGTATGAAGATTAAACACATTGGAAGCTCAAACTAGGAGAGGATTTTAGCGATTTTGAGGAGGAAATCAAGGGAAATCAACAGGTAATCACTCATGGACTAAATTTATGTTAATATACTATTAAAACATAGATTAAACCTCTGAAAATAGATAATTGAAGGTGTGTTAATGGAGGATTTTTGGTCCAAGCCTGGGCTATTGAAAATCATTGATTTGGATAGGCAAACGGAGTCCGATTTTGATAAATTTTATATAGTTAGACTCGTGAAAGCACAAGGGTTCTGAAAACGTAAAAATATTTTGATTCCGAGCCGATGGTTGCAGAGGTATTTTGGTCATTTCACCCATTTTGCGTCGTAGCTTTAATATTTTCACTGTAATTAGTTACTTGCGATGTTATTTACCCTGTGTAATTGGTTTGACTAGATTTGGGACACTCGGAGTCGGATACTCGTGGAAAGGGATTCGTTTCTTAGCGGTTTTGTACCGTGATTGAGGTAAGTGACTTATATAACCTTGCGTGGGGGAATTTGCTCCCCTAGGATATATATGTGTTGATTTAAATTCCTTGTACGTGAGGTGACGGACGTGTACTTGCACAGATTGTTTAACGCCACCTTACTTGAACTGCTCAATCCATGTTATCTTTGTTATTTAATTGATTTAATTGCAAGATTTATATGGTGATAGCTAGGGAAGCATGATTAGATTGGATTATCTGTCTAAGTGCCTACTTGTCTTAATTGAACTCCCTGGAACCTGTTGAGACTGGATTTAGTTGTTAATTGTAGCGGTGTACTTCATATTCCTCTATATTTCCTCTTATTGATTGTGTTTATGTTTTGTGAACTGCAGGTTCAATTCCCGGAGATCTTGAGATACTGAGGTAAAGGACTTCAGGTTCAATTCTCGGAGATATTGAGATACGGACTGCTACTGGGATACGGACTGTAGGTTCAATTCCCGAAGATCCTGAGATACTGAGATACGGACTGCGGGTTCAATTCCCAGAGATCATGTGTTACTGATATGTGGACTGGGGGTTCGATTCCCAGAGATCCTGAGTTGCTGAGTATAAAAAGGACTGCGGGTTCAATTCCCGGAGATCTTGGATTGTTGATTTGTCCTTGTTGTGTTTATTTCTTTTGTTAGCTTAACTGTAGATGGTTTGTAGTATTGTATCTAAATTGCTGTTATTTCGGACTTGTTCTTATTTTGAGTTGTTTGTTATATTATTATCATTATCTTATTTTATTTCTTGGTAGGGCCCTGATCTTCCTCGTCACTACTCCATCGAGGTTAGGCTTGGCACTTACTGAGTACTACCGTGGTGTACTCATACTACTCTTCTGCACAATTTTGTTGTACAGATCCAGGTACATCAGATCGGGCGCACTACAGGTGATTTAGGAGCACCTTCAGGAGACTCGAGGTATGATCTGCTACGTCCGCAGATCTGGAGGGTCTTCTATTTTTATTAGTGATGTCAGTTATTTCCTTATTTTTGTTGTGTAGACACTCTTGATGTATAGAGCCACAGTTGTACTCTCTTAGTATGTGTTGCGCGTGAGTTTCCGGGTCTTGGTTGTAGTATTTCTTCTGGTATTTGGCAAAGTGTATGTGTCGAGCGGCACCTATTACATTTCTTTCATATTATTCCGTTGTTATCTTATCTTTTATTCATAAAAATGCCTATTCCGCGTTGTTTTAGGCTTACCAAGTCGCGAAGACTGGATGCCGTCATGACATGTTCACGATTCGTGAACTAGGGTCGTGACATTTATTTTTAAAATACTTCATTTATACTTTATATATTATACTACTGTGGTCATATGGTAACTTGCATGGTACTACTTCATAATTATCGGGTATTATCGGTCGACCCGTATTTTATTTCAAATTGGCCACTTTCAACTAAACTCATTTTCTTTAATTCATGTACCATTTATCCTTTAGGACACTTATTTATCTCTTTTTATAAATAACGTAAATACATTAACGTCAAGACGAGCTCATCCCCAAGTCTACGTCAATTAACTGAAGACGAAACTTTTAATGTACGAAAAAGCCAGATGTAAAGGTCACATAAATGTACACCCGCATTTAGGAAAGTAATATTATTATCAATCGCGCCTAAAGCATCTACGTATTTGTTAACTTTGGGAAAGACCGTGAAATTCGCTAAATTGTCCTTCCAACTCTAAGTATTTTTTTATTTATTGAATGATCATTTATTGAGGGCCCCACAATTTTACTCTTTGCTTTTGGCAAGACTTATCTCATTTATATTATTAAAGGCTAATCCTAAGTAAAGTATATTTCTTATTTGTTTTTGTTCTTAAATCAAAGCAAACAAGCCCTAATAATTTTTATATGAACATTCATTTATTGGATAGACAAATTCATGTATGTATTTAGATTTTTATCTCAATCGAGCCCAATAAGCGTGTGTTGTTTTAAATCTGACAATAATAGGCCTTAAAAAAATCCATAACTTCATACTTTAAATTGAATACATGAATTGGGCCATTATTACGTGAGCTGAAGCCCAAATCATGTCTGGCCATTAGGCTTTACACTGATCTGAAACTTACACAAATAGTGAACCAAACGTTATGAATTAACTTAACGAAGAAGCCTTTAAAATTTCGTGTTCACATTTATTTTTATCTATTTATTTGTAAATTCTAAACATTAGCGAAATAGAATCTAAGCAAAACATAATTTAAAAGTCAAAAAGACATAAATTGAACTACTGAAAATGTTATTGTTACTGAACAAACATCTGAAATGGTTACTTTAATTGTTAACTTCTTCAATCAAAGTTAGACTAATCTAATCAAAGAACACTGAAATTAGTAATTCGCTTCCAGATTTATTTATAGACTAATTGTTCGAACTATTTTAAACCTAACAGTATTTTGCTAATTCATTAGATTCTAAAATTCTATTATAGTACTATTACAAATCAAATATCAACTCTAATCTAATATAAAAGTAAAACAGTCTGATATTTATATTCCAATACAAGTTCAATTAATCTTAATGAATACATATAACTATTGCATTTAAACATTCTAATTAGATTACAACTCTTTTATCAACTAAGCTTCAGAATAACACTCAGATTCTCGTTTTTATTGCTCAAAGCTTGAAATACAGTAATAGAAACAACTGTGTACTTGGAAAATGAATGAAATCAATGAGATTCTAGGTCAATTTGTATAGCAACAGGAATCAGCAACAGGAATTCAACAGCAATTCAACCATAGCCTCAATCAACACCAGATTTTAATCACAACAATGGTAGAAATCAACAAAAAACCCAATACTCGACTAACTCAATGCAACCTCAATGATATTTAATCAACAAAAACAATCAAAATTACTCAAACAGCCTTCAAATTGATTTAACACTAATGGAACAGTAAAAAATCTTGAACGTTTTCTTCTGTTGTTGGTATTTTTTGAGTTTTGGAAATGGTAGATTTCGAAAGTAGAGATCTAGAATAGCATAATTGTTTCAGAATTATTTCAGATTGCTAACAATTATTAAATGATGCATATGGGCGTGCCTATTCATAGAGTTAAAAAGGGAGGGAAATTCTAACTTTGTTAAATACAAAGTAATTCCTCTTTTATTTTAATTTTATCATCATTTTTTATTAGTTATTCGATTACTAACCCTTTATTTATTAGAAATTATATTAGATACCCCATCTAGAATCTTCTAATCCTGATGCAATTCCGTATATGCCCCCACTTTTCTTAAAGTTCTACGGCATTGCCCTTTCCTCTACCCAAACTACTTTTACCTCCTTAGTATTATTACCCTTAACCCTTTTATTGTCCCCAGATTACCCCTGAATCCCAATCAGATTTACCAAACGACCTATTGCCTTTTACCCTGAATTACTAATTTCTAGAATTTAAAATTTAATTTACCATTAATCAGAACTTAAAGACTAAAATCAATTAATGACCAAATCAGCTATACTAATAATTGTTTAATACTAATTAATCCTAAAAAGTTATTAATTGTTACCAATATCAGAGTTTAACTAAAAGAAATTAACTTAAATATCATAATCAAACATTTGACACAAAATTAAACAAATAAAAGTCAACTTGAAATTATCAGAATCTAATGATTAACCCTAAAACTAATAGCCAAAAACTATTTATTAGAATCTAAGTCTAACAGTATCAGTTTTTTTTAATAATACCATTTTAACGAACAAAAATTAAAAGATAATAATCAGAAAATCTAAAGTACTATATCATTTTTTATGAAGAACCAGAAACAAAAAGATAATCAAATACGTGCAAGTAAATAGAAACAAAAATAGAAAAGGAAACAAGAAACTTAGCTTTCTCGTTTTTCTCATCTTCTTTCTTTCTTTCTCTCATTTTTTCTTTTTCTTTCTAAAATCCGGAGAGTCTTGATAATTTTCTTGAATCTTTGGTTACCAAGAGACCTTGAGTTTAAGGTTTTGAAACTTTTCAGTGACTTTTAGGGTTCATGGCTCTTAGAAATAGGCTTAGGAGGGTTAGGGGTGTCACGGTATGATTTTGGACCGAATTAGATAAATTGACGTTCGCCGGAGTTAGGGTTCTGGCGAAACGTTTTAGAATATTTGAGCAGTTGGGGATATATTTGAAGGAAACATAGTCGATGGATGGACTTAGGGTTGAGAAACGGTTCAATGGTGTTATTTGGGTGGTAGTTGGTGGAGGATGCGTCTCCCATCGGTAGGGTTCCGGTGGAGACTGGAGAGGATTTTGGGGCGGTGGAGAGATAAGGAAGAAGAAAGATAGAGAATGATTTAGGGTTTGGGTGTATTTGGTATATTAAAAGGCTTTTGTTAATCCAGAACCGTTGGATCACATAGATTAACAGCTCAGATTCATTGAGCCTTAAAATGAGAGCATTTGATTTTAAAGAAAATGCGACCTCGTCCGTTAGATCAATCAAATAAATGGACCTGATTGAACTTACAAAACGCCATCATTTTATTTCAGTAACGAGATCAATCTTTGGCAGTTTGATCAGTTATTTCATCGGCTCAGATCAAATGTTACTAAAACAGGGTCGTTTGGACTTTTTGGGCAGACTGGGTGAGTCTTGTTTTCGGCTTGGGCATTTTGGATTTTGGACTGGTATTTAGAATTTTAATATTAGCCCAAATCTTTTATTCTGTTTTTTTGTATCGTATTTTTCTTTTGCATTTTTTGTATTTTTTTTTGTAGTTTTGTATTTATTTTTTGATTTTATTAAATAATTAAATTTTAGAAATTAATATCTATTTTATAGTAATTTTCAATTAAAACACTAAAAATGCTATTTTTTTTATTTTTCTTTAATTTGTTTCAAAATTGAATTAATACTAAAATTTTAAAATTAAAAATCCTAATGCATATGCATATTTTTGTATTTTTTAATATGAATTATTGTGCAACTTATTAACACAAAAATGCCATAAATATTTACAAAAAATTGAAAAATCATTTTGTTTGGATTTCTAGGAATAATTTGCTTAGGGCAAAAATCACGTGCTCACACTAGGGATCCTCTGATGATGCACCGCTGAAGGTGGTTGTTAAAAGCTTGGAGAACTGATCAAGTCTCTACAAAGCATCAGAAGACATGGCCGCTCCATCTCCGGTCTGAGCTGTAGTACCTGTTTGAGCTGCCACTGCAGGCTAAACCACTGGGGCCTGAGCCTGGGGAGCTACTGGCTCCGGAGTGCGCGTAAAAGGAGTGTGAACCCCTCCTCCAGCCTGAGAAGTGACTGGTGCAACTGGTAGCAAACCCACACTAGTGACACTGTCCATAAAGACTGCTATCCGGACTAGAGCATCCTGAAGATTTGGGGTGAACATAACCCCTCCTAGGACCTCAGCTGGGCCCACTGGAGCCGTTGGGGCTGGAATCTAGCACGCTCTCCAGCATGACCTCGGCCTCTACCCCTTGCGGGAGCTGCCTGAAGCTCGGACTGCTGATCGGCGAATGAGTAAGCGTATGTTCTCGCCATCTGCGAAAGAACAGAATAGAAATTCAATCAGCATTTGAGGAACCAAATCACACGAAAAGAAAGAAAAGATGAGAGATTTTTCTCAACTCAATAGACTCTGGGGAACAAGTACAAACGTCTCTGTACCAACCCCTCAGATTGTACTAAGTTTGTTCGTGAGCTGTGAGACCTATGTAACCTAGTGCTCTACTACCAACTCATCACAACCCGGATTTTCCACCATCGGAATGGTGATGGCGCTTACTTGTGGTAGCTAGGCAAGCTAATTTACTATCTGTTTTCACAATTAAAATCATCCTATTGTCAATTTAATAGAATGAATAATAATAATAACAATAGTTGCGGAAGTCTAATTTTATAAATCTGAAATAAATATGAAATGCTCAAAAATATCCTCTACCTAAGATTTGGTGTCACATACTCACGAACCACTAAGAATAAACTACATATAATGGTCTAAAAGAAATATAACAGCTGTCTATCTCGAAACAATGAGAATATAGTATAAATGAAAAGCATAAGAAGTGACGTCGGGCCTGTGGATGTCTGCAAGCTACCTCAGTCTCGGTGTAATGAAATCCTGCTATCGAACTGCTTCTGCTGCTGCTCAAAATCTAGACCTGTGCAAAATCGCACAGAAGTTTAGTATCAGCACAACAGGCCCCATGTACTGGTAAGTGCCTAGCCTAACCCCGTTGAAGTACTGACAAGGCTAGATTGGACACCACATAAACCTGTTCAGTGATAAAATATACAACGGAATATCGAATACTAAGAAAATCAACACGAAGGGAGGGGGAACATGCTGCAGCGAAAATACAATTGAACATTTAATCAAGAGTAGCAACCAAAACAACTTAATTCCACAGTGAAACAAGAATAAATATTCAAACATAACCACAGATGTCAAAAACTGTTGCGGCGTGCCACCCGTTCCATAATTACCATTGTTTTCCACAATTTCCATCATTGCGGCGTGCAACCCGATCCACATATCAACGTTGCGGCGTTCAATCCGATCCGCATTAATTATCATTTATCCTCGTTGTGGCGTGCAACCCGATCCTCAACATCATTTAACCAGTCTAAATCCCCAAGAAACAGTCAAAAACAGGGGATACACAGTAGATAATTACGTATCAAACATCCCGGCAAGGGAGCACAATTAAAAGTTCAATCATCCCGGCAAGGGAGCACAATTAACAGTTTATAGACATTCTCTAACAACATGGAATTCATATCATAAGGACTCACGGTCGTGCTAGACAGCAATGTATAGATACTCGTCACCATGCTAATACATCGTACTCGATCACGTAGCAATTAGCAACAAGACTCAACTCCTATTACCTCAAGCTATGATTAAACCAAACACTTACCTCAAAGCCTTAAAGTCCTCTTAACTTTCAACTACTGTTTTACCTCGTAATTCACCCTCCAACTCGCTCGAATCTCATCACAATTTGTTCACTTACTTTAATAAACACTATATAAATTGGTTTGAACGCATAAAAATAGTTTTCCCAAAGTTTTACTTAAAATTCTCAAATTGCCCCGAGCCCGCGTGGTCGAAACTCGGGGTTCAAACGAAAATTTGGTTATCCATTCCCTCACGAGTTCAAATATATAATTTGTTTTGAATCGGACCTCAAATCGAGGCCCAACTCCTGAATTTGTAAAAAACCTAGGTTCTACCCAAAAACCCTAATTTCACCCATGAAAATCCTTGATTTCAAATGGAAAACTTGTTTAATGATGTTAAAAGTTGAAAGAATTGAGTGAAAATGGACTTACAAGTGATTTGAGATGAACTTGCTCTTGAAAAATTGCCTATGGGGTTTGGGTTTTGAAAGAATGGTGAAAAGTGGTTTTAAATTCGTATGAGTATAAAAGTGCACAGTTGCAGATATGGGATTTGCGAACTTAGGTTCGCAATTGCGAACCTGACAGGCTTGGCTCAGTCTTTGCATTTACGAAGTGTAGGTCGCATTTGCGATCCGGGCAATATCACATGTGCGACCCCTTCCCACTTTGCCAGGCTTCACATTTGCGAAGTGATTCATCATATTTGCGATCCTGTCCGGCCTTCCCCTGCTTTGCATTTTCGATGGGGACTTCGCAATTGCGAAGTTGCATTTGTGAAACATTTCTTCGCAGTTGCAAAGATACCAGCTGGGAACAATACCAGTTGTGGCTAAACTTTAAAAATGCTCTTGTGACCTATTGAAAACTCACCCGAGCCCTCGGAGCTCCAATACAAACATACACACACCCTCAAAAACATCATAAGAACTTGCCCACGCAATCAAATCACCAAAATAACATCGTTTTCATAGAATCAAGCCTCATAACTCATGATTTACTTTTTAAACTTCATGAACTTCCAAACTTGGAACTCATAGTCCAAAACATGTCAAACGAAGTCCGATTGCGATCAAACTTTACAGGAAGCACTTAAACAATATATAAGACTTGTACCGGGTGTCGGAACAAAAATACGAGCCCAATACCATAGTATTTTAACCAATTTTCATTTTTATTTTTTTTAATAATTTTAGAAAAACAATTTAAAAATAAAATTTCTTTTACTCGGGTTCTAGACCTCGCAATTCGACTCCGGGTACATGCCCGAGTACCATATTTTTCTATGGACCTTCCGGGACAGTCTAATCTCGGGTCTGGGTCCGTTTACCAAAAATGTTGACCAAAAACAACTATAAACATATTAATGTCAAAATTCTTCAAATTTTCCACAGAATTCACATATTTCAACATAAAAAAATTTCGACTATACACGTAAATAGAGAAAATATAAAATGACATTTTCGAGGCCTCGGAAGAACGAAACAAATGAGGAAAATAGGTGTGACGACCCAAAAGGTCATCACTTGTTTTATTAATCATTTCGAGCTTCTGAGGTCTTGAAAACCTCATTTATAGTTACCTCGATTTGCGTGCATAGTTCGGGCGCGAAGCTGGAAAATTTTTATGTTGAAATATGTGAAAACTTTGAAGAATTTTGATATTAATATTGATATGGTTGACTTTGGTCAACATTTTTGGTAAACGGACCCGGACCCGTGATTTGATGGTCTCAGAAAATCCGTAGAAAAATATGGAACTTGGGCGTATGCCCGGAATTGAAATCCGAGGTCTAGAACCCCGGTAAAAGAATTTTTCTGTTAAATTGTTTTCTGAAAATGTTTAAGGAAAATAAAACTGAAATTTGATTAAAAAGTAATGGTATCGGGCTCGTATTTTGGTTCCGACGCCCGTACAAGTCATATATATTGGTTAAGCGCTTCCTGTAAAGTTTTGTTGAAAACGGACGTCGTTTAACATTTCGGCCTTAAATTGGAAAGTTTGGAAATTATGAAATTTGAAAGAATTCTTGAGTTTTAAGGCTTAATTCATTGATTTTGATGTTATTTTAGCGATTTGATCACGCGAGCAAGTGTGTATGATGTTTTTGAGTTAGTGTGCATATTTGGTTTGGAGCCCCGAGGGATTGGGAGTGTTTCAGAGGTGGTTCGGGGTGTTTTTGGACTTAGGAAACTGGCAGTTTTTCTAAAATTTTTACACAGACACTTTACTCTACGCGATCACGGCCTTGTACACGCGATTGCACTTCCTTGTCAAATTACTCAACACGATCGCACCCGTCTGCACGCGATCGCGTAGCTTCCTGTTCTTCTTCAACGCGATCGCAGCCGTCCGCACGCGATTGCGTAGCTTTCTATTCTCCTTCAACGCGATCGCGACCCTGTTCACACGACCGCATAGTACAAACAAGCCACCCCAGCGAAATTCTTCTATGCGATCGCAGCACTGACTACGCGATCGCGTATTGTTGAACGTTTGCCTTCCGCGATCGCGACCATGTTCACGCGATCGCGTAGAACAAAATCGTTGCCCAGTGAATTTAATCCCAAAACAGAACAGAAACGGGATAAAAATCCCATTTCTGTTCAACTCTCTTCTCCACAGCTCCTTGGGCGATTTTTGAGCGATTCTTCGTCAAACTTCTTGGGTAAGTGATTCTTAACTCTTTTTCTTCATTTTCCATCAATATTATTTGAATTCCTAAGCCTAAATAGGTGTAAATGGGTAGAAAAATTGAGAATTGAGTATAGTAAGGGTTTTTCAAAGAATTTGCGATCTAGACCTCGTTTTGGAGTCGAACTTAAGAACAAATTGTATATTTGAACTCATGGATGATTGGGTGAACTTATTTTGGTTCGAAACTTGAGTTTCGATTATGTGGGCCCGGGGTCGATTTTTACTATTCCGGGTAGAATGTTGTAAAAATTATATTTAGCAATATGAACTAGTTTGTTAAGTAGAATTGATGATATTAAATCAATTGTGTATAGATACGATTGGATTGGAGCCAAATTCAAAAGGAAAAGGCATTGCTACGGATTGAATCGTTCGTAAACTTTCGAGGTAAGTGTTTGTTCTATCCTAGCTTGAAGAAATAGGAATTTAGTTATGTATGAATTGTTGATTAAGAGTTATTGGTGTCACACCGGTAATGGAGACAAATTGTTGAATTATTATCGATTATTGGTTCAAAACTGGTAATTATAAATATTGTTGATGCAGAGATTATTGGTTAAATGCCGGTAATATATATATATATATATATATATATATATATATATATATATTTATGAATTGGGATCGTGTGGCACGCCGACCACTTATATGATAAGAAATGGGATCGTGTGGCACGCCGACCACAAAGTGATTTAATCTTGGCATTGGCCATAGTTGCCGGTAGCCTATTAATATATTTGGGAGCGGGTGGTACGCATACCACAAGGTATAATTCATTGATATAATTGGGAGCGGGTGGTACGCCTACCACAAGGTATAATTTATTGTTACATTTGGGAGCGGGTGGTACGCCTACCACAAGATATGAAATGAAAAATGAATTGAGACATGAAAGTAAGATTTATTTTGTTGACTAGATTACTCTGGATATTATGAGTTATTGACTGTTATTTCAGAGCAGAGTCTTTCCTTATAAACGTTTGTATATGTATATATATTTCAACTGTACAGGTTTATGTGGGTGACTGGCCTTAGTCTCGTCACTATTTCGCTGGGATAGGCTAGGCACTTACCAGCACATAGGGTCGGTTGTGCTGATACAACACTATGTACTCTTTTGCACAGATACAGGTTACGGACAGCAACGGCGGCGGTAGCACGATTGTGGGTATTTCGACTATTGAGACTTCGAGGTAGCCTTGCAGGTGTCCGCAGGACCCGTTGTCTCTTCTATCTATGTATTTCATTCTGTTATCTCATGTATTCGAGATAAACAACTTATATTTCTTTCAAACAATTGTGTGTATTATTCTTAGAAGTTCGTGAGTATTGTGACACCAATCTTGGGTAGTGTATCATGTTTGCGTTTCTGTATCATATTTGATAAAATTGACTAAGTCTTCCGCTAAGTTTAATTATTCCGCTGTAATTATACGTTTTTAATTTAAAGTCTTAAGAGGAGTTTGGTAACTAATGAAAAATGTAAGTAATAGTTGGCTTGCCTAGCTTCCATTAGTAGGCGCCATCATGACTCCCGATGGTGGGAAATCCGGGTCGTGACAATAGGTATGACTCTTTGGGTCGTCACAACCAATCTCTTCACTACTACTTTCAGTGGTGCATCTTCTGAGGATCCCCATGATTATCTTGACAGTTGTCATGAGGTTCTTAGGAACATGGGGATAGTAGAGACCAATGGTGTTGAATTTGCTAGTTTTTGCTTGTTTGGATCCGCTAAGACTTGGTGGAGATATTATTTCTTGGCTAGACCAAGTGGATCACCAGCTTTGACTTAGGAGTAGTTTACGTAGCTATTTATGTAGAAGTTTCTCCCTATAACTTAGAGAAAGGCCTATCAATGGCAGTTTGAGCGTCTCTAGCAGGGTTCTATCACTGTTACTCAGTATGAGACCAGATTTATCGACTTGGATCGTCATGCTCTTATCATACTTCTCACCGAGAGAGAGAGAGAAAGAGAGGGTGAGGAGGTTCATTGATGAACTTATTCAACCGATTCGTCTTCAGATGGCTAGGGAGACTAGGAGTAAGATAGCTTTCTAGGAGGCGGCTAATATGGCCCGGAGAGTTGAGATGGTTCTATAGTTAAGGTGATTTTTGTATATTGTTACAAATTTATTTGGTATTTGTAAAGTTAAATCGCATACAATTGCAATTTTAGCCTATTTTAAGATTAATAGCATTTTTATAATTATAAAATTGGTTCCAGCATTTTTAAATTAAAATTTATATATTATTAATTAGGTCAATGTTTTTATATCAGTTTTTAAAATCATTTTACTATTTTAATAAATAAAAAGTGTAAAACAGGCTATTTAACATTTAGCCTCAGTCTATTTCAATTACAACCCCATTTTATTTCAATTTTGGCCCTTAAATTGACCAAATTCTAGCCAATTTAACCGGGCCAGTTTCAGTTTGGACCCAACCCACGATCCAATTCCAAACGACCCAACCCGTTTCCCACCTACCCACTTAAATTTGGACCGTTGATCAGTCAAGATCAACGGCCAAAACTCACCCTTCCATACCTACCGTAATCCGTCATTTCCCATCTCTTAGCCACCTTCGAAACCTCTCGTCTCTCAAACTCTCAGAAACCCTAGACTCCTTCTACCCCTCTTCAACCACCACTCTACCGCAATCCATGGCTTCACAGTCCATGGATGTTTGGTAGTCACTCCCCTTCACCAGTAAGTTATGGTTGTTCGAAGCATCGAGGCCTGACCTCGATGATTCCCTCCGATTTTCTCCAATATTTGATTCCATGGCTTCTCTGGTCATGCTCCAGCATATTTAGGACTCAGGAGCCTGATTCTTGACCTCTCCGACTCAAGGTTGGACCAGTTTCCAAGCCTTTCTCATTTCTAGTATTTCTCTAAAACCCTAAGCTATTCGAGGTTCTGTTACCGTTATTTGCTTAGATCTATATTGTATCTATGCTTTTATTTCCATCTAAAGTGTTTTCCCCAAAAGTCTCTTTTCAAATTGTTTCTCTCCGATTTTAGGGTTTCTGACTGGATTATAGGAAACAATCTCTCTGATTTTTATTCTTCCATACGCTCTACCTCTATCTGCATTTTCTTCATTGCATAAGGCTAATGTTCTGCCTTCTAAGGTTAAGCTCTACCTCAATCTGCATTTTTTTGCATTGCATAAGGCTACCATTTTGCATTCCGAGGTTAAGCTCTACCTCCATCTGCATTCTCCTGTGTTGCATAAGGCTACCTTTCTGCCTTCCAAGGTTAAGCTCTACCTCCATCTAAAGTTTTCGCATTGCATAAGGCTACCATTCTGCCTTCCAAAGTTAAGCTCTACCTCCATCCGCATGGCTAAAATATTGCCACCTTTATTTAAATCTTGCATCGGTTGAAATATCGTCATTTTTATTTATGTCTTTCATTGGCTAAAATATTGCCACTTCATTTAAATCTTGCATAGACTGAAAGTGCCACCTTTATTTACATTTGCATCGGCTGAAATATCGCCACTTCATTTAAATCCTACATCGGCTGAAAGATTAGCATTTATATTTACACTTTACATCGACTGAAATATGGCCACTTCATTTAAATCCTGCATCAGCTGAAAGATCACCATTTATGTTTACGCTTTACATCACCTAAAATATCGCCACTTCATTTAAATATTGCGTTGGCTGAAAGATCGCCACCTTCTGCATTTCATGGGCTGAAGCATCGCCATCTTCTACTTTTGATGGGCTGAAAGATCACCAAATTGTCCAAGGGTGTCATTTGCACCATCTTCATAGCCAGAACGCCATACCATGGACTGAGGACTCCTTTATCTCTTGCATATCATTATTCAAAGGCATCATGGTTTGGAGGCATCATTCTCATAGCCCGAGAACTTTGTTTCACAGACTATGAATACTTAATCATACACATCATGGCCCAGGACATCATGGTCTATGGACGTTATCGTCCAAAAAATAACATTCATGGTCGAATAGGAACTTGCATCGTGTTTAAATTTATCCACAACATATGTGCTTGTGTTGTTTGTTTTCAAGTAAATCATCTAGCAACAGCTGTATCAGTAGGATCGATCTCGCTTTCAGTTTCTGCATCTCTGTTAAACTCGCTACCCCAATAGAATATCTCGTCCGTTCTTGAAAAATCCCGAGCGACATGTTCCGTCGACGTATCCAAAACTACATACAGCATGATTCCTATAAGACCAAGGATATGTAAGTGGCTCAAGAACAAGAGCTCGGTCAAAATGCTTCAAATCTTTTTGTTCGGTCAAAATTGGTCATCATATCTTTACCCGACAACTCATTTATCCTTCCCGGGTAAAGAGGGGTAGTTGTTGACAATCAATTTTTCCTTATATAATTTCATATACAAAATACATTCAAAATAGCATATACATGTATATATAAGTATGCCCAGGTGTTTTGGTATTTTATAAATAAAATGGGTAAAACTAGCTATTTAACATTTAGCCTCAGTCTATTTCAATTACAACCCTATTTCATTTCAATTTGGGACCTTAAATTGACCTAATTCTACCCAATTAAACCGTCCCAGTTTCAATTTTGACACAACCCACGACATAACCCGTTCCCCACCTACCACTAAAATCTGGACCGTTGATCACTCAAGATCAATGGCCAAAACTCACCCTTCCATAATTAACTCCAAATGACTGCCCTAATCCCTCATTTCCCATCTCCTAGCAATTTTTGAAACCTCTCATCTCTCAAAATCTCTGAAACCCTAGCCTCTTTCTACCCCTTTTCTACTATACATGTTACTCATGTTAATCTTTGTTATATTTTCTTTAATCTTTTACTATATGTGTTTACCATTAAGTTATTTGATTTTTTGTTTACTGGACTATGTTCATGTTCTTACATGCTTTATCTACTTGTGTTCAATTTGTATTATCTCCTTCTTCTGAACTTGTTTAGGTTCCGAGTTTTCTCAAATATGTTCTTCGTGATTTTTCTTCCCTTGTCATTCAAACATGCTATCATATATGTTTTTTTGAGACTCTGAAACAAATGGCTTGTCTCTCACCTCTATGGCTGACTCAACCTGAAACACTAGCACTTAGGGGTTTCTTGGCAATTTTGATTGTCTGTTCGAGTTAGGGTTCCACTTTCGGACCCTGGACTCTCAGACTCACTATGAGTCTGCAGATTGAACCTATATCTCTTCTCTTATGATTCTGAACTTTTGTTAGACTCACTTCTAAATAACTTGACAGTCTCTTCTTGATTCACATATTCCTGTGCTTTATATATGAGAACTCTTCTTTCAAAAAGGTTTTTACCAACTACTAATTGGTTCTTAATTCCTTTAATTGTGTTTACTTGATTGTTACTGATTTTTCCTAATTGAACCTTTCTTTGCCCTTTTCTGACTTTGTTCATTCGAATTTGGTCTGTAATTTTGATTTCCATGTTGTTTGACTAATTCCCTTTCCTTATTTTTTCCAAGTCGTGTAACTTTGAACTTTTTCTTTAAATAACTTATGTGTACTTACCTTCCTTATGCTACTTTGAAAGGATTTTAATAAAATTTCTTTCCTTAATTGTATTCTGCCCGTTGGAAATCAAATCCTTTAACTGAAGGGAAATTCTATATGATTGTGCAAACTATTTTCTTTATGTTCTTACTTGCTTCTCTGCACTATAAAATGGACTACCCTTCTGCACTTTCAGGGACACTTTGAGCAATACCTCAAACTTTGACTCTCAACTCACACACTTACAATACTGCTTTGAGTTAAATACTCCCTCAATACTCTATTTTTATGAGATCTTTTGGAAATGATTGCTTAGAAATTGGCTTTTCAAGACTACTGTTTCTTTTACCTGTTTTCCCTGAAACTGGTATGTCTGATTTAATTTTACTACCTCATATCTACGTGTTTACATTATAGTTTCATTATTCTTGTTTACTCCATTATTCATGTTCAGTGATTAAACTATGTATGTTCTTTCCTTGCATTTGTTTCTATTGTGAATCCCTACCCCATATTCCCCTCTATGTGTCTGAGTTAAGGTTTTGGCCTGGCAGTATCCAAATTACTGCTTAGGTCTGAACTTGATCTTCAATGGATCCTAACTACTAAGATTTGGCTAACAGGTTAGTCAAGGGTGTGCCAACAATCCTAATTGCTGGGCATGACCACTAGCCTACCCTGGATTTCGTAGTTCCTCCTCTATTGCACTTACACTTACTTTTAGACTCTAAGTTCTTCCCCCTCGTATGAGCCTTGCTTTGGGACCTTGAGTTCCATCTAAACTTGGAAATTTGAGGGATGGACCTTCCACACTCCACTATAATCTGATCCTGCAAATGTATTTGAGTGTACGCACAGTCTGGGGTTCGTGAAGCCCCTTGGAACTTTGACACACCCAAAAGATGACAAAGGCTTTGGAAATCTGATCTTTGTAAGTTGGTTTATCTCATATTGTTATACCTTGAGTCGGAATTGGGCTGTTTGGTTGTAGCTTGAATTTCTGATGTAATTTTTTATCTTTCTTGATTCATTCGGGTCTGTAATAATTTTTAATAACTATGGGGGTCTAGTGAAAAAGTATGGTCATTTATGTATGCATATGGGTAGACAGCATGCTCGTAGGGATTACTATTTACAAATTCTGCATTCATGCATAACATATAGAAGTCATGCCTATAAGTTTCTGCATACAGAAATCACGTATAAGTTTTGTGCTTACGTATTTAGAAATCCTGCCTGTAACATTGTTTCATTACTGCATTAGAAATCCTGCCTATAAGATTGTTTCATTACAAGAAACCATGCCTATCAGTCTCTGCATATAAAAATCATGCTTATAGTTTCGTTTCTGCACCTCTGCATATACGTATGTCATTAGGCAAATAATCATAGGTTTAACAATAATCAACCTCATTCTAGATACCAATCCTATAGGACTTCTGCACTTACATAGTCATCTTAAAACCAACAATACTTAGAAATCATGCCTATATGATGTAATTAGTTGATCAACTTCGTCTATTTCACCTATCAGTTTAAAATCAGTAGCAAGATCGTTTAAAATCTGCAGAGCTTTGTTTATAAAATCAGTAATCTTTCATTAAAATCAGTACGCCTTCTGCATTGTTAGATATCATGCTTATAGGCCTCATATAGGCAAACCAATGGGTAATTAATCATGTTTGTCAGTCCCTGATGAACTACAACCGGACAAGGCCATTCAGACTTCTCATTCTGAGAAATATGTAATAAAGCAGCCTATCATAACGCTTTAAATTTAATTCAGACTATAATCAGTGTTTGAAGTAATGCTAGATAATTTGCCTCTTTAAGTGAGGAGGTATGTTTGAGCCTTTAATCTGCTATGTGTTTCCCATAACTGCATTATGTGTTTTGTTTGTCGCCTTAGACATTTATCCTTTTAAACTCTAAAAAAGAGCCCCCCAACTCCTTCCCCCTTTAGGATTAGTAGTCTGAAATACCTCCGGACAGATAGGATTGGGGCGGGTAGTAGCATGTAATAAGTAATAAGACCATTCCGCAAGTTAGTACCTTAACGGGGTGGGCAAGGCTAGACAAGGATATGATGATCACTGTATACCACCACATGTATAAATGGTTACCGGGTGTTGCGTGGGGTGATCCATGTTATTTATAAACCTAGGACCCTCTCCCTCTTTATGTGTTTACTTCTTCTTTTTTCAGAATTTTTAAAATTGTCAATTTTCAGTTCTTTTAAACCTCATCTTTTACTTTAATCATTTAAAATCTCTTTTAGTTATTTAATTTTCAGTACTGCTTCTTTTCCAAACTTCCACCCCATTTCATTCCTTTGTTTGATTATTCGGACCAACTATTTGAACCCCATTTTTCTACACTTGTGCATTCCTTAAATAAATATAAAATCATATATTCCTAAACTTCAGCATGTTTATTTAACTTTTACACTTCCCTTTATTTGCAATCGTTACGTGAAAGTTTTCTTGTATGTTTCTTTGTTGTATACATTTAGAGTTATAATTGTAGCATGGCCGGAAATCACAATAGTGGATCTTGGGGGTGCCTAACACTTTTCCCCCAAAATAATTTCTAGCCCTTACCCAAACTCTGGTTTTTCAACTCAAACCCTTCTTAGTGTCCTAATGCATTTTAATCACTAGGTGGCAACTTTTCTAAATCTCAAACCCCAATTCCCAAAAGGAAAAGAGTTGTCCGCCCAAATGTCATAAACCCTATTTCACATTGGAAAAAGGGGGCATCGACAACCTCATTAGGAGGTAGGGATTCGTATGGTAGAGGCCATCCTCCTAGGTCTTTTTAGTCAGCACTTTTGGTTTCTCACGTGCTTCAGGTGGCCTTGGCCTTCAGATGCAGTATTATAATCTGCAGTCCTATAGTGTATCACCGCTTCAGAGTTTCCGGGATGGTCATTCAGGTCGTTAGGGTCAGCAGTCTCTATAGCCGAGGGCTTGTTACACTTATGGTGATATGGGTCATATTCTAGGTTTTTCCTATGAGCACCGAGTAACTCTCAACATCAAGGTTCCCATACCATGGTTCAGGCACCGAGTGTTCCACAACCCGTCCAGCTAGCTAGAGGTGGGGTAGAGGTGCTAGAGGTGGAGGTAAAGGTATTAGAGGTGGAGCTCAGGCTACTAGAGGTGGAGCCTGCTCTTACCGCTAGAGGTGCAGGCTAACCAACAGCATGCAATTCTAGAGATGTAGCTCAGGGTGGTGGGCCCAGCCCCGATGTTATGCTTTTGCAGCCAGGCCCGAGGCTGAGGCTACTAATGCAGTTATTACACTTACTATTCTGGTTTGTAGCAGAGATGCTTCAAATTTGTTTGATCTAGGATCCACGTACTCATATGTGTCATCTTATTTTTCACCGTATCTAGTCGTGCCTAGTGATTATTTGAGTGCTTATGTTTATATTTCTACACCGGTAGGTGTGTCTATATGGTAGATTTGAGACCATCATTCTTGTATAGTTGTGATTGGGGGTCTCGAGACTCGTGTAGATTTGCTTCTTCTAGACATGGTTGATTTTGATGTCATATTGGGGATGGACTAATTATCACCTTATCACGCTTCTTGGACTATCATGCTAAGACTATAACCTTATCCTTGCTGGGTTTACCTCGTTTAGAGTGGAGAGGGACTCTTGGTCATTCTACCCGCAGTGTTAGCTCTTATTTGAAGGCTCAGCGTATGGTCGAGACGAGGTGTTTGGGCTATTTGGCATATGTTCTTGATTCTAGTGCTGAGGTCTCTCCTATTGATTTTGTGCATGTTGTTCATGAGTTTCCTGAGGTATTCCCTTCAGAACTGTCGGGTATGCCACCCGACAAGTATATTGACTTTTCCATTAATTTGGCTCTAGGCACCCAGCCCATTTCTATCAAACCGTATTGTATGGCCCTGGCTGTGTTGAAAGAGTTGAAGGAGCAGTTGCATGACTTGCTTGAAAAGGGTTTCATTAGACCCAGTGTTTCGCATTGGGGTGTGCCGGTGTTGTTTGTTAAGAAAAAGGTTGTTACGACCTGGATTTCCCACCATCGGGAGTCGTGATGGTGCCTACTATTGGAGAAAGGCAAGTCAAACATTTAAACCTTTCTGGATAACAACACAATAGTAACTAACAATAATAAACTTTTAAATCAAAGCGGAAATCTTTTATAACATAAATAACTGAAAACCAAAAAAAGAATGCGGAAGTTTAATATTTCACTACCCAAGACTGGAGTCATTATCTCACGAACAACTAATCAATGCTACAAACAAGTCTGAATAGAAGAATACATACTGTCTATCCTGGTACAATGAAAACAAACATAAAATATAGAAAGGGACTCCAGCCTGCGAATGCTAGCTAGGCTACCTTGTAGTCATTGGACTGAAGTCGGCTCCCACTCGACGTGCTACTATTGTGGTCCAAAAGCCGATCCAGTTCTGTGATCTGTGCATAAAGTACAGAAGTGTAACATCAGCACAACTGACCCCATGTACTGGTAAGTGCCTGGCCTAACCCTGACGAAGTAGTGACAAGGGCTAGACAGGACTACCAAATCAACCTGTGCATTTAAATATATATATGTGGAATAAAAGGAAAGAATACCAAAACTAAATAGTTAAAAAGGGATGGAAACATGCTATGGGGTAGGATATAAAATTCATCAACTTAAATAAGAAACAGGACACAACAATAATTAACAAAAGCAAGAAATCCAACAGTTGCACGATATCAGCCTTCGTTCTTTTACTCTCATCCTCACCCAAAGCAATCAAATAAAATGCACGGCATCACCCTTCGTGCTTTCCCATACATAACTCTCATTTCATGGCACGGAATGACCCTTCGTGCAAATACTATCAAATCAGAGCACGGAATGTTCCCTCGTGCATAAATAATCAAAACATGGCATGGAATGACCCTTAGTGGAAATATAATCAACAATGGCACGGAATGACCCTTCGTGTATTATCATTCTTCCTCACCCAAACAACAATCACAACCAATGGGTAAGGGAAATAAACAATAATAAGAAATGTCCAGCAAGGGAAACATACAAATAAACAACTAAATCCCGGCAAGGGAGCAATGACAACAACTTTCACATCCCGGCAAAGGAGATGATCAATATACTTAACCATCCTGGCAAGGGATTGATGTAACGACTCGACCCATCTTTATGGGGGCCACCACTCCGTTTTTCCTCATTTTATGCTTTTATATGTTTCGTTATATGTGTTTTGAGAATTTAAAGTAATTTAGATTGAGTTTGGTTAGAAATGAGGCAATTGGTCTCTTTATGGGAAGGATAGGTTGGAAAAGTCAACTAAATTTTGACTTATGAGTTACAAAGCTCGAAATGGATTTCTGATGATTCAACTAGTTTTAGGGGATGATCTATGACTTAGGAGAGCAATCAGAACTGGATTTGGAGGTCTGGTGTAGAATTGGACTTGAATTGGCTAAGGTTGGATTTTGGAGAATTGCGGATGGTAAGTGAGATTTTGATCCAAGGGTCGGAATGGAATTCGGAGAGTTGCAGTAGCTCTGTTATGTGATTTTGGATATGCGTGCAAAATTTCAGATCATTCGGAGGTGTTTAGGTCGGGTTTTAGATCAAATGCAAGTTTCAGCAGTTTTAGTTTAACATAGGCTTGAATCCGTGACAGTTCGATGATTTTCATGTTTATGATAGTGTTTTTATGTTACGAGAAAGTTTGAATGAAGTAATAGAACATATTTGTGCATTTGGTTGAGGTCCCGAGATCCTCTGGATAATTTTGGATGGCTAACGTGAAATATTGAACTTAAAAGTGCAGCAAAAATATGCAGAGGAATTTTACTTATGCGATCGCGTAGGTCTTGCTGTGATCGCATAGAAGGAATTGAGGGGGCTCAGATTTTGCACTATGCGATCGTGTAAAGGGAATTGCGATCGCATAGGTCTGGTAGTTTGGTCAGTACGGTCGCGTGGCATAGTGTGATATCGCGTAGAAGAGGAAAAATGTTCTCTGCGATCGCTTGGGTGTTTCTGCGATCGCGTAGAAGGAGTTTTAGGATGCCTGAGATTTGTACTATGCGGTCACATCAGTGGTATTGCGGTCCCATAGAAGAAAGCCTGGGCGGATGGAATGTTTTAAGGGTTATTTCAGTCGGAAACACACCATTTTTCCACCATTTTTACAAGCCTTGAGAGCTTTTTGATCGATTTTGATGAGGTTTTCGATGGGAAGTGATTGGAGGTAAGTCTCATGGCCTAGAAACATCATTTAACTGATGATTTATCTGTAAATTCTCTGAAATTGGGTAGAAATTGTGAAGAACTAGGGCTTTGTTTTGAAAATGAATTTTTGGGATTTGAAAGGCCATTCGAACTCCGTTATCGATAAACTTTTTATGTGCGGACTCATGGCGAGACGTAGAATCCATTCGTATGATTTTCAGAATTTTGCCAGAAGTGGGCCTAGGGCTCCAGTTTTACCAACCTCGTGAATTGTTATACTTTTTGAGTATTTCTTATTGGGTTATGTTTCTTTGACACATATTTATGTATTCGCTATGGTTTTGACTAGGTTCGACGCACAAGGAGGTCAATACGAAAGGAAAAGGCATTGCGGACGAGTCCACAACTGGTTAGAGGTGAGCAGTTGGTATATATGATGGCCTGAGGGTTTGAAACCCTGACTTATCACACTGTGATGCTATTTATGGAGTGACTTGCATCCCATGGCAGGTGCGGGATTGGTTATGACTGGGGATTGTGACTTGGTTCATCCCGAAGAAGAAAAATTCTATATTGGTGATTGAAACGCACTTTGTGTTGATTATATATGGGCTTTATGCCATTTTTGGGGCCTTGTGCCGACCTATAGTATCCTTAGGGGATAAATATCATTTGATAGCATGATTTGTAAAATCATGGATCTCGGTCCTGGGTTTAATCCCTATTATGAACTGCTGAGTCACTTTTCCTAAAAATTTAATAACTAAAGTAATTCCTTATTAATGAACTGGAAATTGGAAATAAGTAAATTGAAACTATTATGTGACTCATATTTATATTGTGGACTGAGTATGGATCGGTCTGCACGCCACAGCGAATGATATGAATATATTGCTTTGGGCTGAAGGAGCCCCTCCAGAGTCTATACATACCCCCAGTAAGCGTCATCAACATTAAATGAATCGGGCTACATGCCGTAGCGGTCATGTGGATTGCATTACATTCATGCATTGTTGTTTACTTATGCTATATATAGCTTGTTATTGTTGCTAGTTCGTAGTAGGGTATCGTACTGTTAGGCATAGCTTTACTTTGTGGCATTTCGTGGATTTCTTATCTTCAGCTATTTTATATGCTTTTTACTCATGGAGTACTTAGTACTCACCCTTACTCCCTGCACCTTTGTGTGTAGATTCAGGTATACCGGAGGTTTAGCCGAGCAGTTCTGTTTATTCAGAGTTATCCGAGTTGTTGAGGTAGCTGCTGGAATTTGCAGGACATGGCTACTCTTTTATTCCAGTTTTATTTACATATATACTTTCAGACTTGAGTATTTCGTTCAGATATTCTTACCATCCAATTTTTGCTTAGAGTCTCAGGACTCGTGACACCAAATCTTTGGGAATGTCATTATCCGTTTTTCGCACTTTGCAATATTATCATTCTTTTATTACTAGATTATTATGATAAACTATTATATTCTCTTTAAGTTGTCGGTCCCGGGACTTATTGTTAATATGAAAATGACTATTGGTCTGGCTTGCCTAGCTGTAAGAGTTGGGCGTCGTCACAATCGGGTTTGGGTCATGACAAGTTAGTATTAGATCCTAGGTTACTAGGCCTTGCAAATCATGAGCTTGTTTAGTAGGCTCTCGCGAATCGGTACGTAGACATCTGTATCTATCCTCGAGAGGCTACAGAACCTTTAGGAAACACTTTACTTTCTTCTTATCGTGCGTATTTGATTCAGCTTGAGATAAAACTCTTGAAATTTCTTCCACACGTATGGATGCGCACACGAGCGCTTAGTAATATATTTGCCTTGATGACTGGTGATTCCCTGATCGAGGGGCAAGATGTAATCTCCATGAGTTCATGTTGGGCCAGTCTGGAGGACTTGAGGTTGAATCTCCGCCTATGGCTTGAGCACTAAGGTGCTGATTTTGCGAGCTGGTATTATGAACTTATATGTTCAGTAATATCCCTAATTGTGGGAATGTCGGCTAGATAGCTACGTGATGAGTATACTACTGTTGTGTGGTGTGTCTATATGACTTAGAAGTGTCAAAGAAGGACTGCTAGATGATAGATGGACCATTAAGTGTTTGATTTCCCTTGTGATTGCAGGTGTTGCCCCAAGTTGTAGGTGCATGGAGAATATTTTCAGTTCCCCCAGTTAGGAGCAAAGTATATAACACATTGCGGGTTGAGTTCAGACACATGAAGATTATATGACCGTGTAACATATATGATGGTGGAAGGCATGCTGAAATACTGAAATGAGGCGAAGCAAGTGGGATATCTCCTGTGGGGTGTCCTTAAGTGGTATGATCCTTATGTGTACGTTAGAAGATCTCATGTGTAATTGAAAGGTATTTTCTATGTGTCATGATTCGAATAGGTGCAAGGCATGTCAATGTATCAATTTTGATAATATAATACAGATACTATATAAGATTTAATATTGTTGATATACGTTGTAATGTTTTGTCGAGTTGTAGCCATGTAGTTAGTATTGGTTTTCAGTGATTCTCTGGCAGGTAGATAGGCCTAATTATAAAGGAAACTCTGCCAAAATATTTGAAAATTTTAGGAAATTTGGTTCGCCTAGAGAGTAGGCTTAACTGTTACGTGAATGAATGCAAGAATTGCAGAACATTTAAAAAAAAGAATTCTGATGATTCGTGTCTCCACAAGCTTGTGAAAGAGTAAGGTTAATCTCACCATGGTATTACGACAGCAATAGAGTATATGTATTGTGATATATATGGCTTCGAGCTAAGTTGGGGAGGTTGTCGTTGATTAGCTGATTGCACGATTATGTGCTATGTTGGTTCTGTATTAAATTATACTAGCGAACCAGTTCAGATTGTAGAAATTGAGCCGAGAACGGCACGAGTGAAGGAAAATGTTTGACAAGATGTCAAGAGATCGAATGAGCAGGAAGGATGTTTCGATAGTTAAGATAAATTAGTATCATCTTCAGCGTCACCTAAGAGCGATGTTGTGTCATGGTTAATGATTCTTGATCGCTCTTCAGCATTAGTGTGATCAGTGGTTTGGAGGTACGCCCCAAATATTGTTGCAGTAGGTTGTGGGAATGTGTCCCACTGGAAGATTATATAAGTGTGGCATGTGGTCACTTGATTGGTTGATTATGTAAACCAAGTATGAAGGTTGTAATGGTGTCATTAAATTAAAGATTCATGCCTGGAGGGCACTTGGCATATTGGGTTGTAAACCGGGGAGAATTACCCTAATTGTGATGGTTGTTCTTGTGCATTCTGAGAAAATGGGAGTTATTATGGACATTTGAAATGTTATCAGGCTAGTTCAGTGTGATCAGAATCGGCTTAAAGTCAGTGGATAGATTTAATGTGAATAATGGCTCTGTATCAGGCCAGATGTGTGCATTTTTATAACGCGGTCCTCGTGGAGGAGTAGTAAGGTTGATGTTTCGTCGTCAGATATTTCGTGTAGTGATGTATTGCGCTGGGTGAGTTGTGAAAAGGCTTGAGAAATTGATATATGTTAAGAATCCGCGTAGGAATGACATTATATGAGCATCTTGGCTCTTGAGATTCAGATTGTACATTGCACCTCAGTGGTGCTTGAGTGTTGTAGCTTATAACGCTATTTGTTCGTCAAAGATATTATTATGCACTTAGCATGAGTACGACCGATACTCCGTATTATGTTTTAATGAGCTAATTTGGCTCGATGGGTATCTTCTTATGTGAGATTTATGTGTGAATCAGGTGGCACGCCTCCACGGGTATGCTATCTGGAGCGGGTTGCACGCCGCAATAGTGTGATATCGAGTATAGTTTTCTATATGATGTCTTTGTATGTCTTGCTTTCCAAGGAAATTCTGTATTAGTGCGTAAGATTTGATAATTCCTTCTAGAGCTCGTTTTCTTTAGTGCCGCATTCGAATCGGTAATCAATTGGAACATTGGGGCATCATATGCGACATTTAATTATGTCTGGAGTGGCTTATTACCCGAGCAATTCGTACAGGGTGAGACGAGATTATTGAATTCGAGATCGGTGAAATATGAGTATATGAAGTAAAGTAAAGAGCTAAGACCATTGTTTGGTTCAGAATAGGGTGATAGTTCTTTCCAAGAGTATAAAACTAATAAATTGTTGTCCCGACAGTGGCTAAGAATGTATACAGATCTCATCCGTCGTGTCATTATTGTAGAAATTTTCACAAGGCATGTGTACGTCAGGCAGAGCATGGGATGTGTAGTGATTCCTTCTAAGCGATTAGATAAGAGAGCTTCAGATGATTAGGGAAGATTGTATTGCTAAGCAGAAGTGATTTGACGCGAGTATGTATATCAAAAAAAGAAGGGTATTGTGATTAAACTTATTAAATTTCAGTAGTATTGTGGCATGTTCTTGTTGGGTCCAATAGTGGTATTCAGCTTTTCTTGGTAGCACGGGTAAATATTGAGTATCTGTCGTGGAATGATTAGGTATCAAATGGGTGTATGTATTCGCACGGTGGAAAACTGGGATCAGGTATGATGATTTTGTGTTATATAGAGTTCTGATGTACACGCTATGTTGTGGTGGTGGATCTTTATTCCTTGGCATGTTATATTTTGGATGTGATGTTGGAATTGAGACTGGTTGTCTTAGTGTTGGGTGATGTGGAACTATTGCACTAGGGGCTACGCCAGAAATGCCACGGGTTAAGTGGTCAAATGCGTTAGAATATGTTTTAGCAGAGTGATTTATATTTCAAAGAACCAACGGACAATTGGGAAGAAGTACTTTCTTAATTGGGCATTTGTGATAGATGTCAGTGCAGAGGTTGCTATCAATGATCCAGTTCCATTATTGAAGGACCTTTCAGATGCATTTCATGTGGTTGGGCATGTAACCGGGTGAGATTATGGATTTCGGTATTTATTTGGTACCTTTACAGGAGTTATAAAAATGGGAGAAACATTTACAGGCTGTTTGGTACTGATTTATTTGGTAGGCTGATATGGCTACGCTTTTAGCTATGAGTTGTTTCTCGATGTTGTGAGGCATTGTGATTTGTTAGATATGGGCACATGTGGTGCGGTTCCATTGAGAATTCATAGAGAAAGTCGAGCGGGAAGAGTAATTGAGTGTTGCTCGGTGTATGGAGCATTGGTTATGGACTATCGGGTTGTGTGTCATATGTTCTCTGTTTTACCGTGGGTGTAACAACTTGTGTTAGTTTCAGACATCAAATGTGTGTGTATTATGCAAGATGTGGTTTAGACTTGCATTGGGGTATCATATCATCAGAGTGGTGTTGGATTCGAGGTGATCGTTGGGTGCCTTAATTAATACAGACAGATTTGATCTCATCTTGTTAGGAAGATAATATCGAGGTTTGATCTGAAAACATGCTGTGATATCAGTCAGGAGAAATGGTTTCATGAATTGTTGATCTGAGAGATGATTACGGCTTATAGCGAGTTTCATTCATCATTGGCAGTATATGAGAGTGTGGGAATAAGGCTTTAGCTAATAAGAGCTCATCTGCCGGAAATTGGTTACTGGGGACAACTGCTGTGAATAGAAGTTATGATTCCAAGTGTTTAGTTTAGGCGGTATATCATATGTTTTCACTTGAGGGTGCAAGTATGGGTTATTACAGCTGGTTCGGGCTTACTCTGAGTTCAGATGTGAATTTCTGATCTTATGTATAATTTTTGGAAAGTGCGACGTGGTTTTATGGTTTGGTTTGTGGATTAAATGAACTGTGAATGTTCGGCTGTATAGTGTTATCGGGTCTATGCGAGATAGGGTGACAAGGGATCACCCCGGGTATATGGTTGGTAAGATCATTCAGCTGCTAGTTGGCTTCTAAAACAACTCTTGATACGCTCGAGGATGAGCGTTTGTTTAAGTTGGGGAGGATGTAATGACCCGACCCGTCATTACGGGAGTTATCACCCTATTTTTCCTCGTTTTATTCTTTTATATGTTTTATTTTATGTGTTCGGAAAATTTAAAGTAATTCGGATTGAGTTTGGTTAGAAATGAAGCAATTGGTCTCTTTGTGAGAAGGTTTGGTTGGAAAAGTCAACTGAACTTTGACTTATGAGTTAGAAGGCTCGGAATGGGTTTTTGATGATTCAACTAGTTTCGGGTGGATGATACATGACTTAGGAGAGCAATCGGAATTAGATTTGGAGGTCCGGTGTAGAATTAGGTTGAATTAGCTAAGGTTGGATTTTGGCGAATTTCGGATGGTAGGTAAGATTTTGATCCGATGGTCGGAATGGAATTCCGAGAGTTCCAATAGCTCCATTAGATGATTTTGGATATACATACAAAATTTCAGATCATTCGGAGGTGTTTAGGTCGGCTTTTAGATCAAATGCAAGTCTCAGAAGTTTTAGTTTAACTTAGGCTTGAATCCATAATGATTTTGATATTTATGATAGTGTTTTTATGTTACAAGAAAGTTTTTATTAAGTAATAGAACATATATGTGCATTCGACTGAGGTCTCGAGGGCCTCGGGATAATTTTGGATGGCTAATGGAAAAATTTGAACATAAAAGTGCAGTAGAAATTTGCAGAGGAATTTTACTCTATGCGATCGCGTAGGTCTGGCTACTATCGCATAGAAGGAATTGAAGGGGCTTAGATTTTGTATTATGCGGTCGCGTAAAGGGAATTGCGATCGAATAGGTCTGGGAGTTTGGTCAGCGTGGCCTCGTGGCATGGTGTGCGATCGCGTAAAAGGAATTGGGGGGCTTAGATTTTGCATTATGCGGTCGCGTAAAGGGAATTACGATCGCATAGGTCTGGGAGTTTGGTCAGCGCGGCCACGTGGCATGGTGTGCGATCGCGTAGAAGAGGAAAACTGTTCTCTGCGATCGCGTGGGTGTTTTTCCGATCGCATGGGTGTTTCTGCACCAATTCAATAAATGTTATGAATCTATGATATCAAAAGACTGAATTTTGATCAAGAAACGTGTTCTTAAAAGATCAAGAACTAAACAAGATCCTAAAGTCACCACTAAGAATAAATTAATGTGATAAAGAAACACCACATGCAATTGAAAACAAGATAAAGTCAATCACCACCTTGCTTGAAAAAAAAAGGGATAAAAAAGACAAAATAGAAGAAAAACACTCTATTGTAAAACTAGGCAAACCTTAAAAATATAAATTGCATTCTGCAAGGCAAGAGAACCCTTTATATAGACCTAAAGTCTCTTTCTTTGACGACTAATATTCCTATTCTAATGCGAAAATAAAATAGCTAATAACAATGAAACATCCTAGCAAGGGAAACAACAATAGAAACAACAACATTCCGGCAAGGCAATCAACAACAATCAAACAATCCAACCACAAGGATGAATTTTTCGGATATCCGAAAATTCGAAGTACCAAATCCAATATCCATTCCGAAATCCAAATAAATTTAAAAATTAAATTCAAAATTCAATACATAATCCAAAAATCAAACCAAAAATCCGAAAAATTTAGATTTCGGTTTGGATATCGGGTTTGCCCAAACACCCTTACTAACAAGTGGATATTAGGGCAGTAAATTAAACCTTAAAGAAGCTACTAAAGGAATAAGTTTAGTATATTGGGGGAAAGGAATTGAATTAAAGTGGAAACGATCTACTACATGAACTCTCTATTTATAGGATGAATCATATCTTATCTTTCAGTCATAATAATAATAATAATAATAATAATAATAATAATAATAATAATAATAATATTTGGATAATAGTACAGCAACTACATAAACCAACGTCTTATTCTATCAAGACTTATTACAGCAGAAATTTTAAAGCCATTACTAAATACTATGAAATGGCTAACATTTGTACAATTCCATTACCCAACAATAATATGCACGACATGCAATTTTGGGAGAAGAAAATCCAGCCTCTTTTGCTAAAGCTTCAAATTCTTGCTTTGTTCTTTCCTTCGCTCCATTAAGCATAGTAATCATTAACATATCAGTACTAAATGAATGCTTAGAAAGAAGATCATTCTCTGGATATTCTGGCTGTATTTGTTCTATTACCACAACCTTACCATTTTCTCCCAAAGATTCCCAACAATTCTTCAATATTTTCAGGCAATGGTCATCATCCCAATCATGAAGTATCGCCTACAACATATATATTCATAGTGTAAAAAAAATTCACTATCGATTTAATTTTATAATTTACTTTTCGGATTTTTACATTAATAGCATATCAAATTTATTTTCTATTTTTTCTAGCCAATATGCGTAAATTATACAATAATTATGTACGATTATATGTGTGATATACATGGATTATACATTGCTAGCTCTTTTAAGTTTAAGGGCTTAGGTAGGAAGCTATTTAAGTTAATTCTTATTTATTTTTCTAGGTTATTAGATCATGTTTGTCACAAACAGATTTAACCTGATGATATAAAAATATATATAAACAAGTCACTTATAACAAAATTACAAGGAAATTTTGTGATAAGTGAAAATATTAAATTGGTAAAAATTACAAATATAAGTTATTATCAATGACTAAACTACACAGCTAATATAAAACAATCTTTATAATACCGGTGTATATAAGTTAAATATCCATACAAATATGACAAAGAATACTTTACCTTCAGAATGATTACCTCCCCTTTAGGAATGCTCTTAAACATATCTCCTCCAACATGCTCTATGCCTACTATAACAAGCAAGAATTGAAGCTTAATTTGATCTTTCAATAATATCAATTAAATACAGCTTTAATTTTTTTGTAATATATTCAATAAATATGATTAGTAATTAAGGGAAATAAATTACCTGCATAGATAGGAGCATCTTTGATGACATGGGGTAGGTCAAAATTAATACCTTTGATATGAGGATACTTGGAAATTATAGAAGCTAATGATACCCCAAGTCCACCTCCCACATCTATTACCTCTTTTACCCCTTGGAAGCCAGTGTAAGACTCAAGAATTCTCTTCATTTCAATGGAAGAGATGTTTTGCATAGCTTTATTGAACACCATATTCAATCTACTATCTTTTTCATGGTATTCAAATGCATGCATTCCATGAGCTTTGTTGAATGGTATTTCATCCTCTAGAATTGCATCTTTCAAATAAAACCTTAACAAGAAGTCAAAATATATCCAATCAACATAGATCTCAAATCACATAACGAGAGACAAGGAAAAGGGTAGCCCAATGCACTAAGCTTCCGCTATGCGCGGGGTTCGGGGAAAGGCCGGACCACAATGGTCTATTATACGTATGCAGCCTTAACGGTATTTCTGCAATGGGCTGTTTTCACGGCTCGAACCCTTAATCTCCTGGTCACATAGCAACAACTTTACTAGTTACGCCAAGGCTCCCATCACATGACAAAACAAGGATTTAACTTAAATAGATTGACAACGTAAAAAAGTGTTAGACAATCCGTATATTTGTCTTGTTGTAGCAAGTATATGACTTGATAGTACAAAATTCTTATACGTTAGTGTATAGAAGTGAAACTCAAAGAAGGAAATATGAGAAAATATGAAACTGTTTTACCAGGAATTAACAGCTGCAGGATCAGTCGTCAATATCAAAAAAGGAGCAAAAGATGATCCGTCTTTATCGGAGATGAAGCTTTTGCTCAAAGGTGTCAAATTGTATGATGTGTGAATGTGTCCATCATCATCCTTGGAAATGTTGGAAGTGAGAAAAGATTGGCTAGCAAGAAACCTTAGAATCCTTTCAAGAACAAGTGGTGCATTAGGGTTTTTTGTGGGAAGTTGAGATGCAATATCATAGGAAGATAATTCACTATTTGCTTTTGCTATGATCTCAAACAAGTCAAGTTCAATGGCAGCTTTCAAAACCATGTTAAGGAATAAACCAGTAGGAAGATGCATAGCCTTCATCATTGAATTTTCCTCTTCATTGGATATAACAATTTTATCCATAGATAAAGCCATGTCCATTATTTGAATAAATAATAACTAGTTAATAACTCGAAGGCGTTCGACCTGTTTTTTTAGCAACAACTGGTGTAGTATATGAATTTTATTTACTCATGTTCTTGACCCAATATATATTATATATATAGGGAGTGAAAGTAACATTTTCTAGCTTCATCAGTTCCATTCCCTTAATAAAATAGCTGCCTAATCTTTTGACTAATAAGCCTAATATTAATGAAGGTATATAGGGTCTGTTAGTAGAAGTAGCTTTATCTTATTTTTTATAGGCTGCTCACATGGAGTAATGTAAAAGTAGCATGAACGGTTCTCGTTTTTGTTAAGTTTTAATTTGACACGGCGCATTAAACTCATCTTGAATAGCTAAGATTAAAGTATAGTATTAGTTATTAAAGATGAGATATTTCTTGTATTTTTTTTGTTGGAGTACAACTATCTATAACCACTTCATTTATTCTAGATTTTTTCGTTGTTACAGCTAGGATTGTTATAAAAATCATATATTATAATATAATATAAAAATTAATTTTATAAAAAATTTAATTTTTATAGTAAATGACTATTATATAGCGATGTTATATAGAGATCTAACTGTATTCAAGAAGAAACATTGATCGCAAATTCTGATGAGAATATACATAATGTATAGAAGATCTATGTTATGCATTTATTCATTCCATGCAGAGACTATAATACTAGATTGTTTACTTAATATTTTATTACTCCATCCGTTCATTTTTACTTGTTCACTATTAATTTTGCATAATTTTTTAAAATATATAAATAAATTATATAATTTACTGCGATACCAATATTAACTCGGATATAGTTTTAATGGGTTTGGAAAATAATTTAAAATAAATAATTAATGCTAAGAGCAAAACAAGAAAATAAACTATACCCGAATATAAAACGTTAGTAATCGTTGCTTTTTTAATTAGGTTATACCGGTATTGCAAAATTGGAGGAAAGTTGACCTAATTGACATGTGAATTTTCAGTCACGCTGATACAATTTTTACAAACTTATATATTCTATCGATTACACGACCATGAGCGTCTTTATTTTTTTATTAATTAATTAAAAAGACTATAGCAGAGATTTGTGTTTATTTGCTTAATTATTTGTAGTAATTCTACATTAAAATCGTATAATTATATATAATTGTAACGATCCGATCGGTCATTTTGAGCTTTTGCACTTTGCTTGCCAGTTCTCGGACATGACTTGCCCCGTATAGTGTATTATGACTTATGTAAATCATTGGTTTTAGTTTTCAGGATGATCAGAAAGAATTTGGAAGAACATTTCTCAGTTTGAAGCTTGAATTTTAAAGGTTTGACAAAGATTTAACTTGTTAATACTAGCTCTGTTAGCTGATTTGGGACTTAGAAACGTGATCGGAATGTGTTTAAAAAATAGTCAGATTTACACCTGGTCTTTCAAAAATAGCTCAATTTTAAAAATAACCGAACTTTAGTCACTTTTTATGTAAAGATAAATTTGAGCAAAAATACTGTTCAAAACCCAAAAAATAGTATTGTAACGACCCGGCCCGTCGTTACGGGAATTACCACCCAGCTACCTTGCATTTACATATTTTATGCTTTTATACCAGTATTAGAGTATATCGGGTGAGTTAGAAGTGATTTGGGTTGAAAATGAAGCAAATAGCATGTTTGAAGGAAGCTTGAATATGGGAAGTCAGCCTAGAGCTGACTATTGAGTTAGAGTATTCGGAATCGGATTCTGATGATTCGACTAGTTTCGGGGGATCATTTATGACTTAGGAGAGCAATCGGAATTGAATTCGGAGGTCCGGTGTAGAAATAAGCTTGAATTGGCAAAGTTAGTATTTTGGCGAATTCTGGTTGATAGGTGAAATTTTGATCCGACGGTCGGAATGAAATTCCGAAATTTTCTGTAGCTCTGTTATGTCATTTTGGACTTGTGTGCAAAATTTGAAGTCAATCGGACTTGATTTGATAGGTTTCGGCATCGAAAATAAAAGTTGGAAGTTCTAAAGTTTATAAAGCTTGGATTGGAGGTTGATTCATGATTTTAGCATTGTTTGTTGTGATTTGAGGCCTCGAACAAGTCCGTAATATATTATGAGACTTGTTAGTATACTTTGTTGGGATCCCATGAGGCTCGGATAAATTTTGGAACAGTTTTTGGAAGATTTTTGCCGTTTTGAGCATAAATGTAATGATCCAAAGGTCTATTTTAGTTCTAAAGATTCAAATTTGATTTTGAGACTTCAAGAATTTAGATAATGAATTATAGGACTGATCTGGAAAGTTTGGTCTAATTTCATCAAGTCGCGATTGGGTTTTTGACGCGAAATGTAAATTAATTGTTTAACGAGCAAAATTGATGTTGCACTGAGTAAATGAGATCCAAATTCAGTTTTGTTTGAACCACTGGAACCGTATCGAAATTACGGAGCCATAGGAAAAAGAATCGTCGAATTCTGAGTTCGTATGATGGAGTTAGAGCCATTTTAGTTAAAATGGCTGTGTTCTGCAATTTCTGTATTGCTGCTACATTTTTCTGCAGCGTATGAATAGTAATTCCCCCGTGAACAGTATCGACGCGCATGAACAGTACCCCGTGAACAAGTGATTTCCGAAAAAAATTAGTGAGTTGATAAAATCGATTTTGGATCATTTTTCCACCATTTTTTATCATTTAGAGAGCTTTTGGATGGGGATTGAAGGGAGTTTCAGCTGGGAATCGTTGGAGGTAAGTTTCTTGACTCAAAAACATAATTTTATGGTAGAATTAACATCAATCTTCATGAATTTGGGTAGAAATTGTGAAGGATTGTGGCCAAGATATTGAAACCGAAAATTTGGGTTTTGAAAGGCCAATCGAACTCCCATTTTGGTAAATTTTATATGTACGGACTCGTAGCGAAACGAAGATTCTGGAAATATGAATTTCGAAATTTTTTGAGATGTGGGCCCGGGGCTCGGGTTTTGCCAATTTCGTGATTTCTGATATTTTTCGAGTTCTTTCGATTGGGTTATATTCCATTAGCCAATTTTGATATATTTGTACTAATTTTGGCTAGTTTTGACGTGCGTGGATGCCGGTTCGAGGAGCTAAGGCATCGCGGGCATGAGTTTTCACCGGTTCGGGGTGGGTAATACTTGTAAATAATGTCCTGAGGGTTAGTAAACTCCGGACTTGCACATCTTAGTGTTGTGTTGAGGTGACTTGCACGCCGGATAACGGGCGTGGGGTAGAGCACCATTGGGGATTGTGACTTGGTCCGTCCCGCATAATAAGTAACAACACCTAATTGTTTGAAATAAAATTGACGCCTCAATAAAGATATTAATTATCATGTTTGGGCTTCGTGCCGATTATTTGAATCCTTCAGGGATTGGTATCATTGTCTTGATAATACTGTGCATATTTTTATCTAAATTTAAGGTTTCAAATGGTATTTTGCTACTCAGCATTTTTATAAAGTTATGAAAAACTTGAACAAGGTCTTAATGACATTTCTAGCTGTGAGCTAATATGATATTGTTGCTCGAGGGGCTTTCTTGATTATTTGTTAGACTGATTGGGGCCGAGGGCCATATGTTAGGTCATGACGATTTATGTCAGCATATGCATACATATGCATGGATCGGACTGCACGCCGCAGTGGTATATGGATCGGGTTGCGCGCCGCAGCAGGTGTGATATTGATATTGCGCTTGGGCTGTAGGAGCCCCTTCGGAGTCTGAACCCCTACAGTGAGCGCGGGCGCCTTTGCATAATCCGGCTGTACGCCACAGCTTCATATGCATTGCATGGCATACATACATTGGTTTACGTGTACTACTTGGCATAACATTTAGCACTCATACATTATTGGCACACATGCATTATTTGCCTTATTGACCGGATCTCCTGGTGGAAATTGTTAAGGAGTGCTGAGCCCGAGGGGCTGATTTGAGTGCAGACTTGCGCTGCTTGAGATTGTACCCAGGTATTGGTATGTTATCATGAAAGAAAGAAAGCTAAAATTGAGATTTCTAAATAATCTACTGACATATGCTGAAAAGGAATAAAAAGATAGTTCTGTATTATGTAGCATGAGATAGTGCCTTGCGTGGTTTTCTTCCATTCAGCATTATTTACTTTTATTACTACTGAGTTGGAAGTACTCACACCCGACTCCCTGCACCTTATGTGCAGATCCATGTATATCACAACAGAACTGATTCTATTGCAGTTCGGGAGTGCTTTTGGACAGTCGAGGTAGTTGCCAGCGTTCACAGGACCTGATTCTTCAGTTTGTCTATATTTTTGTTCTACCATCCCACACTTGTGCACAATTATATTCACTATTTACACTTTGTATACTCTGTAGAGGCTCATGATTCGTGACCCCCTGGTCCTTGGGGAGTTGTTATTGTTTTTGGGATGTGATCCCTATACTTGGTTATTCCATTACTGTTGTTCTATTTTTGTTTATGCCTAAAATGGTTTAAGTGAGCTAATAGCTCTGTGTTTCTGTTGATTGGTCGGGCTGGCCTAGCATTGTGCTGGGCGCCATCACGACCGGGTTTGGGGTTGTGACAAGTTGGTATCAGAGCCTAGGTTACTAGGCCTCATGAGTCTTGAGCCGGTTGGTAGAGTCTTGTGGATCGGTACGGGGACGCCTGTACTTATCCTCGGGAGGCTGCAAACCATTAGGAAACACTTCACATTTCTTGGAATTCTTATCGTGCGTACTTGATTCAGTTTGAGATATAATTCTTGAGATTCCTTTCACACGTCTGTATGCGCACTCGAGCGCACAGTAACATGATTGCCTTGATGGCTTGTGATTCCTCGATCGAGGGGCGAGATATAATCTTTGTAAGTTTATGTTGGGCCAGTCGAGAGGACTTGAGGCCAGATCTTTGTCTATGACAAGAGCACCAAAGTGCTGATTTTACAAACTGCTATTATGAAGTTTCATGTGATCGGTATTGTTCCTAACTATGGAAATGGCAGCTTAATAATGTAAGAGCTGTCAGGTGTTAGATCCTTATTGTAATATGTTGTGTAGCCCCGAGCTTTGGGCGTGGTGAATATTTATCATATCTCTTAGTTGGAAGGTAAAGTGCCTTACGTGTAGTAAAACGAGTTTAGACTCAGGAAGACTAAAGTAATTATGCTATGTGTATCCTGGTGAAAGGTGTTGTACTGAAATACTAGGTAGAGGCAAGTAGGTGGGTTGATTTTGATGTGTAATTGAAGGGTATTTGATATATGTTATGATTCGAGCAGGTGCAGCGCATGCCCATGTATCAATTTTGATAGTATAACTTGTATAGTGTTGAGATTAATGTTGTTGATATACATTGCGATTTCTTGTTGAGTTATGGATGTATTGTTAGAATGGTTTGGTGATTCTCTGGCAAGTGGATAGGCCAAATTACAAAGGAAACTCTGCCGAAAGTTTTGGAAAATTTGGGACTTAGAAAGATTTCTGTCACCTAAAGAGAGTGGGCTTATTGGTGGTGTGTGTATAAATGCAAGAATTGCAGAAGGGTTAAGGTCTCTGATGATTCGAGTCTCTGTCAAGGCTTGTAAATTACTTGAGTTTAATCTCATTGTAACATTTCGGCATCACTTGAATAATAATGATATGAGTGGTTAAAAGTGCTTTGATGAATGGCTTCGAGCCAAGTTGGGGAGGTTGCAATTAAATAACTAATTTCACGGTTGTGTGCTGTGTGGGCAATGTCTTTAAGTATGTTGGGAAAATTCTGACAAGGTTATTGTGCTTCGTAGATGTGAAGAAATACTATGATGTTTTGAACTACTGTTGTTAAGGAATGTTCGGTGTATAGAAAAGAAAGATAGCGAATTGTACCTGTAAGTAATTATAACAAATTCAAAAAAGAAAATCACTGGAAGTTCTTCAAAATAAAGTATTGTAGAAGGTGGTACTCGAAGAAACATTTGAGAGAGTATTCAGCGGCCCGTGAGCCTTAGACCGTGTGGTCTTGTGTACGAGTCTTGTGTGGTTAAAAAGGTTGAGGCATTGTCGTGCTACAGTAAAGACTGATATCAAATTAAAGATGAATCAGAAAGGAAACTGGGTAAATGGAACAACTTGTTAATAAACCAGAATGGTATGAAAAGGAATACGATTAATTCCTGGTATGTGGTTGAAGTAATGAGTCTTGCGGATATTGTGCAGCAAAGCTCTTGAGTGTTGGTAGTTGTGTAACTTGATATGGGTATAAGGACTCAGTCCTGGCAGTTTAACTTATATAATGTAATTGGGAGAAAGAGTTTATGATGTGTTTTACCGTGGTTTGAAAATGAGTGCATTTTTCCTGTTGATATGCAAGGCTTGGAATGGGTAATGAGTTTTCTCTATATGGGATCATGAAAGTCCTTGACTAGTTGAGTGCGCCGATGTTTGCAGTGGAGGAAAGGGATATGAATTTCCATGTTGTCTTAGTGTGATATGGTATACGTGATGTGTTATGGAAAGTTGATAATGGCATATTCAAGGTTTTGAGATCAGTTCATAATATATGGGAAGTCAATAAAATTATTGAGCAGCGCGGACAGCTGCAAGTGATTTAAGAATCGATCTTTCTGATGATTTAAGGAAATGGTACTGCTATTCTAGTAATTTGGCAGGGTATATGGTGCAAAAGGACAAGGTAAAGTAAATTGATAATATTTAGTGGTATGGTGGTATTTTCTTGTTGGATCGACTGTAATAATTGAGTCGTTGATGGCATAGTGAAATTCCTGAATGGCTTTCGTGGTATGAATGGGCACTTGATGTGCGTTATGTATTCGTACGGTGGAATACGGAATCAGGCATAGTGATTCATGTGTTATATATGTGTTGGGGACTTTAAGTTCTCGTTAGTCCGCCTATGCGGTGGTTGAATATCGTGTGTATCGGTACCGTTTAGCAATCATCGGAAATTAGAAGCCCTAATGGCTCTCTCTTAGCTTGATATGATGAATTTGGGTTATGATACCTTATTTTAGACTGGTTGACTGTAACGACCCGGCCCGTCGTTACGGGAATTTCCACCCCGTTACCTTGCATTTCCATATATTATGCTTTTAAAAGAGTATTAGAGTATATCGGGTGAGTTAGGAGTGATTTGGATTGAAAATGAAACAAATAGCATGTTTGAAGAAAGCTTGAATATGAAAAGTCAACCAAGAGTTGACTATTGAGTTAGAGTGCTCGGAACCGGATTCGGATGATTCGACTAGTTCCGGGGGATCATTTATGACTTAGGAGAACAATCGGAATTGAATTCGGAGGTCCGGTGTTGTTTTAAGCTTCAAATGGCGAATGTTGAATTTTGGCGAAAACCGGATGGTAGGTGATATTTTGATCCGAGGGTCGGAATGGAATTCCAACAATTTCTGTAGCTTCGTTATATGATTTTGGATGTGTCTGCAAATTTTCAGGTCATTCGGACATCGTTTGACCGGGTTTTGGATTGAATGTTAGTTTTGAAAGTTTTGAAGAAACTTAGGCTTGAATCCGTGGATAATTGGTGATTTTGATGTTTAGTATGGTGTTTTTATGATTGGAACAAGTTCGTATCATGTTTTGGGGTACGTTGGTGGTTTTCGTTGGGGTCCCGGGGGCCTCGGGATGATTTCGGACCATCAACCGGGCATTTGGACTTGGCAAAAATCTGCAGAAAACTGCAGGTTCTGCCCAGGCCCTTAAGCCTTCGCGTTCGCGTGACCAGTGTCGCGTTCGCGAAGGCCAAGCCTTTTTGTGCATCGCGTTCGCGGGAGAAGGCGTCGCGTTCGCGTAGGTCGGGGGTGTTAAGCATCGCGAACGCGTTGCTTGGGTCGCGTTCGCGTAGGGTCGTGGTGTTGTGCTTCGCGTTCGCAGGAGGTGTATCGCGAACGCGTAGAAGAAATCTGGGCGGCTGGAAACTTGTACATTGCGAACGCGTGGGAGGCGTCGCGTTCGCGAAGGGTAACGAGAATTGTGCATCGCGAACGCGTGGTAAGCGACGCGAACGCGAAGAGTAAGGGGGAACTGTTCTTCGCGAACGCGTGGGAGCTCACGCGAACGCGAAGAACAACGGTCTCTGGCAGTGAATTAAATTGTAGAACAGAGGGGTTACGGGTTTACACCCCCAAAACACAAATTTGAGCCCTAGAGAGAAGAAAACACGAGGAAATCACTGAGAAGTTATCGGGTATTCGTCGGAGGTAAGATTCTTGACTCAAAAACATCATTTTATGGTAGTATTAACATCAATCTTCATGAAATTGAGTGGAAATCTTGAAGAAATGTGGCCTAAATATTGAAAACGGGATTTTTGGATTTGGAAGGCCATTTGAACTCCGATTTCGATAAATTTTATATGCACGGACTTGTGGCGAGATAAGGATCGCGTTGGTGCTAATTTCGGAATTTTCCGAGCAGTGGGGCCCGGGGTCGGGTTTTACCAACTTAGTGTAATTATGAGAATTTCATATAAATTGAAGTTGGTTATGATTCTTTGACCCGTATTTGATATAATTATTGTTATTTGACTAGATTCTACACATGAGGCAACAAAATTCAAAGGAAAAGGCATCGCGGACGAGTCTACGACCGGCTAGAGGTGAGTAGTTTGTGTATATAGTAGCCTGAGTGTTCGAAACCCCGGCTTAGCACATTGTGACGCTAATAGGGCGTGGCTCGCACACCGTGGCAGGTGCGGGATTGATTGTGATTGGGGATTGAGACTTGGTCCATCCCGGAAGTAAATGATATGTTGTTAGTGTTGGAAATACATTGTATTTGATATATTTGTGGGCTGTAAGCCTTGTTTGGGGCCTTGTGCCGATCTGTAGCGTCCTTAGAGGACAATATTTATGTGATAGCTATAATTGCTTAAATCACTGATCTCGGTCCTGGAAATTGAAATCACACTTTTGAAATGCTAAGTCACCGGCTTTTACAAATTTAATAAAGTTAAAGTATTTTTCATAAATTATGAATTGAGAACTGGAATTAAGGAAAATGAAATGTTTTGTGACTTAATTGCTTATTGTGGACTGAGCATGGGATCGGGCTGCACGCCGCGGTGGTTGATATGAGGATCGGGCTGCACGCCGCAGCAGTATTGCGCTTGGGCTGTAGGAGCCCCTCCGGAGTCTGTACACACCCCTGGTGAGCGCCGTCGACGTTAAATTGGATCGGGCTACACGCCGTAGTGGTTATGTGCATTGCATTGCATCTGTATTTGTTGAATTACTCTGTGGTAGCTGTATTGTATTGTTGTTGCTAGTTCGTAGGAGAATCGGATTGTAGTGTAGCTTCATATTGTGGTATTTTGTGGATTTCTTACTGTCAGCTACATATATATATTTGTTACTCACTGAGTACTTAGTACTCACCCCTACTCACTGCACCTTTTGTGTGCAGACTCAGGTACACAGGAGCAGTAGACGGACATCTCCAGCGTTTACATTGTCACATCGAGTTGCTGAGGTAGCTGCCTACGTTCGCAGAACCTAGCTTCTCCTCTCATTCCAGTTGTTATTTTATATTTTGTATTCAGACTTGAGTACTTCTATATCGTACCCTCTATTTCCGTTGGATCTTGTTAGAGGCTCTAGACTTGTGACTCCGGATCTTTGGGAGTGTCAGTATTTTGTTCAGTATTATTATTATTGGAGTTCTTAAACTAATATATTCTTCTTGGGTTGTCCATTTGGGGACTGGTATTGTGTTATAATTAAATTGTTGGTCTGGCTGGCCTAGCTTGATTGTTGGGCGCCATCACGACCGGATTTGGGACTCGCGAGTCATGAGCCGGTTTAGTAGGCTTTCGCGGATCGGTACGTAGACGTCCGTATCTTTCCTCGGAGGGCTACAGAAACTTTAGGAAAAATCTCATTTTCTTGGATTCATATCGTGCGATTTGTGTTGCCATGAAATTAAACTTTTCCATATTCTATTCTCTTGCAGATGGCGAGAACCCGGGCTAACGGACGTGGCGGACGACCACCATTGGCACCCAGAGGTCCTGGTCGTGGTAGAGGTAGGGCAGCAGTACCAGCACCTGCTGACCCACCAGCTGACCAGACTCAGGGTCAGATTCCTGCACCAGTGGCCCAGGCTCAAGACCAGATTCCAGCGGCAAACGCTCCGGCAACTCAGGTTCAGGCACCGGCAGTGCCCATTGTGATACCGGGTCTTCAGGAGACCTTGGCTCAGATCTTATCAGTGTGCACAGGCTTGGCTCAGGTAGTTGCAGCTACTGCTACAGTATCTTCTTCACGGGCAGGGGGAGGGAATCAGACCCCCGTGGCTCACACACCCGAGCCAGTTCAGCCAGTTGCACCCGTTGCACCAGCTCCTGCATATATGGTTCCAGTTATGCCCGACGATGAGCAGCGTCGTTTGGAGAGATTTGAGAGGCTACAGCCTCCGACATTCAGTGGTGCTGAGGGCGAGGACGCCCAGGGTTTTCTTGACAGATGTCAGCGCATGCTTCGCACCGCGGGTATTCTAGAGTCCGGCGGTGTTTCATTCACCACTTTTCAGTTCACAGGTGCAGCATTTCAGTGGTGGGAGGATTTCGAGAGGCGTAGGCCCACTGTGGCAGTGCCCCTCACTTGGCAGCAGTTCTCCACGGTATTTTTGGAGAAGTACGTGCCTCAGTCTCAGAGAGAGGAGCTGCGACGTCAGTTCGAGTGGTTGAAGCAGGGAGATATGACGGTTAATCAGTATGAGATGAGATTCACACAGTTGGCCCGTCATGCCATGTGGATGGTTCCTACAGACAGAGAGAGGATTCGGAGATTTATCGATGGTCTTATTTATCCCATCCGCATATTGATGACCAGGGAGAGAGTTTCGACAGTTACCTTTGAGGAGGTGGTGGATGCTGCCCGTCACATTGAGACAGATCGCCGCAGAGAGCGGGAGGAGAGAGAGGCTATGAGGCCTCGTGGTACTGGCAGTTACAGTGGTGCTCCGTCTAGGGGCCAATTTCAACATAGCAGAGGTCGCTCTTTCAGGTCTCATCAGTCTGGACGTACAGAGTCCAGTGGGGTTTCATCTGATCGTGGTCGTCAAGGCCAGCAGGGTTATCAGGGTCAGCAGAGCCGCCAGCAGAGTCAGCCTGCACTGAGCGCCCTTCCAGCTCAGGACTCTGCTCCTACTCCTTTAGCTCAGGGTTCATCTGTAGCGAGGGGTTCTCAGTAGTCCTTTTCTCCAGCTTTAGGCCGTTGTTTCGAGTGTGGTGAGTTGGGCCATATTAGGAGGGAGTGTCCCTAGTTGCTCTGTAAGCGGTCTCAGCAGAGGGATCGGCCTTCGTCTTCTGCTTCTGCTTCTTTAGCACCCGCTCTATTAGCTAGAAGTGGTGGCCAGGTAGCCAGAGGTCGCCCCGGGGGTGAGGATCGTACTGGCGGAGGTCAGGCTCGTTTTTATGCTCTTCCAGATATGAGGGACGCTAGTGTATCAGATACAGTTATCGCAGGTATTATCTCAGTCTGCCACAGGGATGCTTCTGTCTTATTTGATCCCGGATCCACCTATTCTTATGTCTCTACTTACTTTGCACATCATTTGGGTATGACCCGTGGTATTCTTGCTTTGCCCGTACATGTGTCTACCCTAGTGGGGGATACTGTTGTTGTGGATCAGGTATATCGATCCTGTATTATTACTATTGGGGGTCTGGAGACCCGAGTCGATCTATTACTACTGGGCATGGTAGATTTCGATGTTATCCTAGGCATGGATTGGCTATCTCCTTATCATGCGATTCTGGACTGTCATGCCAAGACAGTCACACTAGCTATTCCAGGTAATCCGAGGATCGAGTGGCGTGGCTTGACTGATTATGTGTCCGACAGGGTGATTTCTTATATAAAGGCTCAACGAATGATTGGCAAGGGTTGTTTGTCTTATTTGGCCTTCATTAGAAATGTTGAAGTTGAGACACCCAGTCTTGATTCGGTCCCCATTGTGAGGGAGTTTCCGGATGTATTTCCAGCAGACCTGCCAGGCATGCCGCCTGACCGAGATATCGATTTTGGTATTGACTTGGTGCCGGGCACTCAGCCCATTTCTATTCCTCCCTATCGCATGGCACCAGCAGAGTTAAAAGAATTGAAAGAACAGCTTCGGGAACTCTTAGATAAGGGTTTCATTCGTCCAAGTGTGTCACCTTGGGGTGCACCGGTGTTGTTCGTGAAGAAGAAAGATGGCACAATGAGAATGTGCATTGATTACAGGCAGCTGAACAAGGTAACAGTGAAGAATAAATACCCATTACCTCGTATTGAGGACCTATTTGATCAGCTCCGGGGAGCTAGTGTATTTTCTAAGATTGATCTTCGATCGGGCTATCATCAGTTGAAGATTAGGGACTCAGACATTATGAAGACAGCGTTCAGGACACGATATGGACACTACGAATTCCTGGTGATGTCTTTCGGGCTGACTAATGCCCCAGCTGCATTCATGCACTTGATGAATAGTCTATTTCGGTTGTACCTTGATTCTTTTGTGATTGTGTTTATTGATGATATTATGGTATATTCACGCAGCCAGGAGGAACATGCACAGCATTTGAGGGTGGTATTGCAGAGGTTGAGAAAAGAGAAGCTCTATGCAAAATTCACTAAGTGTGAGTTCTGGCTAGATACTGTTGGTTTTCTGGGACATGTAGTGTCCAGTGATGGTATTCAAGTTGATCCACAGAAGGTTGAGGCAGTGCAGAATTGGCCCAGACCTTCCTCAGCTAGAGAGATTCGGAGTTTTCTTGGCTTGGCAGGCTATTATCGCCTGTTTGTTCAGGGTTTCTCATCTATTGCTTCACCGTTGACTAAGTTGACACAGAAGAATGCTCCATTTGTGTGGTCTGATGAATGTGAGGAGAGCTTTCAGAAGCTCAAGGAGGCTTTGACCACAGCTCCAGTACTTGTGTTACCATCGGCCTCAGGGTCATATACGGTGTATTGTGATGCTTCCAGAGTTGGACTCGGTTGTGTGTTGATGCAGGAGGGTAGAGTTATTGCATATGCTTCTCGTCAGCTAAAGCCCCACGAGAAGAACTACCCTGTTCATGATTTGGAGTTAGTTGCTATTGTTCATGCCTTGAAGATTTGGAGGCATTATCTATATGGTGTATCTTGTGATGTATATACAGACCACCGCAGCCTTCAGCATTTGTTTAAGCAAAAAGATCTAAATTTGAGGCAGCGGAGATGGCTTGAATTGCTTAAAGACTATGATATTACTATCTTGTATCATCCCGGGAAAGCCAATGTAGTGGCTCATATCGAGGGACATGACCGGCGCTTGACCGGGTTGCCCCAGTCAAGCGGACCTGGGTGCCTTTCATTCCCACGCGTTAACCCTGTGTTGATTGTTTCTCATTAACCAAATATTTTACCAATAATGACTGATTTCATAATGCATAAACATAACCATGTGATTGATTCACTAACAAGTTCATAATTTATATTTACAATGCCCCATACATATACATAGGCCACAATCCCACAGTTTACATGTCTATGGAGCCTCTAGGATACAAAAGGGAAATACAATACTTGCCGGTAACAAGGCTCCGGCTATACCTTACAAAACCAAAATGAAATCTAAACCGAGTGGCATGAACCACACAAGGCCCCGAGGAAGAAAGGGGCTCACCAAAACGGGCGGTGGAAGGAGAAGGATACTACTGCCGATGAGCTGAAGTGCCTGCTACTGATCCACCTACAATCATGACACGAATGTAGCGCCCCGGCAAAAGGGACGTCAGTACACTTGAATTGTACTGGTATGTATGGACAAACTTTGTCCCAAGTAAACTCAAGCCATTAAATTACATCAACAATTAATTAAGCCAGCCAACCATGATTCCACATTTTCCTCATTTCAAATAATTCTCACACAAAGCACTTTCTACGATCAACCAATTTAACAATAACCAATCAATCACGTAAAGCACAAGTAGTCAAACAAAGGGGCAATCGGTGCCCCACAGGTTGCAAACTCTCCTGCTGTCTCCTTTCACAATTTCACATTATTGATTTTTGTATCAATTTTCAATAGCGATTTCGATCGCTTTCCATCATTATTACCCCTGACCACCCTTATTACCTCGGCCACCCTTATCACCCCAACCCACACCTTATTTCCTCACGTTGCGGCGCGCAACACGACCCCGCCTTACAGTTTAAAACACAACAATTTCAAACAGCGGATAAGGTACTACACACAATTTCAACAAGTTCAAATAAGCAACTTACACATTGGTTCATGTTCTCAATTTCTTCTCAAGCAAATATCAAAACCAAGTTACAAGTATTCCAAAATCGAAAATGCCCACATAATCATGTTCAACAATTTACCACAATTAAGGTGTTTCAAATTCCTTCCACAATAAGCCAAATATGCCATCACAATGGTTGTTCCCGATTCTTTACCAATCTCGATTACCTTTTTATCTTTCAATTCATATTTCATACCACACCACACGTAGTTCAACATCAATCAAATGCTCAACAAGGAAATCAAAGAATTTCGTAAAATTTCTCAATTTGACACATGCCAAAACAATTCGCACACATTTGGGCGATTTTACAAGAATCAAAATTAGCCATACATACCTGGTGATGAGTTTTCTTCAGTTAACTTCCTACTTTATGCTTACCCACGCTATCTTACTCTTGCCAACCTTGTTCTTGAAGACTCTTACTTCTACTCACTTCTTTTTACTAAAAATCAAGTTCAATAATCATGCATGAGTGTAAAAATTCTATTTTTAAAAGCTATTATATGCAAACCTCTCTTTACCCAATTAAAGCTGAAAATCAAAGAAAATAGTTAGGGTTTTTACCTTGAAAAGATTGGGGATGTTGAATCCTTGCCCTAAGATCCCTTGGAATTAAGATGGTTGGAACAATCTTTGAAGATGAAAGATTTCTCTCTCTAAAAACCCTCTCTTCTCTCTCTAATTTTGGTAAGATGATATGATAAAATGAAGAAGAAGTGTGTTATATTAAAGAAGAGATCGGATCAAAATGTTACAAAAATCTGGGCCGGGGTCAATTATGCGGTGCACTATGCGACCGCAGAATCAACATGCGGTCCGCATAGTGACCGCAGAATTGCCCCAAATTTTACACGGGTTCTGTTAAGGAATGCGGTCACTATGCGGACCGCATGTTGATTCTGCGGTCGCAAAGTGCACCGCAGATTTGACATGCGATCGCATATCGACCGCACTTTTGACACGATTTTTGGAAAACTCTCTGGAACGTTTTGCGGCAAGAATGCGGTCCGCATGTCAGGTTTGCGATCGCATTCTTGACCGCATATTGGACACTTTTCGGAAAAATTAATTCTCTACATTTTTTAAACTTAAATCACTACCAAGGGTCCGAACTGCGGCGAGCTTATTCTACGCATTCCTAACACATTATTCGGACCATGACACCACAGCTACTAGGTTTTATGCACAAAAATTTTACGGGGCCTTACACCAATGTAGTGGCTGATGCATTAAGCCGGAAGGCTATTAGTATGGGCAGTTTGGCATATATTCCAGTTGGGGAGAGACCCCTAGCAGTTGATGTGCAGGCGTTAGCTAATCAGATGGTGTGGCTGGATATTTCTGAGCCCAGTCGGGTGATGGCTTGTGTAGTAGCTCGTTCTTCTTTATATGATCGTATTCGAGAGCGCCGGTATGATGATCCACACTTACTTGTCCTTAAGGACAGAGTTCAGCATGATGATGCTAGAGATGTCACTATTGATAGTGATGGTGTATTGCGGATGCAGGGCCGGATATGCGTGCCCAATGTTGATGGCCTTCGTGAGTTGATATTGGAGGAGGCCCATAGTTCGCGGTATTCTATTCATCCAGGAGCCGCGAAGATGTACCAGGATTTGAAGCAGCATTACTGGTGGAGAAAGATGAAGAAAGATATTGTGAGCCATGTGGCTCGGTGCCTAAGCTGTCAGCAGGTCAAGTATGAGCATCAGAGACCTGGAGGTGTATTCCAGCGTATCGATATTCCTGAGTGGAAGTGGGAAAGGATTACTATGGACTTTGTTAGCGGACTCCCTCGGACGGCGAGGAAGTTTGATTCAGTTTGGGTGGTGGTGGATAGGTTGACCAAGTCAGCTCACTTCATCCCAGTGTGTACTACTTATTCCTCAAAGCGGTTGGCAGAGATATTCATCCATGAGATAGTGAGATTGCATGGAGTTCCCATTTCTATTATATCAGACAGAGGTACCCAGTTCACATCTCAGTTCTGGAGGACATTTCAGGCGAGAGTTGGGTTCACAGGTAGAGTTGAGCACAGCATTTCATCCACAGACGGATGGGCAGTCTGAGCGTACTATTCGGATATTGGAGGACATGTTGCGTGCTTGTGTCATTGATTTTGGTGGTTCATGGGCTGATTATTTGCCTTTGGCGGAGTTTGCTTACAATAATAGCTATCGGTCCAGCATTCAGATGGCACCGTATGAAGCTTTATATGGGAGGCGGTGTAGATCTCCAGTCGGTTGGTTCGAGCCCGGCGAGGCTAGGTTGTTGGGGGTAGAGTTAGTCCAAGATGCCTTAGACAAGGTAAAGGTTATTCAGGAGAGACTTCGCACAGCTCAGTCGCGTCAGAACAGTTATGCAGACCGGAAGGTCCGAGATGTGTCTTATTCAGTAGGTGAGAAGGTGTTGTTGAAAGTTTCGCCTATGAAGGGTGTTATGAGGTTTGGAAAGAAAGGAAAGTTGAGCCCAAGGTTCATTGGACCTTTTGAGGTGCTTAGGAAAGTTGGGGAGGTGGCTTATATGCTTGCTTTGCCACCCGGTTTGTCGGGAGTTCACCCGGTGTTCCATGTATCTATGCTCCGGAAGTATGTCGGAGACCCGTCTCATGTGTTGGACTTCAGCACGATACGGCTAGATGAGGATTTGACTTATGATGTGGAACCAGTAGCCATTTTGGGTCGACAGGTTCGTAAAGCTGAGATCCAAGGACATAGCTTCAGTGAAAGTGCAGTGGAGAGGTCGTTCCGTGGAGGAAGCAACTTGGGAGACCGAGCGGGAGATGCGAAGTAGATATCCACACTTGTTTGATACTCCGGGTATGTTTCTTAACCCGCTCGCGGACGAGCATTTGTTTAAGTTGGGGAGAATGTAACGACCCGGCCCGTCGTTACGGGAATTTCCACCCCGTTACCTTGCATTTCCATATATTATGCTTTTAAAACAGTATTAGAGTATATCGGGTGAGTTAGGAGTGATTTGGATTGAAAATGAAACAAATAGCATGTTTGAAGAAAGCTTGAATATGAAAAGTCAACCAAGAGTTGACTATTGAGTTAGAGTGCTCGGAACCGGATTCGATGATTCGACTAGTTCCGGGGGATCATTTATGACTTAGGAGAACAATCGGAATTGAATTCGGAGGTCCGGTGTAGTTTTAAGCTTGAATTGGCGAATGTTGAATTTTGGCGAAAACCGGATGGTAGGTGATATTTTGATCCGGGGGTCGGAATGGAATTCCGACAATTTATGTAGCTTCGTTATGTGATTTTGGATGTGTCTGCAAATTTTCAGGTCATTCGGACATCGTTTGACCGGGTTTTGGATTGAATGTTAGTTTTGAAAGTTTTGAAGAAACTTAGGCTTGAATCCGTGGATAATTGGTGATTTTGATGTTTAGTATGGTGTTTTTATGATTGGAACAAGTTCGTATCATGTTTTGAGGTACGTTGGTGGTTTTCGTTGGGGTCCCGGGGCCTCGGGATGATTTCGGACCATCAACCGGGCATTTAGACTTGGCAAAAATCTGCAGAAAAACTGCAGGTTCTGCCCAGGCCCTTAAGCCTTCGCGTTCGCGTGGCATGGGCCGCGTTCGCGAAGGCCAGGAAGATCAATGCATCGCGTTCGCGGTCGGGGTGTCGCGTTCGCGTAGGCCAGGGGTGTTGAGCATCGCGAACGCGTTGCTTGGGTCGCGTTCGCGTAGGGTCGTGGGTGTTGTGCTTCGCGTTCGCGGGAGGTGTATCGCGAACGCGTAGAAGAAATATGGGCGGCTGGGAGCTTGAACATCGCGAACGCGTGGGAGGCGTCGCGTTCGCGAAGGGTAACGAGAATTGTGCATCGCGAACGCGTGGTAAGCGACGCGAACGCGTGGTAAGCGACGCGAACGCGAAGAGTAAGGGGGAACTGTTCTTCGCGAACGCGTGGGAGCTCACGCGAACGCGAAGAACAACGGTCTCTAGCAGTGAATTAAATTGCAGAACAGAGGGGTTACGGATTTACACCCCCAAAACACAAATTTGAGCCCTAGAGAGAAGAAAACTCGAGGAAATCACTGAGAAGTCATCGGGTATTCGTCGGAGGTAAGATTCTTGACTCAAAAACATCATTTTATGGTAGTATTAACATCAATCTTCATGAAATTGGGTGGAAATCTTGAAGAAATGTGGCCTACACGGTGAAAACGGGATTTTTGGATTTGGAAGGCCATTTGAACTCCGATTTTGATAAATTTTATATGCACGGACTCGTGGTGAGATAAGGATCGCGTTGGTGCTAATTTCTGAATTTTCCGAGCAGTGGGGCCCGGGGTCGGGTTTTACCAACTTAGTGTAACTATGCGAATTTCATATAAATTGAAGTGGGTTATGATTCTTTGACCCGTGTTTGATATAATTATTGTTATTTGACTAGATTCTACACACGAGGCAACGAAATTCTAAGGCAAAAGGCATCGCGGACGAGTCTACGACCGGCTAGAGGTGAGTAGTTTGTGTATATGGTAGCCTGAGGGTTCGAAACCCCGGCTTAGCACATTGTGACGCTAATAGGGCATGGCTCGCACACCGTGGCAGGTGCGGGATTGATTGTGATTGGGGATTGAGACTTGGTCCATCCCGGAAGTAAATGATATGTTGTTAGTGTTGGAAATACACTGTATGTGATATATTTGTGGGTTGTAAGCCTTGTTTGGGGCCTTGTGCCGATCTGTAGCGTCCTTAGAGGACAATATTTATGTGATAGCTATAATTGCTTAAATCACTGATCTCAGTCCTGAAAATTGAAATCACACTTTTGAAATGCTAAGTCACCGGCTTTTACAAATTTAATAAAGTTAAAGTATTTTTCATAAATTATGAATTGAGAAGTGGAATTAAGGAAAATGAATTGTTTTGTGACTTAATTGCTTATTGTGGACTGAGGATGGATCGGGCTGCACGCCGCAGTGGTTGATATGAGGATCGGGCTGCACGCCGCAGCAGTATTGCGCTTGGGCTGTAGGAGCCCCTCCGGAGTCTGTACACACCCCTGGTGAGCGCCGTCGACGTTAAATTGGATCGGGCTACACGCCGTAGTGGTTATGTGCATTGCATTGCATCTGTATTTGTTGAATTACTCTGTGGTAGCTGTATTGTATTGTTGCTGCTAGTTTGAAGGAGGATCGGACTGTAGTTTAGCTTCATTATATGGTTTTCTGTGGATTTCTTACTTTCAGCTGCTTGTATATATTTATTACTCATTGAGTACTTAGTACTCACCCCTAGTCCCTGCACCTTTGTGTGAGGATTCAGGTACATAGGAAAGGTAGACGAGCACTCCATCTTTCGTAGAGTCGTTTCGAGTTGCTGAGGTAGCTGCCGACGTTCGCAGAACCTAGCTTCTCCTCTCATTCCAGTTGTTATTTTATATTTTGTATTCAGACTTGAGTACTTCTATATCGTACCCTCTATTTCTGTTGGGTTTGTTAGAGGCTCTAGACTTGTGACTCCGGATCTTTGGGAGTGTCAGTATTTTGTTCAGTATTATTATTATTGGAGTTCTTAAACTCATATATTCTTCTTGGGTTGTCCATTTGGGGACGAGTATTTTGTGATAATTAAATTGTTGATTTGGCTGGCCTAGCTTGATTGTTGGGTGCCATCACGACCGGATTTGGGTCGTGACATTGACTTAAGTCAGGTCGTCTAGACTAATGTGATATGGACTATGTCGGAAAATGGCACAAATTGCGTATTAGAGAGCAACATGGTAGTTGTACCCAGGACCAGCAGACGGCTGGTAGGTATTGCTTTGTCAGTTAGGCCTTTGTGGAGGATGTCAGTGTAGAGGTATCTACCATTGATTCAGTTCCAGTATTGAGGAACGTTGTCAGATGCGTTTCATGTGGCCGAGCTTGAGGCTATATATATATGTTTGCTGTAATGAAAAAAATCGACTCGATATGCATTTCCTTTTTGTGAGATTTATGAGTGGATCGGGTGGCAGGCCGCCACAGGTTATTTGGATCGGGTGGCACGCCACTACAGGTATGGTATCTGGATCGGGTGGCATGCCGCCACAGGTATGTCATTGGAGCGGGTTGCACGCCGCAATAGTGCAATGTGAAAATAAAGTTAGTTATATGTTACCTAGTATACGATACCTCCTGGCTTCTGAGGAAAAGTTCGTATTGAGCATCGCTCGGCGAATGGCACATTGGTTGTGTCCTTTCAGGATTCAATAACGTATATCATTGTATCACCGTGGG
>JASVEL010003450.1:0-56536 GCA_032618575.1 Nicotiana noctiflora | reverse complement strand
TAACGCCCTTCGAGGATATGCATGGGGACAAGGGTCCCTGGGTGTACCGGGTGACAGACACTGTAGCAGTGAACAAGATTGCTGAAGGAGAAAAATTGCCAATCCCTACAGTGGCCCCTGCCGCTGTGATGGTTGCCAGAGAGATGATCAAGAATGGATTTACATCGGGGAAAGGGCTAGGAATAGCCTTGCAAGGAATAACTCAACCAGTCCATCTACCAGTGAACAATGACACCTTCAGCTTGGGCTTCAAACCCACCCACACCGACATCCAAAAAGCCAAAAGAGCCAAAAAGAAAAATTGGACCCTTCCTAAACCTGTCCCAAAACTGTCCGACACCTTTGCCAAGCGTGGTACAAAATGACATCTGACATCTGCTGCGTCGAGGTATGCTGAGACTAGATGTAAGGCCCCGTAAAAGTTTTGTGCATAAAACCTAGTAGATGTGGTGTCATGGTCCGAGTGATTTAAGTTTCAAAAATGTAGAGAAATAATTTTTCCGAAAAAGTGTCAAATATGCGGTCAAGAATGCGACCGCAGAATCAACATGCGGACCGCATTCTGACCGCAAATCGTTCCAGAGAGTTTCTCAAAAATCCGTCAAATGTGCGGTCGATATGCGATCGCATGTCAAATCTGCGGTGCATTTTGCGACCGCAGATCAAACATGCGGACCGCATTCCGGCCGCATTCCTTAACAGAAACTTGTAATTTTTGAGGCCATTTTGCGGTCACTTTGCGGACCGCATGTGTGTTCTGCGGTCGCATAGTGACCGCATATTTGACCCCGGCCCAGATTTTTGTAACATTTTGACCCGATCTCTTCTTTAATATAACACACCTCTTCTTCATTTTTATCATATCATCTCACCAAAAATTAGAGAGAGAAGAGAGGGTTTTTAGAGAGAGAAATCTTGCATCTTCAAGGATTGTTCCAATCATTTTAATTCCAAGGGATCCTAGGGCAAGGATTCAACTTCCCCAATATTTTCAAGGTAAAAACCCTAACTATTTTCTTTGATTTTCAGTTTTAATTGGGTAAAGAGAGGTTTGCATATAATAGCTTTTAAAAATAGAATTTTTACACTCATGCATGATTATTGATCTTGATTTCTAGTAAAACAAAAGAAGTAAGTAGAAGTAAGAGTCTTCAAGAACAAGGTTGGCAAGAATAGGACATCTTGGGTAAGCATAAAGTAGAAAGTTAACGGGAGAAAACTCACCACCAGGTATGTATGGCTAATTTTGATTCTTGTGAAATCGCCTATGTGTGTGAAGTTGTTTGTTTCGGGTTAAATTGACAAATTGTGTGAAATTCTTGATGTTGTTGTTGGATATTCAAAGTTTGTTGTTGAGCCATGAGTGATGTAAAATGAGAGTTTAATTTGGCAAAAGAATTGTGAATAATGACTATGATGGCCTATATGGCACCTTGTGGAAAAGAAAATGAAACACTTGAGAATTGGTTTATTGTGGAAAGAGATGAAACACTTGAATTATGGAAAATTGTTGAATATACATGTGTGAATATTATTGAATGTGGAAACATTGTAACTTGGTTGTGATATTGGCTTGAGAAGTAATTGAGAACATGAAACAATGTGCAAGTTGCTTATTTGAACTTGTTGAAATTGTGTGTAGTACCTTATCTGCTGTTTGGAATTGTTGTGTTTTCAACTGTAAGGCGGGGTCGTGTTGCGCGCCGCAACGTGGTGAAATAAGGTGTGGGTTGGGGTGATAAGGGTGGCCGAGGTAATAAGGGTGGTCGGGGGCAATAAGGATGGAAAGCGATCGAAATCGCTATTGAAAATTGATACATAAATCAATAATGTGAAATTGTGAAAGGAGACAGCAGGAGAGTTTGCAACCTGTGGGGCACTGATTGCCCCTTTGTTTGACTACTTGTGCTTTACGTGATTGATTGGTTATTGTTAAATTGGTTGATTGTAGAAAGTGCTTTGTGTTGAGAATTATTTGAAATAAGGAAAAATGTGGAAACATGGTTGGCTGGCTTAATTAATCGTTGATGTAATTTAATGGCTTGAGTTTACTTGGGACAAAGTTTGTCCATACATACCAGTACAATTCAAGTGTACTGACGTCCCTTTTGCCGGGGGCGCTACATTCGTGTTATGATTGTAGGTGGATTAGTAGCAAGGCACTTCAGCTCATCGGCAGTAATATCCTTCTCCTTCCACTGCCCGTTTTGGTGAGCCCCTTTCTTCCTCGGGGCCTTGTGTGGTTCATGCCACTCGGTTTGGATTTCATTTTGGTTGTAAGGTATAGCCGGAGCCTTGTTACCGGCAAGTATTGTATTTCCCTTTTGTATCCTAGAGGCTCGTAGACATGTAAACTGTGGGATTGTGGCCTATGTATATGTATGGGGCGTTGTAAATATAAATTATGAACTTGTTAGTAAATAAATCACATGGTTATGTTTATGCATTGTGAAATCAGTCATTGTTGGTAAGATATTTTGGTTAATGAGTAACAGTCAGCACAGGGGTAACGCGTGGGAATGGAAGGCACCCAGGTCCGCTTGACTGGGGCAACCCGGTCAGGCGCCGGTCATGTCCCTCGATTTGGGGCGTGACACTAGACCGGATGATGAACTCTTGATGAGGTGTGAAATGTTATTTGGTGACGTGAACATGGTAGAGATGGGCGAGGGTACCAGCAAGAAAGACGTTCAGTTCGTGGGGTCTGGTGTTGCGCTCAACAACTGGGAAGCCACTCCTTTCCCAATCAGGAAGGATTCTTCGTAGTTAGCTATTGAAATACATCATCGTTTCCCAAAAAACAATTTTATTTTTGTAGTCCCCACCCCCATTGAAATGAAAATGTACCCAAACTTTGTTGATTTTTTGAAATATCAATGAAATGCAGTTTCTTCTTCTTTCTTCATTTTTGCCGTATTTTTATTTTTATTTTTCTTCCTTTTGTACAGTTCCATATGTGCTGATTCTGATGATATGTCATGCATGAAGGATTCCCGGCCCAGTTCTGAGAATCGAATTATTATACAAGAAATTGAGAATGATAGTGAGAGAATATGAGGATGAGGAAATATTGGAGGAAATAAGTAAAGACTTGAATCAATATGAGGAAAAACCCAAACCGAACTTGAGTGAGACAGAATCTATCAATTTGGGAGTGAGGATAACGTCCGGGAAACAAAGATCAGTGTACATTTAGAAGCCTCCCTCAGGGAAGAGTTAGTAAAGTTGCTGCATGAATTCAAGGACATCTTTGTTTGGTCTTATGATGACATGTGCGGACTTAGCACTGATTTGGTGGTACACAAGTTGCCTATTTATACTGAATGCCGGCCAGTGAAGCAAAAGTTGAGAAACTTCAAAATGGACGTTAGCGTGAAGATAAAAGAAGAGGTGAATAAGCAGTTTGAGGCAAAGGTCGTACGAGTTACTAAGTATCCCACATGGTTAGCAAATGTTGTGCCAGTCCCAAAGAAAGATGGAAAAACCAGGGTGTGTGTGGATTACAGAGACCTCAACAAAGCCAGTCCAAAGGATGATTTCCCATTGCCAAACATCCACATATCAATTGACAATTGCGCCAAGCATGAAACTGGCTCTTTTGTAGATTGCTATGCCGTTTATCACCAGATCCTGATGGACGAAGAAGATGCGGAGAAAACTGCTATCATTACGCCTTGGGGAAATTATTGCTATAGTGTGATGCCGTTCAGGTTAAAGAATGCCAGAGATACTTATATGAGGTCAATGACCACAATGTTCCATGACATGATGCATCGAGAAATTTAGGTGTATGTGGACGACGTCATCATAAAGTCCAAGAAGCAACATGATCATGTGAGAGATTTGAGGAAGTTTTTTCAAAGGCTCCGAAGGTACAATCTTAAACTCAATCCTGTAAATGCGCTTTTGGAGTACCTTCAGGGAAGCTATTGGGATTTATTCTGAGTCGGCAAGGCATTGAACTAGATCCGTCAAAGATCAAAGCCATCCAGAGTTTACCTCCGCCGAAGAACAAGAAGGAAGTAATAAGCTTACTAGGAAAGTTGAATTATATTAGTTGGTTCATCACTCAGTTGACATCAACATGTGAGTCGATCTTCAAGTTGTTAAAGAAATATGCAGCAGTGAAATGGACCGATCAATGTCAAGAAGCCTTCGACAAAATCAAGAAATATTTGGCAAGTCCTCCAGTGCTAGTTCCTACGAAGCCAGGAAGACCTTTGATATTTTATCTGACAGTGCTTGACAATTCATTTGGTTGTGTGCTAGGAAAGCACAATGAGACAGGCAAGAAAGAGCAGGCTATATTACCTTAGTAAGAAATTCACATCTTACGAGGTAAAATATACTCAGTTAGAGAGAATATGTTGTGCATTGACCTGGGTGGCTCAGAAACTGAAGCACTATCTGTCAGCGTGCACCACGTACCTGATATCACGGTTGGATCCTCTGAAGTATATATTTCCAGAAGCCCATGCCTACAGGAAGACTTGCTAAATGGCAGATTCTGCTCACATAATTTGACATCATTTATGTAACTCGTACGGTGATGAAGGCACATGCAGTTGTAGATCACTTGGCAGAGAATCCAGTGGATGATGAGTATGAACCACTAACGACATATTTTTCGGACGAGGAGGCAATGTATGTCGAAGAAATAGAACAAAGTGAAAAGCCAGGATGGAAGATGTATTTCGACGGAGTCGCCAATAGTAAGGGAGTTGGTATCGGAGCAGTGCTTATTTCAGAAACGGGTCAAAACTATCCCGTTATCGCTCAGCTTCGATTTTTCTGTACCAACAACATGGCCGAATATGAGGCATGAATATTGGGATTAAGGATGGCAATAGAAATGGGTGTTCAAGAGATTTTGGTCATGGGTGACTCGGATCTTTTGATACAACAAATTCAGGGAGAATGGGAGACAAAGGATCTGAAATTGATACCTTATCGGCATTGTTTACATGAGTTGTCCCAAAGATTCCAATCTATAGGGTTTAAACATATCCCAAGAATGCACAACGAAGTTGCAGATGCTCTGGCCACACTATCTTCTATGTTACATCATCCGGACAAAGCCTATATAGATCCACTTCAGATCAAGGTATATGATTAGAATGCTTACTGTTTTGCTGTAGAAGGAGAGTTGGATGGAGAACCGTGGTATCACGACATCAAGGAATACCTGAAGACAGGTAAATAACTAGAGCAAGCCACCGGAGAACAGAAGAGAGCTGTAAGACGCTTGGCGAATGGATTTTTCCTCAGTGGAGGAATCATATATAAAACAACACCAGACTTGGGATTGTTGAGATGCGTGGATGCGCAACAAGCTGATAAGATTATGATTGAGGTGTACGCTGGAGCCTGCGGACCCCATATGAGCGGATATATCTTAGCAAAAAAGATTCTAAAAGTCGGGTACTATTGGCTCACCATGGAACGGGACTGTATCAGGTATGTGAGGAAATGCCACAAATACCAAGTACATGGAGATCTAATCCATTCTCCGCCTTATGAATTGCATACGATGTCTGCACCCTAGCTGTTTGTTTCCTGGGGCATGGATGTTATCGGACCGATAGAGCCTGCAGGTTCCAATGTGCATATATTCATTTTGGTCGCGATTGACTACTTCACTATGTGGGTTGAGGCAAAGACATTCAAGGCGGAGACGAAGAAAGCTGTGATGGATTTTGTGCATGAAAATATTATATGCCGGTTTGGAATTCCCAAGGTAATCATCACATATAACGGGGCCAATCTAAACAGTCACCTCATTGCAGAAGATTGCCAGAGACTTAAGATCACACATCGCAACTCTACCCCGTATAGGCCAAAGGCAAATGGAGCAGTAGAAGCTGCAAACAAGAATATAAAGAAGATCCTTAGGAAAATGGTGGAAGAGTCCAGACAATGGCACGAGAAATTACCTTTCTCTCTTATGGGTTATCCCACAACAGTGCGCACTTCTATCGGCCCCACACCCTATTCATTGGTGTATGGGACAGAGGTTGTTATACCCGCGAAAATAGAGATACCGTCATTACGAATCATAGCTGAAGCTGGAATAGATGACGAAAAATGGGTAAAAGCCCGGCTGGAAAAATTATGTCTGATCGACGAGAAGAGGTTGGCAGCAGTTTGCCACGGGCAATTGTATCAACAAAGAATGGCTAGAGCATATAATAAGAAGGTGCGCGCTAGGTAGTTTGAAGTTGGACAACTTTTGTTGAGGCGTATCTTACCACATTGGGCTGAAGCAAAGGGCAAATTCGCGCCAAAATGGCAGGGACCGTTTATGGTATCACGGGTGTTGTCTAATGGGGCATTATATTTGACAGACATTGAAGGGAAGTGCGTAGAGATTGCTATCAATTCGGATGCGGTCAAAAGATACTATGTATGATTCCTTTTTCAATTATATGATTGTATTTGGTTGTGATTTTGGAATTGAAATGATGAAGGCATTTTATTCTCTATCCAAACACTTCATCCATTGACATCCCCTTTGAGCCGTGTTTGATATGTTCTTTCATACCCCTCTCTCGAAATGGTTTATGACACAAAAAGAAAGGAGCAAAAATGAAAAAAAAGAAAAAAAAAGAGAAAAAGCAAATGCAAACAAAAGGAAAAGACAAAGAAATCGGGGAAAAAGTCAAAAGAAATTCATAAATTGATGGCGTAGAATGAACGACGTCTGACTTGATCCCAAAAGGGTAGGTAGCCAGCCTCACTGAGGTTCAGTCACAATAAAGGAAATATCCAAAAATTCCCCACATATTGAAACTGGGGAAGAAGTTATGTTTTATAATTCCGAGAGTTGTAAATATTTTAAAACCCTCGTAAAGTTTGAGCCTTTTTACCTTCCTTTCTTAACCCATCCAAAAGCCACGTTACAGTCCAAAGAAAGACCTTCTGATCAATTTCAAGAAAATAACAAATGCAATGAAATAAAGGAAGAACGAAACATTGGACAACATCAGTGATACAGAAAAAATAAAAGACAAAAGGAAAAATGGAAAATGAAAAACAAATGAGAGAGTCTCATCGGTGAAAACCTTAACCGGAAGGTGGAAAAGAAATAAAGGAGTTCTGGCAAATAGAGCCAAGAGAAAAGAAAACAAAAAGTGAAAAAAAACAAGAAAAAAAAAACTTGCAAGAGTTAGTCAACTGAAAGACCACACAGTGGGAGAAAAGCAAAAGAGGAAAGCAAAAAGAGGAAAGCAATAAGAGGCAGGGACGGCAGATGCGAGTGACCAGCAGCTTATATCCAATAAGTTTTGTTTTGATAGGAACAAATTGTCACTAATCACTTTAAAGTGAATGTGACCAATGTGGAAAGATAGAAAACAATAAAAAAGAAAGTTCGGCAATAAGTGAAGGAATTCTTGGGTGAAAGTAATTCAATCAAGAAAATACCAAAAACAAGAGGAAGGTATCATCTTTAAAATTCATATCCCAGTTATCAAACTGAGGGAATACCTTCTCTGCATCCGCATTTTCATTCATCAGGCACCCACCTGGATAACAAGGGAATACTTTTCTGCATTCGCATTTTCATGCATCAGGCATCCACCTGGATAACAAGGGAATACTTTTCTACATCTGCATTTTCATGCATCTTGTGCCCACCTGGATAACAAGGGAATACTTTTCTGCATTCGCATTTTCATGCATCAGGCGCCCACCTGGATAACAAAGGAATACTTTTTTGCATTCGCATTTCATGCATCGGGCACCCACCTGGATAACAAGGGAATACTTTTCTGCAATTTTTAATTTCTGTTCATGCGCCCACCTGTATAACAAGGGAATACATTTCTGCATTCGCATTTTTCATTCATCAGGCGCCCACCTGGATAACAAGGGAATACATTTCTGCAATTTTAATTTCTGCATTAGGCGCCCACATGGATAACAAGGGAATACATTTCTGCAATTTTAATTTCTGCATTAGGCACCCGCCTGGATAACAAGGGAATACATTTCTACAATTTTAATTTCTGCATCAGGCGCCCACCTAGATAACAAGGGAATACATTTCTGCAATTTTCCCCTCTAATTGAGATTTGAAACATTGAATTCCTATCATCAGCCTTAAGAGTAGCCCTACTGTCTCTCCTGTTCTTCATGCATTTGAGATGACTGCCAACACCTTGTAGGACTTGTGATTGAGTCCCCAGTTGCCTCATCCAGCTATATTCCATGAAAATGTGAATTTTGTTGTCTGCAAACTGGTCTTCTGACCTTTTGATTAAACATTCTGCCACCAAATGAATCCTTAGAAGTATTGATGCTTCTATGCTTATGTCTGCCCTTGATTTTCCTCCAGTGGAATGAGTGCACTGCACTAATACCACCAACTGAATTCCCATCAAGGAATAAGACATAGGCATAGTATCCAAACCTGCAAAACAGTAAATAAAGCTAGTTATCCAAATAAGCATCATAATTTCCTCCCAATGGATTTGAATATGATGCTCCAATGCTTGATCTTCTGTCCAGCTCCTCCTCTTTGATATATTCTTCCAATCCATTGTTAATTCCTTCTTACTTTTACCCTTTTGTATGGACATTGTGATTTATCACTGTTGATTAGTCTTCTAGCATGTGTATCCAACTCATAAAATTCAACGCATTCTAAAGGCCGATAATCCAAAGCATAACTTGCAATATAATCTGCCAAACTATTGCCCTCTCTGAAAGTATGGGATATGTTAACATTACATCTCATCATCACCTGCTGTATCTCCTCAATTATTTCACTAATATTCCATGGTATCTTCTATTCTCCATCCAAAACCTTTTTCAATAGCATAGAGTTAGTACTTGCTTCAATAAACATAAATCCCTCCCTTAGACAGTATGTTAGAGCTTCCAAAATTGCCTTTGCTTCTGCGACTGTGTTTGACACCTCTGGAACTTCTTTAACACAACCATATACCAGATCACCTTCTTCATTTCTTAGCACAAAAGCAATAGAGCTTCTTCCTGGATTCCCTCTTGACACCCCATCTGTGTTCACCTTTATCCAACCCTGTTTAGTAAAATTCCACTTCACCTTATTATAAGTTAGCTTAGGAGTGTATACTTCTAGTACCCTAATCAGATCAAGCCATCTATGAGGAGGATTTTGGATACTTGGCTTTCTAATCTTAACTAGGTTCTGCATAGTAGTTGAGGCTTGATATACCGCCCTATTGACTGTGAGAGCAACCCCATACTTATATGCATTCCTTTTCTTCCACAACTCCCATATGATCACTGATGGTAGTGCTTGCATTATAGGCTTCATTCTCCGTAGAACATTAGAAGTCCAGCATTTAGTAATTGCTTGATGCATTGTGGTCCCCTTTATTGAAATCCCTGCATGTCAAAGGAAATAGTTCCAAACCAGTCTTGCAGCAGGAGACTTAAAGAATAAATGTTGCATTGTTTCATCCTTAGGTTCTTTTCAACACCAACATTTAGAAGGCATTGCATAACCTAGTTTTCTGTAAAACTCATCCAAAGGTAGATTATTTGTCCAAACTTTCCACATAAAAAATGAAATTTTAAATTGTAATCCCTTCACCCAAATGTTCCTGTATGCATTGTAAGGTTGTTGCCTCCACCTCAAGAAGTCCCATGCTGATTCTACACTGAAATCCCCTCTCTCTTCAAATATCCACACTAGTTTGTCTATTATATTACTCCTATTGGGTGGTTGTATACTGTCTAGAATATATGTAGCAAGATCATCTGGAAGAATATCTCTAATCTTCTCTTCATCCCATTCTCCCTCAATCACCACATCATATAAATTATGGATTGATTCACCTATAACAAAATCTGGTGGTGTGACAAAATAAAGAGCTCCAAGACCTGTCCAGTTCCTATACCAAAAAAGTGAGGATCCCATCTTTGGCTGCCATAAAATCTGATGTTCCATGATGTCTCTACACTCCAACATCTTCCTCCAAATATGTGAGCCATCCTTCCAAGGGACTATAATAGGATTAAGTTTCTTACAGTACTTTTGACTCATGAAAGAACTCCACAAGCTTGGTTTTGTTCTAAAATTCCACCAAAGCTTACAGAACAAAGCTTTAGCCATATCATGCAAAGATCTAAAAGCCACTCCTCCTTCTTCATAAGGTAAGCAAAGTGTATTCCATGATGCCCAATGCCTATTAGAAATCCCTACTGAATTACATCAGAGAAAATGAGCAAAGATCTTATGTAATCTATTAATAACATAATCTGGAGGGTTGACTGCTGATAACAAATGAATAGGCATGCTTTGTAACACATGGGCAATAAGAACTGCTCTACCACCAATAGATAACAATTTCCCTTTCCAATTCTGAAGCTTGTCCATTACCTTAGTTATAAGATCCTGATAATAATCCATTCTTCTTCTAAGATAAAATATAGGAGAACCAAGATAGGTAAAGGGAAAATCCTTCTTTGGAATACCTGTGATTCTCTGCACTTTGTCAATCACCTATGCACTAGTAGAATAACGCATATAGAATGCCGATTTTGACTTATTTATCAGTTGGGCAAAAGCTGCCTCATATAAGGATAAAACTTGCATTATTAAGTCTAATGAATCAGTATCTGATGAAGAGAAGATGATTGTATCATCTGTATAAGATATGTGATTAACTTTAGGACTCCATTTAGGTAAGCCAAAACCACAAAAATGCAGATTTCTATGCAAATAATTCAGTCCCCTTGACAAAGCTTCAGCAGCAATAACAAATAGAGTAGGAGATAAAGGATCCCCCTGTTTCACACCCCTAGTTTATTTAAAGAAACCATGTGGCTGCCCATTCAACAATATAGAATACCAATTGTTTGATACAATCCCAAATATCAGTCCTATAAATCTTTCTCCAAAACCCATTTTTCTCAACACCTTTGCCAAAAATAGCCAAGATAGCCTGCCATATGCTTTAGCCATGTCCAGTTTAATCACCACATTAGGACCTGCCTTGGTTCTTAGTCTTATATCTGTAATTATCTCCTGTGTTAAGAGGATATTCTCCACTATGCTCCTTTCTTTCACAAATCCTACATGCTCTTCAGATGTTAAACTAGGCAGCAGAGCTACCAATCTTTCATGAATAATTCTTGAGAAAATCTTGTTAACAAAATTACTCAAGCTGATAGGTCTCATGTCTGCATATGATATAACCTCTTTCTTTTTTGGCGGAATAACCAAATATGTATGAGTTATAAATCTTGGTAATTCATGGCCACTAAAGAAAGCTTTCACCATGTCTACCACATCATCCCCCTATGATATCCCAGCAGGTCTGAAAGAACAGTCCATTGAAACCATCTGGTCCACCAGCACTTTCAGCATTAAGGCCAAAAACAGCACATTTAACTTCCTCTTTTGTTGGTTGGTGGATCAATTCTATGTTCCTGTCACTATCAACCAATGTAGGTATATAATCCAGAATCTTAAAATTGGTAGGAACAGTTTTCTCATGAAATTGAGCTTGGAAAAATCTGATTGCCTCCTCAGCCACTTCTGACTCATTTTCAAGCCAAATTCCAGCTTCATTTTGGATCCTTTTCAATTGCAGCCTTTTCTTTTTGCCATTTACTTGAGCATGGAAGAATTTGGTATTCCTGTCTCCATCTTGAAACCAGGACATACCAGATTTTTGCTTCCAAAATTCCTCATCAAGGGCCAACAGTTTGATAAAATCAGCTTGAACCTTCTGAAAGTTTACCCTGTTAATAGCTGTTGGGTGTTTCTCACACTCAGCTTCATGCACCTTCACTACTTCCTCTAAATTTTTAATATTCTGAAAAATATCTCCAAAGGTCATTCTACTCCATGATGAAAGTGCTTTCTTCCACTTTTTTAGCTTATGATTAAATAATATAAAAGGATCTCCAGTAAAATCTGCATTCCAACTGTCTTTCACAACATTCTTAAAAGTAGGCTGTTTGGTCCAGAAGTTGAGGAATCTAAAAGGTTTTCTTATAGGAGGTGAATCTTTCTTCAAGCTTAGCATCATAGGACTATGATCAGACCCCACCTTGGACAAGTGAGTGACTTCCACATTAGGAAATAGCTGCTGAAATTCTAGATTAGCCACACACCTATCTAGTGTCTTGAAAATACAGTCCTCTCCTGCCCTTCCATTCCACCATGTATAGATACTGCCTTTGAAACCTAGGTCATTTAGGTTACATGTATTCACACAATGCCTGAAATCTTCAATTTCATTAATAGATATAGGTAGTCCACCATATTTCTCCTCTACATCCCAAATCACATTGAAGTCTACCCCTATAAGTCAAGGAAGTGACATATCTCTAGCCAAATAATACAAGCTATCCCAAAGCTCTATTCTCTCCATAGGATCACATTTAGCATATACAAAAGTATCTACCACTGCTACTTGAGTGTCCAGATATGTAATCTTCATTGTCATCTGTTGTTCCTTATTAATTAGCACATCAACTCCATGATCTTCATCAACAAAGACCCATATCTTGTTTGATACATTTCCAAAAGTCTGTAGCATTCCAATTTTCCTTCTATACCATTCTAAGCTTTCTTGGTTGATGTTTTGGTTCCATTATCCCAATAAATTGAAAATGATGTTGTTTATTCATGTTGATCAGCCTCTCAAATGTTTTTTTAGTCTTGACGGACCTGATAATCCATATAAGTGCATTCATTATTGGTTTTGTGATTTAGTTAGGGCCCTCTTGTTTTGACCCCAGGTACTATGCTTTGACTCTCCTTCTGCACATTCTTCTTTCCCCTCCCTGATGATTTTTCTGTCTCTATGTACCTAGGAGATACATCACCTATTCTTGCCACATTTTTCCTCGTCCACCTTGCAGACAAGAATAACAAAATTGGCGGGAAACACAAACTTCCCCACCTGGATGAGCACATCATCCAATGTACCAAATGGACACTTACCTGTCCTGTCAGCAAGCTGTAATAACATAGAGGTCGGCCTGGCTCTCCCGATGCCCATCCTATTATAAATTACCAAGGGCATAAGATTTATGCTTGCCCCCAAATCATACAATGCCTTTGCAAAGTAAACGTTTCCTATAGTTCATGGAATGGTGAAGCTACCTGGGTCAGATAGCTTCTCAGCAATGGGTCTAGAAACCACAACACTACAAGTCTGAGTAAAAGTCATGGTGGGAAAGTCTTGGAAATCAAATTTCTGAGACATCAGATCTTTCATCATCTTAGCATACCCAGGCATTTCTTTCAAATCTTCATTTAAAGGAATGTTTACCTCGATTTGATTGAGCATATCAAAGAACCTTTTGTATTTCTCCTCTTTCAGGTGCTTGGCCAACCTTTGGGGGAATGGGGCTAGAGGCCTCTTCTTCCCAATCACTTGGGATTTTTGTTCTCTATCACCTGCTCCTCAACCGGCTGCTCTACCGGTTTAGCTGCTTTCTCCGTTCTCTGTCGCACATTATTATTTTCAGCTACTGGCTGGACTGTAACCTCTGTCAACCCGATGGACTCCTCCAATTCAATGGGTACTAGAATGTTTTGATCCTACTATTCAATAGTACACATGTTGATCCTACTATTCTCCCCTCTAATTGAGATTTGAAACATTGAATTCCTATCATCAGCCTTAACAGTAGCCCTACTGTCTCTCCTGTTCTTCATGCATTTGAGATGACTGCCAACACCTTGTAGGACTTGTGATTGAGTCCCCAGTTGCCTCATCCAGCTATATTCCATGAAAATGTGAATTTTGTTGTCTGCAAACTGGTCTTCTGACCTTTTGATTAAACATTCTGCCACCAAATGAATCCTTAGAAGTATTGATGCTTCTATGCTTATGTCTGCACTTGATTTTCCTCCAGTGGAATGAGTGCACTACACTAATACCACCAACTGACTTCCCATCAAGGAATAAGACATAGGCATAGTATCCAAACCTGCAAAACAGTAAATAAAGCTAGTTATCCAAATAAGCATCATAATTTCCTCCCAATGGATTTGAATATGATGCTCCAATGTTTGATCTTCTGTCCAGCTCCTCCTCTTTGATATATTCTTCCAATCCATTGTTAATTCCTTCCTACTTTTACCCTTATGTATGGACATTGTGATTTATCACTGTTGATTAGTCTTCTAGCATGTGTATCCAACTCATAAAATTCAACGCATTCTAAAGGCCGATAATCCAAAGCATAATTTGCAATACTATTGCCCTCTCCGAAAGTATGGGATATGTTAAAATTACATCTCATCATCACCTGCTGTATCACCTCAATTATTTCACTAATATTCCATGGTATCTTCCATTCTCCATCCAAAACCTTTTTCAATAGCATAGAGTTAGTACTTACTTCAGTAAACATAAATCCCTCCCTTAGACAGTATGTTAGAGCTTCCAAAATTGCCTTTGCTTCTGCAACTGTGTTTGACACCTCTGGAACTTCTTTACCACAACCATATACCAGATCACCTTCTTCATTTCTTAGCACAAAAGCAATAGAGCTTCTTCCTGGATTCCCTCTTGACACCCCATCTGTGTTCACCTTTATCCAACCCTGTTTAGTAAAATTCCACTTCACCTTATTATAAGTTAGCTTAGGAGTGTATGCTTCTAGTACCCTAATCAGATCAGGCCATCTGTGAGGAGGATTTTGGATACTTGGCTTTCTAATCTTAACTAGGTTCTGCATAGTAGTTGAGGCTTGATATACCACCCTATTGACTGTGACAGCAACCCTATACTTATACCCATTCCTTTTCTTCCACAACTCCCATATGATCACTGATGGTAGTGCTTGCATTATAGGCTTCATTCTCCGTAGAACATTAGAAGTCCAGCATTTAGTAATTGCTTGATGCATTGTGGTTCCCTTTATTGAAATCCCTGCATGTCCAAGGAAATAGTTCCAAACCAGTCTTGCAGCAGGAGACTTAAAGAATAAATGTTGCATTGTTTCTTCCTTAGGTTCTTTTCAACACCAACATTTAGAAGGCATTGCATAACCTAGTTTTCTGTAAAACTCATCCAAAGGTAGATTATTTGTCCAAACATTCCACATAAAAAATGAAATTTTAAATGGTAATCCCTTCACCCAAATGTTCCTGTATGCATTGTAAGGTTGTTGCCTCCTCCTCAAGAAGTCCCATGCTGATTTTACACTGAAATCCCCTCTCTCTTCAAACATCCACACTGGTTTGTCTATTATATTACTCCTATTGGGTGGTTGTATACTGTCTAGAATATATGTAGCAAGATCATCTGGAAGAATCTCTCTAATCTTCTCTTCATCCCATTCTCCCTCAATCACCACATCATATAAATTATGGACAGATTCACCTATAACAAAATCTGGTTGTGTGACAAAATAAAGTGCTCCAAGACCTGTCCAGTTCCTATACCAAAAAAGTGAGGATCCCATCTTTGGCTGCCATAATCTGATGTTCCATGATATCTCTACACTCCAACATCTTCCTCCAAATATGTGAGCCATCCTTCCAAGGGACTATAATAGGATTAAGTTTCTTACAGTACTTCTGACTCATGAAAGAACTCCACAAGCTTGGTTTTGTTCTAAAATTCCACCAAAGCTTACAGAACAAAGCTTTAGCCATATCATGCAAAGATCTGAAAGCCACTCCTCCTTATTTATAAGGTAAGCAAAGTGTATTCCATGATGCCCAATGCCTATTAGAAATCCCTACTGAATTACATCAGAGAAAATGAGCAAAGATCTTATGTAATCTATTAATAACATAATCTGGAGGGTTGACTGCTGATAACAAATGAATAGGCATGCTTTGTAACACATGGGCAATAAGAACTGCTCTACCACCAATAGATAACAATTTCCCTTTCCAATTCTGAAGCTCGTCCATAACCTTAGTTATAAGATCCTGATAATAATCCATTCTTCTTCTAAGATAAAATATAGGAGAACCAAAATAGGTAAAGGGAAAATCCTTCTTTGGAATACCTGTGATTCTCTGCACTTTGTCAATCACCTATGCACTAGTAGAATAACGCATATAGAATGGTGATTTTGACTTATTTATCAGTTGGGCAGAAGCTGCCTCATATAAGGATAAAACTTGCATTATTAAGTCTAATGAATCAACATCTGATGAAGAGAAGATGATTGTATCATCTGTATAAGATATGTGATTAATTTTAGGACTCCATTTAGGTAAGCCAAAACCACAAAAATGCAGGTTTCTATGCAAATAATTCAGTCCCCTTGACAAAGCTTCAGCAGCAATAACAAATAGAGTAGGAGATAAAGGATCCCCCTGTTTCACACCCCTAGTTTATTTAAAGAAACCATGTGGCTGCCCATTCAACAATATAGAATACCAATTGTTTGATACAATCCCAAATATCAGTCCTATAAATCTTTCTCCAAAACCCATTTTTCTCAAAACCTTTGCCAAAAATAGCCAAGATAGCATGTCACATGCTTTAGCCATGTCCAGTTTAATCACCACATTAGGACCTGCCTTGGTTCTTAGTCTTATATCTGTAATTATCTCCTGTGTTAAGAGGATATTCTCCATTATGCTCCTTTCTTTCACAAATCCTACTTGCTCTTCAGATATTAAACTAGGCAGCAGAGTTACCAATCTTTCATGAATAACTCTTGAGAAAATCTTGTTAACAAAATTACTCAAGCTGATAGGTCTCATGTCTGCATATGATATAACCTCTTTCTTTTTGGCAGAATAACCAAATTTGCATGAGTTATAAATCTTGGTAATTCATGGCCACTAAAGAAAGCTTTCACCATGTCTACCACATCATCCCCTATGATATCCCAGCAGGTCTGAAAGAACAGTCCATTGAAACCATCTGGTCCACCAGCACTTTCAGCATTAAGGCCAAAAACAGCACATTTAACTTCCTCTTTTGTTGGCTGGTGGATCAATTCTATGTTCCTGTCACTATAAACCAATGTAGGTATATAATCCAGAATCTTAAAATTGGTAGGAACAGTTTCCTCATGAAATTGAGCTTGGAAAAATCTGATTGCCTCCTCAGCTACTTCTGACTCATTTTCAAGCCAAATTCCAGCTTCATTTTGGATCCTTTTCAATTGCAGCCTTTTCTTTCTGCCATTTACTGGAGCATGGAAGAATTTAGTATTCCTGTCTCCATCTTGAAACCAGGACATACCAGATTTTTGCTTCCAAAATTCCTCCTCAAGGGCCAACAGTTTGATAAAATCAGTTTGAACCTTCTGCAATTTTACCCTGTTAATATCTGTTGGGTGTTTCTCAAACTCAGCTTCATGCACCTTCACTACTTCCTCTAAATTTTTAATATTCTGAAAAATGTCTACAAAGGTCATTCTACTCCATGATGAAAGTGCTTTCTTCAACTTTTTTAGCTTATGATTAAATAATATAAAACGATCTCCAGTAAAATCTGCATTCCAATTGTCTTTCACAACATTCTTAAAAGTAGGCTGTTTGGTCCAGAAGTTGAGGAATCTAAAAGGTTTTCTTATAGGAGGTGAATCTTTCTTCAAGCTTAGCATCATATGACTATGATCAGACCCCACCTTGGACAAGTGAGTGACATCCACATTAGGAAATAGCTGCTGAAATTCTAGATTAGCCACACACCTATCTAGTGTCTTGAAAATACAGTCCTCTCCTGCCCTTCCATTCCACCATGTATAGATATTGCCTTTGAAACCTAGGTCATTTAGGTTACATGTATTCACACAATGCCTGAAATCTTCAATTTCATTAATAGATATAGGTAGTCCACCATATTTCTCCTCTACATCCCAAATCACATTGAAGTCTACCCCTATAAGTCAAGGAAGTGACATATCTCTAGCCAAATAATACAAGCTATCCCATAGCTCTATTCTCTCCATAGGATCACATTTAGCATATACAAAAGTATCTACCACTGCTACTTGAGTGTCCAGATATGTAATCTTCATTGTCATCTGTTGTTCCTTATTAATTGGCACATCAACTCCATGATCTTCATCAACAAAGACCCATATCTTGTTTGATACATTCCTAAAAGTATGTAGCATTCCAATTTTCCTTCTATACCATTCTAGCTTTCTTGGTTGATGTTTTGGTTCCATTATCCCAATAAATTGAAAATGATGTTGTTTATTCATGTTGATCAGCCTCTCAAATGATTTTTTAGTCTTGACGGACCTGATATTCCATATAAGTGCATTCATTATTGGTTTTGTGATTTAGTTAGGGCCCTCTTGTTTTGACCCCAGGTACTATGCTTTGACTCTCTTTCTGCACATTCTTCTTTCCCCTCCCTGATGATTTTTCTGGCTCTATGTACCTAGGAGATACGTCACCTATTCTTGCCACATTTTTCCTCGTCCACCTTGCAGACAAGAATAACAAAATTGGCGGGAAACACAAACTTCCCCACCTGGATGAGCACATCATCCAATGTACCAAATGGACGCTTAACCGTCCTGTCAGCAAGCTGTAATAACATAGAGGTAGGCCTGGCTCTCCCGATGCCCATCCTATTATAAATTACCAAGGGCACAAGATTTATGCTTGCCCTTAAATCATACAATGCCTTTGCAAAGGAAAAGTTTCCTATAGTTCATGGAATGGTGAAGCTACCTGGGTCAGATAGCTTCTCAGCAATGGGTCTAGAAACCACAACACTACAAGTCTAAGTAAAAGTCATGGTGGAAAAGTCTTGGAAATCAAATTTCTAAGACATCAGATCTTTCATCATCATAGCATACATAGGCATTTCTTTCAAAGCTTCATTTAAAGGAATGTTTACCTCGATTTGATTGAGCATATCGAAGAACCTTTTGTCTTTCTCCTCTTTCTGGTGCTTGGCCAACCTTTGGGGGAATGGGGCTAGAGGCCTCTTCTTCCCAATCACTTGGGATTTTTGTTCTCTATCACCTGCTCCTCAACCGGCTGCTCTACCAGTTTAGCTGCTTTCTCCGTTCCCTGTCGCACATTATTATTTTCAGCTACTGGTTGGACTATAACCTCTGTCAACCCGATGGACTCCTCCAGTTCAATGGGTACTGGAATGTGTGTCTCAACCTGCAAATTGCTTCTCCCTCTTACTTGTTCCGCATCAAGATCTCTTCCAGATCTTACATTAACTGACATCGCGTGCTTTGGGATTTGATCCTTTGGGTTTGTTTGTGTATCTGCAGCTAATGTCCCATGAGGATGATTGTTAAGTGACACAGCAATTTGGCCCACCTGTACTTCAATATTCTTGATAGCTGCGTCATGTGCATTGTGAGCACGTGATTTTTGCACTAAGCAAATAAATTCCAAAATTAAAATAAATAAGATTTTTTAGTGCAATTGCATTATTTGTTTGATATTGGATACATTTTGTGTGTTTGAATAATATAAAAAAAACTAGAAAAATCAAAAAAATATAAGAAATACCTGCATTTTTAATTAATTAGTTTTAAAAGAAAAGAAAATCAACAAAAAAAATAGCTTTAAATAGCGGAAAATATTAAAAAATATAGTAGAAAATTGCCGAAAAATGCCAAAAATTTAGTGAAGGTAGGAAATCAAGTATTTTAAATAGTGGAATAAATAAAATACAAAAAGTACAAAAAGAAATTACCACAATATAATTAAAATACCCAAAATACAAAAAATATATATAAGTATAATAAATTTGGGCCAAATACAGTCCAAATGGTTGGCCCAATGCTTTGGCCCCAGGGTTCCGGTCCAGATTTTAAATTGATAGAATATCAGCCGTTCACTTCCTCAGATCTAACGGCTAAGAATATTAGAGGATTTATAAGTAATTGATTAATATGCAAGGTTCAATCTGAACCGTCCAGTTCAGATTATCCAACGGGGGAAGCTTGGGCTTAGTTTAAGACGAAGCGACATCGTTTGATTAGGCCAATCCCAGACCATAGATCATCGTTGATCTAAAGGCCAGGATCACCTTGAGGGCTCCGAGTATATAAGGCTTTGGTCTCAGTAAAGACTAGCCATTATACAACTCAAAAAACCCTAGCCGCCTCTTCTTGTCTTCTTCTTCTTCTATTCATCTACGCCGGCCATGGAGGCCACCGCCTTTCATGGTGGTCTCCGGCCACTCCCTCCACCCCTTCTTCTTCTTCTCTTCTTCTCCTCCACAAATTACACCCCAAAACCTAAAACCAACACTGAAACCCCCCCGTTCTTGAAACTCCGGCCATCGGAGTTCATCTCTGGTGACCAAACCTATGAGAACGACCTCCAGCTTAACACCAAAGAACCGCCATCTCCTGATCTATCACCCCATATAAGCCTTTTCCCTCGAATATAACCCTAATTGTTCGAATCTTTAAAAAAGAGTCGTCAAAACCCTAATTCCGGCCGACTCAAACAAACCTCTAACCAGGATCTCACCTTTCCCTCCTCTGAACACCCTTTGCTACCCCAAAAACCCTAAAAGACTTCGTCTTGAAGTTTAACAAGAAAACCAGAAAAAAATAAAGAAATAAAGAAAAGAGAAAGGAAATCTGAAAAAAAAAAAAATGACAAGGAGGAGAATAAGAAGCTCAGGGGACCGGCCTTGCTAAGCTAAGTCCCCCTTTCTTTGTTTTGTTTTCTTACTTCACTGTTCTCTTTTATGTTTTTGTTATATCCTGTTAATCTGGATTTTCTTTCGTTTTAATCTATGTTTGTTTCTCTGGTTTAAATATATGTTCTTGATATCACTGTTCTCCTTCATCTTTGGTGTGTTTTAATATCTCTTCTGTTTTTCTTGTCCATGATAACTGCATGTTTAGTTTCGGTTCTAGTTTAGCCGTTTGATTCTCATTCTTCTTCATCTCCTGTTTATACTAGGGATTTTTCTTTGATGTTGGTTTACAATATCTCTTTTGTTCTTTTATCTGCTAATTGGCATTCTTAAGATTGGGGTTTGATATTTTGAAATCTAATTCAGTGATTCTGCTTCTCTTTTCTGTCATTTCATATGATAGATCTAGGGATTTTTCTTCAATTATTTTTCTTGTCTTTCCTATTCTTCATCTTCTCCTTCTCTATCATCCGCATGTGTTAGATTAGGGTTAGCCTTTGGAAAGTTTAGATCGAGTGGTTCTGATTGTTATCATTTTCGTTTACTCTGTTAAAGTCATGTCTTGTTAGTTTATTTGCTCTTTTGACTGGTTAGATCATGTCTCAATTCTCTTTACTGCTTTGTGGGATTCAGTCCTAATGTGTCTATGTCAATGAATTCTAAGTGTGTTTTGGGGGTTTTCAGTGATTCATTCAACATTAAACGGTTGTAACTAAGCCTGCTTGATGTTTGATTGACACTTTGCTATTTGAAACTGAGTTTGTGAGTCTGATTGATTGAGATTCAACATTATCCAACTTCTTCTCTGAGTTTTAATTAATTGATGAACAAGTTTGATTTCATTTGGCTATGTGTGCAACTGTCTGATTGAAATGGCTAAGTTTGTAATGATTTTATGTTAGTATGAGCATTGTTAATGCCTACCATGCTTAGGAGATTTGGTTATAGCTACAGTAGTACTAGGCTTCACAAGTGGTTAATTCTGAAAATATATAATAAGATAGGGTTAAAATTGAAAATCACAAAAAATAGGATATAAGTTTAATAAGTGACCAAGAGTGGTCAATTTTGCAATTGACCTACTCTGCTAGGTCTTTCACACACTGACCCACCCTTAAATAGGCTAGTTGTGTAATAATTGGTTTAAGTTTGAAAGGTCAGACTTACCAAGGCTTAAGCAAGCCCTGACAATGGGTGGCTAGGCCTGCAAAGGTCTTAGTCTGGCCTGTGTTCAGTAATAAGCCTTGAAATGGCAAAACCAAGTCCAAACTTTGGGATTGGCTAAGTTTTAAATAGTTTAAATATAACAATAAAGCAGGCTAGTCCTGTAATTAGCTTATAAATGAAATAAAGTTCTTAATTAACAGAAATGAAGCAAAAATGGTTAAAATTGAAATAATTCCTTAAGTCAAAATTGGCCAGTCCTTAAATACTAATGCAAGGACTGGCCCTTAGTTAAATAAGGTTGAAAAGGCTGAAAACCTGACCTAGGTAGGTCGGGTAATTCAGCTATGTCCCTAGGGGCATAAAGGGAAATTAAAATGGTAAAATGGTAGATTAAATAGAGCATATAGGGACATAGGAGACATTTGTGCTCCTGATTTCTTCAATTTTGCAGAGATTTAAGGGTATAATGGTCTCACTAAAAAGGGAAATCAGTAAAATAACAAGTAGGGACACTTTGGTAAAAGCTTCAAAATTGAATAAAAAAGAACCTTCCAGCACATGCTGGAAGGGATCTTGTAACTAAATTGGGGTGTAAAGTGTAGATTTAGTAAGTTTTAAGGGGAGGGAAATGGAATTAATCCCTATTCTTCCCCCCCAAGAATTCTGCCAATCTATACTTATAAATTCCCTCTTTTAAGACTGATTAAGGGCTGGTTTTTCAACAGAAAAATTCAGAGAGAAATCATATAGATATAGAGTAAAATACACTGAAATAGCACATAGTTTCTCTGGTTTTCGAGTTGAAATTGTTGTTTGGAGTTTATTTGGAATTTCTGCTCGTCTCTGCTGGGTTTTCTATTGCTGATTGCTATGTTATTTACGCTCATTTGGAACTCAAATCTACACTGTTGCATTGCCTGTCAAGTTATTTACTGTGCTTATTTCTGCTCCCCTTAGAACTTATTGGCTTATTTTTGTTGAATCAGGTACGCTTTTGTTCAAGGCTATGTAATGAAGCAGCAATGTTGAAATGAAGTTTCAAAAGTTAAAATTTTGATTGTCTTTTGTATTCTTTGTTTTCCTAATTAGCTGTTAGTATTAGTATAGATATGTAATTCATTAGAATAGTATTGTATGTATAAGTTAGAAGTCGAACAAAAACAATGTAATAGATAGTAAAAATAGTAGTAGTGTAGTCGCGATAGTAGATCAATTAGTTAAGTAGGTAAAACTCATAAAACAAAGCTAAATAACCCTAATATGGATCGATAATAGCAAGTTCATAGATGTAGTTGCAATCAACTCGCGTAGGTAATCTGATTTAGAGATCAATAGTTGGATCTGAGTAAGCTTAAAAGAGAAAGAACTAATTGAAGTAATAACTCATGTTAAAACTGACTTTGTGGTATCAAACAACTGGATTCGTAGTAAAACCAACAGTATAATTGTGCACTTGTGAATGACTCATTTGAGTTATTTTTTTAAGTAATCTGGATGTTGAGTAAGAGTAGTTGCACTATTTAAGTTTAATCGTGCTTTATGCGTAATTAAGTCACTTTTTTCATCTCTTAGTTAGTAAGTAACTCGAATGTTAGTATAAATGTGTTATTAGAAAACAAAGTATAAAAGCAGTTTACTAATTTGATTCTCATGTACATTAGATAGTTATGATTTAGAATTAATATTGATAATTTGTATAGATTTTCTCCTTTGATAAATAAAAAATGCAATTTGAATTCATTATTAATTCCAGAAGTTTGTCTTTGTTATAAGTTATTCATTCTCATTATTATTGTTTCAATCTGGTCTGGGCCTGATATACGGCGTGGGCCTGGACTGTATTCGCAAGTTCGCTGGGCCATTGACTAAAAGTGCATGTCTGATTTGGGTCATTAAGACCTGGACATATATGATATTATACTAAATATTATTCTAGAAATCCAGGCCCAATAACAATAGAAATAACAAGGGCCTGGACTCATTTTCTGGAATTGTAGTTGATTAATGGCTAAGGAAAAAACAAAAATAGAATAACATAGTATGTACATATTAGTATTGAGACTATAAAATTAAATCGGGATGAGCCTCACATGACACCAAATAGTGGGGCCCCCTTTTAGTAATAAAGTGAAATATGTAAATAGATTCGGGAAAGCTAATAGTGAATTCCATAGCTTCTCCCAAAAGACTTAAAGGTTGATAGACACTATTAGACACGGTTTAATATATTTTCTTTAAATACGAGTGTGCACTTGGTGCGACTCAAATCCCAAATCTCGGCGAAGCCGAAATATACTAATGGTCACAGGCGTACTAGTTGCGGTGTGACTCAATGTATGTTTTTGCAACATCGTAATTCTTAAAAATATTAAAAGTGAGAACACATACATATTGTTTAAAATATATAACAAGTCAAGTAAGATTGAGAACGACGGTTGAGCGACTGTGCTAAAACCACGAAATCCGGGAATGCCTAACACCTTCTCCCAGGTTAACAGAGTTCCTTGTCCTGGTTTCTATTTCCCGGACTGTAATAACAGAGTCAACTTCCTCGGATTCGGGATTAACCGGTGACTTGGGACACCATTATCTTCCCAAGAGGCGACTAATTCCGAACCGATTGTCCTTTATGTGGAAAAACTCCTTCCACTTTGTTGTTATATCCTTCTCGGGTATTTGAACACTGAGGTATACCCTACGTATGCCTCTGGGTAGTAAAAAGGGAGGTGTGACAGCTCTGGCGACTCTGCTGGGAAAACCAACCCAGAACTTCGGTTTCAGGGTTTAAGAACTCGAGCTCCTTAGAATCGTCGTTCTCGATACTATTTGACTTTGTTATATGCTTTAAATAACGTGTTATGTGTTTTACCGCTTTGATATTATATGGATTGTATATAAATTGTGCCGAAAACCCTTCCCTTCTTCACCCCCGTGGATGTGCTTACCGGTTGAGACTCCCATTTCTTTTAAGCCACACCTGAACTAAGAAACAGAGGCCGGATAAGTTACAAAGCCGATTGACTCCGCGAGTCACCGGTACGTAGCCCCCTCCTCGATTCGAGTTGTCCGCTCGGATACACGGTCTAGCACTCTATGAAACTATAAGATGTTAAACATAGGTCTAGGGCAATTATTTGCATCCTATCTGACTTAGAGGAATCAACACAGGGGTTGCGTCCGTCTAGGACAGGTGACCCAGTAATTAAAGACCGAACATATTATATGTTGCATTTTATTGTCCTCGATCGTTATGCGGACCGGCAAAATTCTCGAGGATAGAAAAGAGTGTCTAATAAAAAGAGAGAAATAAGAACTAGTGATAAAAGTGCAGTCGGAAAATCTGAAAAATTGAAAAAAAAAAATGGCTTTGTTGTTGAAATAATTGCTCAACTAGTCTGATCGAACTACGCATGTTTGATTCTCGCCATTAGGTGGGATACGTAGGCAACCCTTGAACGGGTCCAACCACATTTTTAGAAAAAGACCAAAAATATTTTCGTTTCAAATAATTGGAGTGATCGCTATTTTCGGAAATAGCCGAATGTTCTGAAAGGACGCCGGAAGGCTGTTTTACCAAAAATGGCCACTTCGAGAGTCTTGTTTTCTTTCTTTTTCGAATTCAAAAACGAAAACTTGCCTTGAAAAATATTTTTCTCTTTTCTAAATAAAATCGCCCTAATAATTGTGCAAGATGAGATCGATACAGAATGAGCCTTTCACTTTAATGAATAGAATCCTTTTAGAGCTAACACTATGGTGGAATGACATGGGAATAGAAGGGTAAAATTGGGTCAAAGGGTACTTGAAAGATCTCAGGGCTGAATGGACATAATTCCCCGAGGCGATATAATCCGAGCACGGGTCAAATATTGGGATCCTGCGCACAACGTACTATATCTTTCGGACTTTGAACTCACTCCCACTCAGGAGGAAATTGCTTTCTACATAGGGAAGAACGAGGTCCCCTTAAAAGAGAAATACTCGGTGGCCCCAAGAGCAGTAACGGTGCACTGCTTCTTGGACTCTTTGAAAATTGCTAGAAACGTCCACAACGAGGATTTAGCCAATGGGTTTTGCTCCCTAAATTTCATTTATAGCAGATATGGACATGTCGGGGGTTTCAATGACTCCACGAACAAGCTTTGTAGCAAGTCCAACCAAGCAAAATGGAGGAGCATTGACGGTTTGCTTTCTTAGTGGCATTTCTCGGGGTCATCATATTTCCAAGAAAGGACAGGCATATTGATATAAAAGTTGGCGGGGTAGCAAGCACTTTGGTTGTACAAGATAATTGTACTCTGGCTCCAATGATTTTAGCAGACATCTACCGTGCCCTGACTACATGTAAAGCAGGTTGCAACTTCTTTGAGGGATGTAACTTGATTTTGCAAATCTAGATGATAGAACATCTATGACATCATCCTTTGTTCTCAAGCTATGGGCCGAATGCAGAGCATGCCTCGAAGAATTCTACACGAGAACAAAAGAAGTTAAGTTGCCGGAGGGAGTTAAGGATTGGATTTCATACCTACGATCGTTGACCGACAGCCAAATCGATTGGGCATATGGATGGTTGCCCCTCGACGAGGTGATTTACATGCCAACGGAAGGGTCACACTTTTTGATCATGGGTTTGAAAAGTATCCAGCCTTATGCTCCATATAGGGCCCTGCGACATCTTGGAAAATGTCAAGTTATACCAAAGGATGGGGACCTCAGTTCGCAAGTAATAGAGATTAGTCCGGATGGGCAATTCCCGGAAGCAAAGGTCCGACACATTTGGAATAAATGTCAGAATTTGAAAGTAGAGACTTGTGTGGAGAGCAGAGCTTGGGGAGAACTGTCGTCAGGATATTCCGTATGGTATCGACGAGGTGTTGAGCATGACAGGCCATCGAAAAGACATCACTTGCAAGATTTGGGTGAGCAATCTATGGAAAATAGGAATTGGGCAGCCAAAGAAAGTGAGTATAAGGCCAAGATCAGTTTGCTAGAAAAACAGTTGAGAGATCTCCAGTTTGAGAGTTGTTTGCAGGCAGCATCCGATGAAGGAGAGAAAAAGCAGCTGAAAAAGGAGAATAAAATTCTGAAGGCTCAGGTTGCTTAAATGAAAATTGCATCCGAGACCCTTGTTCGCTTAGCCCGAGACGAGAAATTGATTGAAAATTTTCGGCACAAAGTGAATGACTACAGCTTCGATTTAGACAAAACAGAAAAATAGTTAGTCAGGGCTCAAAAGCAATTGGCCAAAGATGCCGAGGAAAGAGCCAAGTTGGTTCAGCAGCTACAGGATAAACATGAGTTTTAGGTAGCTCGTCTGCGAAAGAAAATTGTCACAGCCACTGTTAAAAGTAACAAGTTCATCAAAGAATTCGAAGAAGAAAGAGAACATTGTTACATGACTATGGCTCGGTTAGAGTTTGAGCTACAACATATGCAAAAAGAGAACCAACACACCTTAGATGCTTGCGCCGAACAGATTAGCCGATTGCTTCAAGAGAAAGGGGTTATTCGAGAGAGAATTGTTCATATTGATCAGTACATCACCCGAAAGAGCCAGCTGTGTGAAGACATGTCCCGAGCAACATTTGTGTTAGCTGTGAAGTTCTTTGTGCAGCAAGTCATGTCCAACATAGATAGGCTCCAAAGTGGATTAGCATATAGGCCCGTGGCAAGACCGAACGACGTCTCGCGGGCACTAGGAGCATAAATGTATTCATAGGGCATGCATTCTGTATTCATATTTCTTTGCATTAGTAGCACATCACCCTCTTGTAAACCGATGTTTTTGAACTATCAATAAGAAATCAAGTGTTGTTGCTAATGCTTTTTGTTTTATATCAATTCTTGTACGATAGGCAAATAAATAGGAACACAAATCAATAAAGAAAATAAGAAAGAAATAGAAAAGAAAGAAGAAATTAAAAGAGAAGAGGAAAAGAAAAGAAAAGAAAAGGAAAAAATAGAGGAGAAAAGAAAGAAAGGAAAAGAAAAGAAGAAGAAAAACAAGAAAGAAAAAAAAAGAGAAGAAAAAGAAAAAAAAAAGAAAAAAAAAAGAGAAAGAAAAGAGAATGATGAGGTTGGTTCAAAATGGAACAAATGTCGGGATGATGCATGACGATCAAAGGCAGAAAATTGTGATTATGCCAATCGTTGCATCTTATCCTTTCATGTGCTAACTATTAACGAGTGTTGTTGTTTATGAGAATCAGATTTCAGCTGGCAACTGGTATTTTGGCTAATCATCCCTACAACACATGATCTAAGACAATGACAAAGGTCGTTGAACCAACTGTCATGGACCCTGTCCAAGAGGAGGAAGCTGTGGATGTGGCAGGAATGAAAGAAGAAATGTACAAGCTCAAGCAGCAGATGGCTGAGATATACCAGGCTTGGTCTGGGGGTCAACCCTTACATACATATCCCGCTAACCTAGCATATGTCCCTCCAGTCAATCCCAACCCTAAGCCACCCACTATGAACTCATCCTCCACATATCCGGACTATCACCACTACTACGCTTCCACCTCTCAGGTGCCACCACCACTCTCCAAACAAATGCCACCCCAACCACCACAAGTCGCCCCGGTGTATATAGCACCTCCACCTGCTACCCTGCATAAGTCATCTAGCGAGTCGTTGTTCCATGTACAGGATGCCACTACTACCCGCCTGAACCAACATTTCGGCAGCATGAATCTCATACCCCGTTGATGGAGGCAATTGAAAAAAAACCTTTCAGGAACTTAGAACAGGAGGAGATGGCCAGAAAGATGAGGAGTTTGGAGCAATCCTTCCGTAACATACAAAGGCTAGGGCACAAGTGAGTGTAGCGTACAAAGACCTATGTCTGTTCCCAGAAGTGCAGCTCCTGGTTGGGTTCAAGTTGCCTAAGTTTGACATGTACACTGGACACGGGGATCTGGTAGCCCATCTTAGAGGATACTGTAGCAAGATGCGTGGCGCAGGGGGAAGATTTGAGCTTCGGATGGCGTACTTTAGCCAATGTTTGAGTGGTTTTGCACTAGAATGGTACACGCGTCAAGATCATACCAGATGGTTCATCTGGGATGATCTAGCACAATCATTCTCCAACCATTTCCAGTACAACTTGGAAATCATATCGGATAGGTTGTCACTTACTTAGATGGAAAAGAAACCTGGTGAAAGCTTTCGAGAGTGCGGTATTAGATGGAGAGAACAAGCAGCGAGGGTGGATCCGCCGATGAAAGAGAGTGAAATGGTAGCCTGTTTTTTGCAGGCCTTGGAGCCTACTTACTATAGATATCTGGTGTCAGCTATCGGCAAAAATTTTAATGAAGTCATAAAGATGGGGAGTTTTGTAGAAGAAGGATTGAAAACTAACAAGATTATGAGCTTTTCTGCGATCAAGGCCACAGATCAGGCCATACAGAAAGGGAATGGAGGACCCATTAGGAATAAAAAGAAAGAAGAGGTATCGATTGTGGAGAGTAAAGCCTGGAATCGTAGCCAATACCATCACCCACCTCTCCCATACCAAACATACCCGCCAGCACCCTACAACCCACCTCCACCATAATATCCACCCACTACCCCACACTCCCATTCCATAAGCCCAAACTTATCCCTCACCCCCTAAGGTATAGCAAGCCCAGGTCCCGCAAAATGTTTATCACACACAGAACACCTACCCCTCTTCTAGAACTTAATAGAACCCGAACAAACCAAACTTCATACCCGACCCAGAGATGAGAAACAAAGCACAAACGAAAAAAACATTCACCCCATTGGGGGAATCCTACACTAGCCTCTATCACCGACTGAAGGAATTGGGGATGCTGAATCCAATTAAACCAAAGCTTCCAAACCCACCTCCCAGGAATATTGATCAATCGGTCAGGTGCGAGTAGTGCTCCGGGGCACTAGGCCATGACACTGAAAAATGTTGGCACTTGAAGAATGCTATACAGGAGCTCATTGATAGTCGGAGGATTGAGGTAGAGGCTCCAGAGACTCCGAACATTACTCAAAATCCACTGCCGAATCATCATGAGACACACATGATAGAGTTAGCACAAGAGGAAAATAGCAGGAAGCCATCCCAGTCGGTCATGATGATAAAAGCCAGCAGCAAAACAGAAAAAGTAATTGAGAAAGGGAAAGCAATAGCTGAAGTACCAGTGAAAAAGCAACTAGTGGTTGAGACTTTGAAAGTTATGGTGCCAGGGGTGAAACCATTGTTGACAGTGAAAGGTGCATGCATGGAACCGGTAATTATAAAGCCAGTAGTGCAGATCCCAGTGGTAGATACTAAAGCTGTACCTTGGAACTACAACAAGGTGGCAATAGTGTACAAAGGAAAAGAAGTGACTGGAGAGATCAACGAGACACACAGTCTAACTCGTTCCGGGCGATGTTTTGCCCCGGAAGAGTTAGGAAAAATGAAGGTGGTAAAGGAGAGTCATATGAAGAAGCCTGTCTCTGAAGAAGAAGCAAAAGAATTTCTAAAGAAGATAAATTCTCAAGACTACTCGATAGTAGAACAGCTGAGAAAGACACCTGCACAAATCTCTTTGCTCTCATTGTTGATTCACTCGGAGGAACACAGAAAAGCATTTTTGAAGATATTGAATGAGGCACATGTCCCCGAAAAGATATCAGTCTGTCATCTTGAGAATATTACTAACAAGATTTTTGAATCCAACAAGATTACGTTCTCGGACAATGAATTGCCGAATGAAGGGACCGAACATAACAAGGCACTCTACCTTACCGTGAAAAGCGAGGAATCGTTGGTCACTCAGGTATTGATAGACAACGGTTCGAGTGCAAACATTTGTCCACTTTCGACTCTTGGAAAGCTGAATATTAATCCTGACAGAATCTGGCGGAATAGTGTGAATGTTTAAGGGTTTGTCGGAGGAAGCAAATATACTTTGGGGGATATCATCTTGGAGGTTACTATTGGGCCAGTAGACTTTACGATGGAGTTTCAGGTGTTAGACATCGTTGTGTCCTACAATCTATTGCTGGGTCGACCATGGATCCATGCAGCTAAGGCCGTACTATCATTCTTGCACCAAATGGTTAAGTTTGAATGGGAGCAGCAAGAAATCACAGTGCACAGAGAGGGAAACACATGCAATGCCATAACGCCCTTCGAGGATGTGGATGGGGACAAGGGTCCCTGGGTGTACCGAGTGACAGACACTATAGCAGTGAACAAGATTGCTGAAGGAGAGAAATTGCCAATACCTACAGTGGCCCCTGCCGCTGTGATGGTTGCCAGAGAGATGATCAAGAATGGATTTACATCGGGGAAAGTGCTAGGAATAGCCTTGCAAGGAATAACTCAACCAGTCCATCTACCAGTGAACAATGACACCTTCAGCTTAGGCTTCAAACCCACCCACACCGACATCCAAAAAGCCAAAAGAACCAAAAAGAAAAATTGGACCCTTCCTAAACCTGTCCCAAAACTGTCCGACACCTTTGCAAAGCGTGGTACAAAACGACATCTGACATCTGCTGCATCGAGGTATGCTGAGATTAGACCAGATGAGGAACCCTTGATGAGGTTTGAAATGTTATTTGGGACGTGAACATGGTAGAGATGGGCGAGGGTACTAGCAAGAAAGACGTTCAGTTCGTGGGGTCTGGTGTTGCGCTCAACAACTGGGAAGCCACTCCTTTCCTAATCAGGAAGGATTCTTGGTAGTTAGCTTTTGGAATACTTCATCGTTTCCCAAAAAACAATTTTATTTTTTTAGTCCCCACCCCCATTGAAATCAAAACGTACCCAAACTTTGTTGATTTTTTGAAATATCAATGAAATGCAGTTTCTTCTTCTTTCTTCATTTTTGCCGTATTTTTATTTTTATTTTTCTTCCTTTTGTACAGTTCCATATGTGCTGATTCTGATGATATGTCATGCATGAAGGATTCCCGGCCCAGTTCTGAGAATCGAATTATTATACAAGAAATTGAGAATGATAGTGAGATAGAATATGAGGATGAGGAAATACTAGAGGAAATAAGTAAAGACTTGAATCAATATGAGGAAAAACCCAAACCGAACTTGAGTGAGACAGAATCTATGAATTTGGGGAGTGGGGATAATGTCCGGGAAACAAAGATCAGTGTACATTTAGAAGCCTCCCTCAGGGAAGAGTTAGTAAAGTTGCTGCATGAATTCAAGGACATCTTTGTTTGGTCCTATGATGACATGTGCGGACTTAGCACTGATTTGGTGGTACACAAGTTGCCTATTTATCCTGAATGCCGGCCAGTGAAGCAAAAGTTGAGAGACTTCAAAACGGACGTCAGCGTGAAGATAAAAGAAAAGGTGAATAAGCAGTTTGAGGCAAAGGTCGTACGAGTTACTAAGTATCCCACATGGTTAGCAAATGTTGTGCTAGTCCCAAAGAAAGATGGAAAAACCAGGGTGTGTGTGGATTACAGAGACCTCAACAAAGCCAGTCCAAAGGATGATTTCCCATTGCCAAACATCCACATATTAATTGACAATTGCGCCAAGCATGAAACTGGCTCTTTTGTAGATTGCTATGCCCTTTATCACCAGATCCTGATGGACGAAGAAGATGCGGAGAAAACTGCTTTCATTACGCCTTGGGGAACTTATTGCTATAGTGTGATGCCGTTCGGGTTAAAGAATGCCGGAGATACTTATATGAGGGCAATGACCATAATGTTCCATCACATGATGCATCGAGAAATTTAGGTGTATGTGGACGACATCATCATAAAGTCCAAGAAGCAACGTGATCATGTGAGGGATTTGAGGAAGTTTTTTCAAAGGCTCTGAAGGTACAATCTTAAACGCAATCCTGCTAAATGCGCTTTTGGAGTACCTTCAGGGAAGCTATTGGGATTTATAGTGAGTCGGCAAGGCATTGAACTAGATCCGTCAACGATCAAAGCCATCCAGAGTTTACCTCCGCCGAAGAACAAGAAGGAAGTAATAAGCTTACTAGGAAAGTTGAATTATATTAGTCGGTTCATCACTTAATTGACATCAACATGTGAGTCGATCTTCAAGTTGTTAAAGAAAGATGCAGCAGTGAAATGGACCGATGAATGTCAAGAAGCCTTCGACAAAATCAAGAAATATTTGGCAAGTCCTCCAGTGCTAGTTCCTACGGAGCCGAGAAGACCTTTGATCTTTTATCTGACAGTGCTTGACAATTCATTTGGTTGTGTGCTAGGAAAGCACGATGAGACACACAAGAAAGAGCAGGCTATATTACCTTAGTAAGAAATTCACATCTTACGAGGTAAAATATACTCAGTTAGAGAGAATATGATGTGCATTGACCTGGGTGGCTCAGAAACTGAAGCACTATCTGTCAGCGTACACCACGTACCTGATATCACGGTTGGATCCTCTAAAGTATATATTTCCAAAAGCCCATGCCTACAGGAAGACTTGCTAAATGGCAGATTCTGCTCACATAATTTGACATCATTTATGTAACTCGTACGGCGATAAAGGCACAGGCAGTTGCAGATCACTTGGCAGAGAATCCAGTGGATGATGAGTATGAACCACTAACGACATATTTTTCGGACAAGGAGGCAATGAATGTCGAAGAAATAGAACAAAGTGAAAAGCCAGGATGGAAGATGTATTTCGACGGAGCCGTCAATAGTAAGGGAGTTGGTATCGGAGCAGTGCTTATTTCGGAAACGGGTCAAAACTATCCCGTTACCGCTCAGCTTCGATTTTTCTGTACCAACAACATGGCCGAATATGAGGCATGTATATTGGGATTAAGGATGGCAATAGAAATGGGTGTTCAAGAGATTTTGGTCATGGGTGACTCGGATCTTTTGATACAACAAATTCAGGGAGAATGGGAGACAAAGGATCTGAAATTGATACCTTATCGGCATTGTTTACATGAGTTGTCCCAAAGATTCCAATCCATAGGGTTTATACATATCCCAAGAATGCACAACGAAGTTGCAGATGCTCTGGCCACACTATCTTCTATGTTACATCATCCGGACAAAGCCTATATAGATCCACTTCAGATCAAGGTGCCCTGCCATGTCATGCAATGTCCTGACACATCTTGACCCGTGCTATGCTTTTGTACTAACATGTCCTGCGATGTTTTGACATATCATATGGCCACGTCCTACGAAGTCCTGACCCGTGCCATGGACACTCCCTGCCATGTCCTCCGATATCGTGACATATCCTAATATGTGCCATGGCCATGTCCTGACACGTCCTAGCCGGTGCCATGCCCACGTCCTACCATGTTCTGACACGTCTTGTGGCTACATCCTACGATATACTGACACGTCCTGACCCATTCCATAGCCTCGCCTTGACATGTCCTGCGATGTCCTGGCACGTCAAAAAATATGTCATGGCTATATCCTGACACGTCCTGACCCGTGCCATGTACTGCAACGTCCTGATACGTCCTGTGGCCACGTCCTGATACGTCTTGTGGCCACATCCTGCAACATCCTGACACATCCTGGACGATGCCATGGACGCGCCCTGGCATGTCCTACAACATCCTAAGACATCCTGAAACGTGCCATGGCCATGTCCTAGCACGTGACAGGCCCACGTCCTGCCATGTCCGGCGAGGTCCTGACACTTCTTGTGACCATATCCTGCAACTTCCTGACACGTCCTAACCTGTGCCATACTCACAACCTACGATGACTTGACATGTCTTATGGCCACGTCCTGCCACGTCCCGACTCGTATCATGGCCAAGCCCTACCATGTCCTGCAACATCGTGACACTTCTTAAAACGTGCCATTGCCATATTCCTACACGTCCTAACCCGTGCCTTGCCCATGTCCTGCCATGTCCCGACACATCGTGTGGCTACGTCCTGCGATGTCATCACACATCGGGACCCGTGCCATGGCCACGCCCTTAAATGCCCTACGACGTCCTGACACTTCCTAATATGTGCATGTCCATATCCTGACATGTCCTGACCCATGCCATACCTACGTCCTGCCATGTCATGCGACGCACTGACTCGTCATGTGGCAACATCTTGCAACATCTTGACACATCGTAACTTGTGCCATAGCCACGTTCTGACATGTCCTATGATGTCTTGACACTTCTTGAAACGTGCTTTGGCCATGTCCTGACACGTCCTGACCCACAGCATGCCCATATCGTGCCATGTCCTGCAATGCCCTGACACATCTTAAGGCCACGTACTACGACGTCCTGACACGACCTGACCCGTGCAATGGCTATATCCTGACACGTCTTGACCCGTGCCTTGCCCATATCTTACCATGTCCTGACACATCCTGTGGCTACGTCCTATGACATCCTGACATATCCTGACCCATGCCATGTCCATGCTCTGCCATCTCCTACGATGTCCTGACATGTCCTGACACATGCCATAGTCATGTCCTAAGACGTCCTGATCTGTGCCATGCCCTTGTCCTTTCATGTCCTACAACGTCCTAACACATCTTTTAGCCACATCCTGCGACATCCTGACATGTGCCATGTCGGAGCCCTACCATATCCTACGACATCATGACATATCCTAAAAGGCGTCATGGCGATGTCCGGACACGCCCTGACCCGTGCCATGCCCACGTCGTGCCATGTCCTAACACATCATGTGGCTATGTCTTGCGACATCCTGAAACGTCCTAACCCGTGCCATGGCCTCGCCCTACCATGTCCTGTGACATCCTGACACATCCTAAAACGTGCCATGGTCATGTCCTGACAGGTCCTGACCCGTGCTTTGCCCATATCTTACCATGTCCTGACACATCCTGTGGCTACGTCCTATGACATCCTGACACATCCTTACCCATGCCATGGCCATGCTCTGCCATCTCCTACGATGTCCTGACACGTCCTGACACATTCCATAGTCATGTCCTAAGACGTCCTGATCCATGCCATGCTCTTGTCCTTCCATGTCCTACAACGTCCCAACACATCTTGTAGCCACATCCTGCGACATCCTGACATGTGCCATGTCGGAGCCCTGCCATATCCTACGACATCATGACATATCCTAAAAGGCGTCATGGCCATGTCCTGACACGCCCTGACCCGTGCCATGCCCACGTCATGCCATGTCCTAACACATCATTTGGCTATGTCTTGCGACGTCCTGACACATCTTGACCCGTGCCATGGCCTCGCCCTACCATGTCCTGTGACATCCTGACACATCCTAAAACGTGCCATGGTCATGTCCTGAAACGTGATGACCCGTGCCACACCCACATTGTAACATGTCCTGCGACGTCCTACCACGTCCTGTGGCCACATCCGGCAACATCCTGACACGTCCTAACCCATGCCATAGCTATGCCCTGGCATGTCCTGCGATGTCCTGAAATGTGCCATGACCATGCCTTGAGATGTACTGACATGTGACATGCCCATGTCCTGCCGTGTCTTGCGACATCTTAACATGTCATGTGGCCATGTCCTGTAATGTTCTGACACACCCTGACCCATGCCATGCCCATGTCTTGACACGTCCTGACCCATGCCATGCGCACATCCTGCCATGTCCTACGACATCCTGATACGTCCTAACACGTCCAGACCTATGCCACAGCCACGTCGTGCCATGTCCTGTGATGTCATGACATGTCCTGACTCGTTCCATGGCCATGTCCAAACACGTCCTTACCCATGACATGCCTATGTACTGCCATATCCTGCGACATCCTGACACGTCCTGTAGACATGTCCTACAATGTCCTGACACGTCATAAGCCATGCCATGCCTACGTCTTGCCATGTCGTGCGATGTCATAACACGTCCTCTGGCCACATCCTACAACATCTTGACATGTCCTGACCCGTGTCATAGCCTCGACCAATTATGTTATGCGACATCCTGAAACGTCCTGAAACATGCCATGGACATGTCTTGACACTTCCTAACTTGTGAAATGCCTAGATTTTACGGTTAGGTAAGGATTATGCATGTCTTAGGTTAATCATGAAAGCTAGATTTTGTGACATATTTTGGGGGAGGCATTAATAAAACTGGCCTAAAGTGTGATTAAGGTTGCTCGAGGACGAGCAAAGGTTTAAGTGTGGGGTACTAATAATAGGTGAATTTGACTATATTTATGCCCTGTGTAATCATGCTTTATTGTTGTTTTGATATAGTTTATGATGACAAAATGCTTTTATTAGTGTTTTTAGTGTGATATAGATACACATGAGCTAATGACGACTAAAAGAGCATGTTTTGGAGTCAAAAGATGGTGAAAAAGGCCAAGTGTGGTACAAGTCAAGAAATTGTGCTTAAAATAGCCGGAAAGGTGTGATTCCGAGCTATATAGATGTTATGGAATGAATTTAAGTGATTTGAAGCTTTGAAGTCTGTGTAAAAGTTCAATGAATTAATTCGGGATCGTGTTCGGGGGTCAAATTTGATAGTTTAGTATACACGAAGACTCGATGAGGCATATTGCACACTATGTAGTAAATGGGATATAAATTTTTTCCTCGGAACTCCCTTTTGGCTCCATAATATATGGTTGGAAAGCTAACTAAAAGGGCTACAACTTTCATGTTTTTCGTTTTTTCAAATTCTAAACGAAACAGAGTGAAAAACCGCGGACTATCCGCGACCGCGGACGAACCGCGAAAAACTCCATTGCAACATGGGATGAGTTAGTCAAGCAATTCCACAACAAGTTTCATCCACCTAACAAGACAGCTCAGCAAATTGATGAGATTGTGAGCTTCAAGCAGAAACCAATGGAGACATTACATGAAACTTGAGGAAGATTCAAAGGTATGCTTGTTATGTGTTCTCACCATGGTGTTCCTGAGCAGATATTGGGTCAAAAGTTCTACAGGGGGCTTTCAGACAGTATGAAGAACATTGTAGATGCTTTAGTAGGTGGAGCTTTTCTGAGCAAGATGATAATAGGTGAATTTGACTATAATTATGCCCTAAATAATCACACTTTGTTGTTGAATTGATATTGTCTATGATGACAAAATGCTTTTATTAGTGTTTATTGGTGTGTTATAGGTACACATGAGTCATTGGATGCTAAAGGAGCTATTTTGGAGTCACAAGATGACAAAAAGCCCAAGTGAAGAGTTGAAGTAAAGTTAGCTTGAAAAAATTGAAGAAGAAGTCTGGATTACTATTCATCCGCTGTTCACTCGCGACCGTGGATGAACCGCGAAAAAACAAGCTCACGGAACTTTGGAAGAATCAGAGAACTATTCTGCTCGCTGTTCGTCCACGACCGAGGACGAAACGCGGAAGGTGCCGCAAATTTTATTCCTAGTTTTGTACAAACTCAATTTTTAAGCCCTAAACGTTCTATATAAACCTCTAGTTTGCCAAAAGAGGCAAGCATTGTATTTTTCACTACTTTTGCAAGATTATTAGTAAGAGAGAACTCTCTCAACTTATTTCTTTCTTTTATATTAATTCTTTGATTATGAAATCAATTATTATTCTTGTTTCTTTGATTATGAGTACCTAATTCCTTATCTAGGGTTTTGATAGAACCTATTGGGTGAAGAACTTCTCATTTATATGATTACAAATTGTTAGCTAGATTTCTATTTGTTCAACTTCTTTCTTGTTGTAGTTAATTGGTAGACGTCCCGATTAGCTGTGCCTATTTAGTGTGCATAACTTGGAAAAGAGCATATTTATGTATATTGTTGAACAACACCACACTTAGGTTATTGGAGAAATCTATAACTTTAGGCGTAAAGACGGGATTACGAATAACGAAGTCTTGGGTGAAATCTTAAGTGAACTATTCAAATTAAAGCTAGCTAGGGTAGCTCGGGAGAGTGCGCTAGCAAATTATTGTAATTTCTCGGGAGAGGGTTACGGTACAAATAGCGTTCATGATTGATAGAATATATTGACAACTTATATGAGCATAAACAGAAGGGATTCCATCAATAGGGGAAATATATACCTTAGTCTTTCTCCATATTATTTTACCCAATATTCAATTCTTTCTTTTCAGTCTATTATTTCTTGCAAAGTAGTGGTTCGAAAATCTCACAAAAATATATTCAAAATTTGGGAACTTGATTCGGAAGTGTTCTTGGGTTGTGAAAGTTGAAATTGGTAGGTTAATTCTCTGTGGGATCGATTCTGGACTTATTAGACCAGGTTATATTGAATACGACCGTTCCTTGGACGTGAATCAATTTTGGCGCCGTTGCCGGGGAATTAACGAAATTATAAATTGCCATTGACAAAACTTCAAGATTCTTGTGTAGTCAGGTTCTTTCTACACTTTAAATTTAATATTTTGACGGTTGTTGAATTGGGTACTCAGGTGCATGCCTACAAAATCTGCAAGGACTGGAGAACTAATTGAAGGACTCTCAGACACCGAGCAAACTTTCCGGGCACGTAACAGGGTTATCAAACAACTTTAGCAATCTAAACAACCAATCAAACTAGACTTCGATATGGGTGACGTGAACGATCCAAACCAGCAAACTGGGTTAAACATGCAAGAGGCTCAGGTCGCGTAGGAAGGTGCACTATATGACTTGGCACAACCCATAGCGGATAATTTGGCAACTGCCATCCTTGTGCCAGCGATTTAAGCTGAGTCTTTATAGATTACTAACAACATGCTACACTTGTTGCAAAACAAGGGATTATTCTCTAGGTCTCAGGTTGAAGATCCACAACAGCACCTAAAGAACTTTCTCTCGATATGCAAGACACAGAGGCAACCGAATGTGATTCTGGAAGCCATCAGACTATTTCTCATTTCGTTCTCAGTTACAGGGGCTTCACAGGTATGGCTAAACTGACTCCCCAAAAACCAATGGAGACATTACATGAAACTTGGGGCAGATTCAAGGGTATACTTGTTATGCCAAAATTTGCTAGACAAGATGGCTCAAAATTTTGGGTGGACAACCAGGAATGCTCCTATAACTCCAGTGGTACACTCTATACCTCTGAATCCGTCCAACACTCTAGAGGAGAACATGGCAACCTTGTTGACACAAATGAGCATCCTAACAAAGAAGGTGGAAGAATCTGGGGTCAAGCAGCAAAGTTCACATTGTAGACACTACCAATGGTGGTTTATGCACATCTTGCATTAGCCAACCCATAGGTAATCCATGGGTTGCAGACCAAGGACATCATCACCAGCATGAAGATATGAACTATGTAGCAAATTATGTAGGGCAAAGACAGGGTAATCCGGGTTGGGTGCAGTAGGCTCCACAACAGTACAGGCCACCACAACTACAGTATAATGCAGCAGGTATGAGGCCACCACTCAACATGGCTCCATATGCTAGACCTCTGAATTTTAGCAATCAGCAGTAGGGATATCATCCACCTCCACCACAGCATGGGGGTAGACATGATGATGGGTTCGCAGAGTTGAAAGCTATGATGCAGCAGGTAATTGGGTCAAAATGTCAAAACCAATGAGAGGATAGATGTGCATGATGTAGCTATGAAGAATATTAAAGTACAAGTGGGCCAGATTGCTATGTATCTTAATAGTCATCCTCAAAGGACATTACCTGCAGATACACAAACAAACCCAAAAGATCATGTCCCAAAACAGCTGATGGTAGTGACTCTGAGAAGTGGTAGAGATCTTGATGCTGAGAAAGAAAGAGAGAGAAGCAACACACAGGCTGAGACACTCACTCCAGTGCCCATTAAACTGGATGAGTCCACCGGGCTAACGGAAGTTAAAGTCCAGCCAGTAGCCAAAATTAAAGAGGCACTGCAGGGAACGGAGAAAGTAGCTGAATAGGTAGAGCACCAGGTTGAAGAGAAAGTGATAGAAAAAGAAAAGTCCCAAGTCATTGGGAAGAAGAGGCCTCTACCACCATTTTCCCAAAGGGGTCCAAGCACAAAAAAGAAGAACAATACAAAAAGTTCTTTGGTATGCTCAAGCAAATCCATGTAAACATTCCTTCAATTGAAGCTTTAAAAGAAATGCCTGGGTATGCTAAGATGATGAAAGACTTGATGTCGCGGAAATTTGATTTCCAAGACTTGGCCACCATGACTCTTACTCAGACTTGTAGTGCAGTGGTCTCTAGACCCATTGCTGAGAAGTTATCTTATCCAGATAGCTTCACCATTCCATGCACTATAGGAAACTATGCCTTTGCAAAGGCATTGTGTGATTTAGGGGCAAGCATTAATCTCATGTCCTTGGTGATTTATAAGAGGCTAGGCACTGGGAGAGACAGACCTACCTCCATGCTATTACCGCTTGCTGACAGGACAGTTAAGCATCCATTTGGTATATTAGATGACGTGCTTATCCAGGTGGGGAAGTTCTTGTTTCTCGCCGATTTTGTGATTCTTGACTGCAAGGTGGACGAGGAAATTCCTATAATCTTAGGAAGACCATTCCTAGCCACCGGGAGAGCTTTGATTAATTGTGAGACTGGGGAACTCAAGATGAGGTTGAATGATGAGGAGATCATATTGAATGTGCAAAAATCCATGAGGCACCCTATAGAGTTCGCGAATTGCTCTCTTATTTATACGGTTGATATGATAGTGGAGACAGACGATGCAGAGTTGACCATTGAAGATCCAATTCAAGCATGCCTAATGAACTTAGAAGAAGTAAATGGTGAAAGTCTAGCATAATGGGTACTATCTCTGGAAGGCAAGGGGTTTTAGGAGAGAGAGCTTGAATTCGAGCCTCTATATTTAGAGAAAAGAGAGGCCCCTCCTGCAAAGCCATCCATAGAAGAGCCACCAAAGCTGGAGCTTAAACCACTACCATCTCATCTCAGGTATGCATTTCTAGGTCCTAATTCCATTTTACCTGTTATTATTTCATTTGGTTTGTTAGATGTGCAGGCTCGAAAGCTTATACAGGTACTAAAAGAATGCAAGACTGCCATTGGGTGGACCATGGAAGACATAAAAGGGATCAGCTACGCATATGGCATGCATAAGATTCTCCTAGAAGAGGGACACAAACCTTCCAGGGAACATCAAAGAAGGCTGAACCCAAACATGAAGGAAGTGGTGAAGAAAGAGGTAATCAAGTGGCTAGACACGGGAATCATTTTTGCAATCTCTGATAGTAGCTGGGTTAGCCCAGTTCAATGTGTGCCAAAGAAAGGTGGCATGACGGTGGTATAAAATGAGAATAATGAGTTGATCTCAACTAGAACCATCACCTAGGGGAGAATATGTATGGACTACAGGAATCTGAATCTAGCTACCCGCAAAGACCACTTCCCACTTACCTTCATTGATCAGATGCTTGACAGGTTGGTAGGGAGGTCACACTTCTGCTTTCTGGATGGATACTCGGGGTACAATCAAATCTCCATAGCCCCCGAGGATAGAGACAAGACCTCCTTCACATGCCCATATGGCATATTTGCCTTTAGGAGGATGCCATTCGGACTATGCAATGCACCTACCGCATTCCAAAGGTGCATAATGGCTATTTTGACCGACATGGTGGAAGACATTATGGAGGTGTTCATGGATGATTTCTCAGTGGTAGGGAATTCATTCGATGAATGCCTTGTCAATCTGACAAGAGTGCTGAAATGGTTCATGGAGACAAACTTAGTGCTAAACTGGGAGAAGTGCCATTTTATGGTACAAGAAGGTACAGTATTGGGGCACCGGGTTTCAAGCAAAGGTATGGAGGTAGACCGAGCTAAAGTTGATGTCATTGCAAAGTTGCCTCCACCAACATCCGTCAAGCCCATTAGAAGCTTTCTTGGACATGCCAGTTTTTACCGGAGGTTCATCAAAGACTTCTCCAAAATATAAAACCCTCTCTATAAGTTACTTGAAAAAGATCAGCCTTTTGTTTTTTCCGATGAATGCAGGATTGCTTTTGAGGAACTGAAGAAGAGGTTGGTCATAGCACCCGTCATCATTGCCCCCGATTGGAAGCAGCTGTTTGAGCAAATGTGCGATGCAAGTGATTACGCAGTGGGGGCAGTGCTTGGCCAAACGAAGGACAAGCTGATGTGTCCAATCTACTATGCTAGTAGGACCTTGAGTGGAGCACAACTAAACTACATAGTGACAGAAAAGGAAATACTTGCGGTCGTGTTCGCGTTTGACAAATTTTGGTCATATCTCATGGGATCCAAGGTAATTGTATACACTAACCATGCAACTTTAAGATACTTAATTGATAAAAAGGACTCTAAGTCGCACCTAATTTGTTGAGTGCTGCTTCTCCAACAGTTTGACCTTGAAATACGTGATAGAAAGGACATCGAAAATCAAGTAGCTGATCATTATTCGCGACTTGAAGGAGCTGAAATTGTCAAAGTGAGTGGGGAAATTCTGGAAACCTTTCCAGATGAGCATCCGCTCACCACCATTCTCCTTGAAGTACCATGGTATGCATATTATGCAAATTACCTGGCCAACGGTATTGTTCCTCATGACCTCTCATCGGTTCAGAAGAAAAGATTTTTTCCTGAAAGCCAGCATTATTATTGGGATGAATCCTATTTGTTTAGGATATGTCTCGATAACATGATCCGGAGATGCGTCCCCGAGATAGAACAATCTTCTGTTTTGCAGGCATGTCACGCTTAAGCATATGGTGGTCACTTTGGAGGAGTGCAAATAGCTGCCAAGATACTTGAGGTCGGTTTTTATTGGCCAACAGTGTTTAAAAATGCGCACTTGTGGGTGAAGGGTTGCAACGAATGTCAACGCACCAGGAACATCTCCCGATGTCATAAAATGGCAATGAATCTAATTCAGCAAGTGGAAATGTTCGACCTCTGGGGAATAGACTTAATGGGGCCCTTTGTCAGCTCATACGTCAATAAGTACATACTTGTTGCAGTAGACTATGTGTCCAAATGGGTGGAAGCTGTAGCATTACCCACCAATGATGCTAAGGTGGTGGTGGAATTTCTGAAGAAGAACATTTTCATCTATTTCGAGACTCCAAGGGCTATCATCAGTGACGGGGGCACACACTTTTGCAACCGGGCATTCGAGAAATTGTTGGCCAAATATAATGTGAAACACCGAGTTGCAACTCCATATCACCCGCAGACCAGCGGGAAAGTTAAGGTCTCCAACAAGGATACAAATAGTGTATTAACAAAAACAGTGAACGCCACGAGGACTAACAGGTCCAGAAAGCTCGATGATGCATTATGGGCATACAGGACAGCATCCAAGACACCAATCGGCATGTCACCATACAAATTGGTTTTTGGGAAAGCTTGTCATCTACCTGTGGAACTAGAGTACAAAGCATGGTGGGCACTGAAGCAATTGAATCTTAGCTGGGATGAAGCGGGGAAATCTAGAATGGCCGGGTTGCACGAGTTGGAAGAATTCCGGTATCTGGCCTTTGAGAGCACAAGACTATATAAAGAGCGGAAGAAGCGGATTCACGACTAGAACATCATAGAACGTAACTTTAAAACTGGGGAAAAGGTACTATTATACTATTCTAGATTACGGTTATTCCCGAGCAAGTTAAAATCAAGGTGGCCGGGCCCTTTTCGGGGAATTGAGGCATTAGATTCGGGCGCTGTTGAAATTCAAACCATTGATTGTTGATGCACATTCAAGGTAAATGGACAGCGGTTGAAACTTTATGTCGGCATGGATGACATAGAGGACAAAGTGGTACTATGGTTAGATGAACCTTAAAGGTCTAGCGAGCCTTAAACTGCGCTAAGATGAGTCGTGCCGCGATGTTAAATCAGGCGCTACGTGGGAGGCAGCCCACAAACTTGTTGTAAGTATACTCATTATAGTTAGTCTATATAAAAAAATAAAAAAATAAAAAATAAAAAAAATTCTGCCAGCGAACAAGAATAATTCAGAGAAGGTCTCTATTCGCGGTTCATCTGCAGTCGCGGACGAACCGCGAAAGAAGACACTCTCTGAAGTTGATTGTTCACGGTTTGTCCGCGACCGCGAAAGAAGCGCGAACGACCGCGGTCAGTTCTTCGGTGGGCAGAAATTTTTTTTTTTAATGCAAATCATCACCCCCCCCCCTTTAATAACCCTAAACATTAATTCCCCTCCTTCATTACCAATTCCAGCCGCCTCTCACTCCTCAAACTCCCTCTCTATCTAAATTTTCTCCTACTTCTCTCTACGACCTCTTTTCCATTCTTCTCCCAACATTTCCTCTACTTCAATCTTCTTCTTCTCCTACACTCCATAGTAAGTCTTCTTCTTTCTTTCTTCTTTTATTTATTTAATTTTTATCATTAGTTTGCTAGAATTAATTAGTTAATTGTAGTTTAAATTGTAAAATATGTATTATATATTGCTAGTAGTAGTAGAATCCATATAAATTAATTTGTTTGTGTAGTAGAGTGTTATATGATTTTTGGAACCTTGTTGCTATTGATGGGATTATGGTAGAGATTGTGTTGTTGGGTCTCCAATTTAGTTAACAATTTTAATTTTGTTGTTTTGGAGACCCAATGTGTTGGTTGGTATAATTGGTGAGTGGTTGGCTAAGGGGGGCATTTGTTGTTGTAGTATTTGGTTATTGAATTTTTAGGGGAGATATTACCCCACTTGTGAGTTGTTTGTTGTTGTATAAAGTTGGAGATGGTTTAGGTTTAATTGGGTCATGTTAGATTGCCAAAATAAATAAGTGTGGGGTGCTTGAGGTGAATTGGTGAAATTGTTAGATAAGTGGTTAAGTATAGGAGTTATGGGATGATACCACTAAAGAGACGATTGTGGTAATCCACAGATGGTGAAGTCTGAGTAGCCAATCGATGTTCTATCATTATGCAAATTTTTAGTTGTTCTCTTTTGTGCAGGATCATGGCCCATAAAATATCAAGGCAGGGAGCTAGCTCGTCTAGGCGACCAACATATGACGAGTCGAGGTTCGCCAGCAAGGAGGCGGAAGCTGACTTCCATGCCAAGGCGACTAAGGCCTGGCTCCAGGAAGTTGAAATTGACAGGTTAGCCCTTCGGTCTGAAAAGCCCGAGATATATGAAGAACTTCACCGCCGCGAAATGGAGTGCCTATTTGATGCACCGGCCCTCGTGAACAAGATGCTGGTTAGGGAGTTTTATGCCAATGCTCCCTACCACTACTAGAAAAAAGCTTTTTTCCGACTACCAATTCTGACTACAATTTTTTAGTTGAAATTTTTCGACTACTGTAGTCGGAAACTTTATATTTGTATTTATATTATTTTTTTAGAATTTTGCCGCCTAAGTTTTCGACTACTAGTGTCGTGAAGTTTCGCGGGATTTTTCGTGCGTATAATATTTCCAATTACTTTAGTCAGAACACAGCAAAAAAATGGTAATCGAACTGTTTTGAATAAAATTAATTAAATATTAATTTTTTCGGACTATAGTAGTCGGAACATAGTTGAATTTTTTTATAATAAGATCAATTAAATATTGTGTAATTTCCGACTACAGTAGTCGGAACATATTTAGTAATTTGGGCCCAAAGCCTTGTTTTTCTAATTCCTTTCCCACAGTTCTCTGTTCCAGCAGCGTCCCTCTCTTTAGCGTCTGCAGTGGCGATGACACACACAGTTTTCTTCTTATCAATGTAAGGTTTTTTGTTTTGTAACTATTAATTGTTAATTTTCTTCTCTTCAATGTAAGTTTCTGATTTTGTAACATGGGTTTACATTCTATTTAGGGTTCTTTTTTCTAATTCCTTTCCCACACTTCTCTGTTCCGGTGGCATCCCTGATTTTGTAGTGGATTTGGACGACTGATTTTGCAGTGGCTTTGGACGACTACAGACACATAGTTTTCTTCTCATCAATGTAAGGGTTTTAGTTTTGTAACTATTAATTGTGAATTTTCTTCTCATCAATGTAAGTTTCTGATTTTGTAACATGGGTTTACATTCTATATAGGGTTCTTTTTGCTTGTTGTGTTATTTGTAAAGAAAAGTAACAAGAAAATCCTAATGCCAAATCAAAAATACAAAACTACCTATGTCTCTTTGATTATTACTCTCATTTACTATCTCACAATAGGTCCAGGCTTTCTTGGGCTACCCTCTTTAGCGTGTTGAATTAAGTTCCCCAAAAAAGTTGTTGCATTATCATATGTGGCTCCAAACGCACCAGCAAATGGTCTGCCACTCTCGGACACAACAATCCCTACAGATGCTCCTCCTGATCGCTCGAGGGGAACATACACAGAATCCAGCATTGCATCAAATAAGTTCCTATATCGGTGTGAACCATCTTGTACTACCACATTCGGTGCTGTAAAAAAAGAATAGGGGAGAGAAATCTAGCCGGGATTACCAGAATATCTGAAATAAGGGTAAATATTAACGAGTAAAGGCGCACGTGTGTCCCTTAAGAAGCCAACAATGGGATCAACAAACCACGTAACATCGTTCCTAAACGAACCCTGTGATGGTGGATAAGAGTTTCCAATCAAGTTCATGTCTACAGAAGTTGAGACCTTGATGTTGTTTCCCAAACCAGCTTCAACAATTGATTTGTAAATATTAACCATAACATGAGTAAGAAATGAGGTAAGGATGATGTGCCAGTGACAAGGCTGATTTCATTCCCAACAGCAATATACTTAATCTTAACATCTGGCCAGAAATCTTTCCTTTTTCTTCAACACCTGAATGTTGTCAAAAGAAGAGCTAAAGTTATCTGTAACATATCAAGCATGCTCATATAAGTGTATAATTAACCAATTATGTTTTCTGACTCTCTCTTGATTATGTTTGTATAGTTAACCTTTAAAAGAATATCTCAATAGTTTTTTCTCTTGATGTAGATGGAATTTGAACATCGTAGATGGATGTATAATAGGACTCATCCTAATCGTCCCGGATTGAGGGAGGAATTTATAAAAGGAGTTGCGGGGTTTATTGCTAAGGCGAAATCGCTAAATTATTTTCTTATTGAAGGGACAATTAGGTGCCCTTGTCTTAAATGCAAGTGTGTCAAGTTATTGAGAACAGATGTAGTTGAACTTCATATTTACAAGAATGGATTTATAGAAAATTAATATGTGTGGACCGTTCATGTATAGAATCATGATTTTCATAATTCTTTTGGTGGTGAGGGTAGTCCCAGAGTAGAGAATAATTTTGAAAATTCTCGATTCAATGAAATGATAAGAGATGCTTTTGAGATGTTCCTAGGGGCTCAATCCGAACCAAATGATGATGCTAAGCGCTTTTATGAACAACTAGAGGAAGCTAGACATCCATTGTATAAAGGCTCAATGCATTCCAAGTTGTCTGTTGCAGTTAGACTACTAATTATCAAATCTGATAGTTCTGTTTCTCAAGTGGGCATGGATTCTACCATTGGGCTTATGAATTAACTGAATCCGAATAAAATTGACGTACCAAAAGATTTCTATACTGCAAAGAAATTGGTGTCCAAGTTAGGACTTTCATCAGAGAGGATTGACTGTTGTGATAAAGGATGCATGTTATTTTATAAGGATGATGCAGCATTAGAAAATTGTAAGTTTTGTAACCAACCTCGTTATAAGGAGGCTATAAATGCTAATGAAAAGAAGGTTCCAGTGAAGGCGATGCATTACTTACCCCTTATACAAAGGTTAAAGAGATTGTATGCATCAATGAGCTCCGCTCCTCATATGAGATGGCACTATGAACATAAAAGGCCAACAGGTGTTCTATGTCAACCGTCAGATGGAGAAGCATGGAAGCATTTTGATAGGGTGTTCCCGGACATTGCAAGTGAACCAAGAAATATTAGGTTGGGATTATGTTCTGATGGATTCACTCCATTTGCAGTCTCTGCCACACCATATTCATGTTGGCTAGTGTTTGTTATGACGTATAATCTTCCTCCAGAGTTTTGTATAACAAGTCCATATTTTTTCCTAACTTGCATTATTCCAGGTCCATGCAATCCAACAAGTTTGATTGATGTATACATGCAGCCATTGATTGATGAGTTAAAGTTATTGTCGCATCAAGGTGTGGAAACCTATGATATATCAACTAAACAGAACATTAGATTGCGTGCCTCTTTAATGTGGACTATAAATGATTTTCCTGCTTATGGAATGTTATCCGGGTGGTCTACTGCTAAAAAGTTAGCCTGCCAACTTGCACGGAAGACACAAAAGCGTTCACTTTGAAACATGGAGGGAAGAACACATGGTTTGACTGTCACCGTCATTTCTTGCCAATGGATCATGAATTTAGGAGAAACACTAGTGCATTTATGAAGAATCAAACTGATTATGAAGAGCCACCTTCAGTCTTGTCGCCAGAAGAAATTCGGTATTGAGTTAGGGATCTACCTAAGGTAACAGAATCTCCATTGCCTAATACGATACCTGGTTATGGTGTTACCTATAACAGGACTAAACAGAGCATATTTTGGGAGTTACCTTATTGGAAGCATAATCTTCTAAGGCATAATCTTGACGTCATGCATATTGAGAAGAACTTTTTTTATAGCTTGTTTAATACTGTGATAGATGTCAATAACAAGACAAAAGATAACTTGAAGTCTAGGATGGACTTAAAGAAATATTGTAGGTGAAGTGAGTTGTACCGTACATACCTGAATAACAAAATTTAGAAGCCCAAGGCCAGTTACACATTCACTATGGATGAGAGAAGGGAGATTTGTCAGTGGATTAAGAATTTTAGTATGCCAGATGGATACGCATCGAACTTATGTAGGTGTGTTGACATTAAAGAAGGGAAGTTGATGTCAATGAAAAGCCATGATTGTCATATTTTCATGGAATCATTGATGCCTATTGCGTTCAATGCCTTGTCTGATAGAATATGGAAGCCTATCACAAAGATAAGCTTATTTTTTAAGGAGCTGTGTTCTAGCATATTGAGGATGGAGAATTTAACTTACATGGAGAGTAATATTCTCCTAACTCTAAATAAGTTGGCGAAAATTTTTCCTCTTGGTTTCTTCGATGTAATGGAGCATCTTCCAATTCACCTTGCGCAAGAGGCACGACTTGGAGGGCCAGTTCAGTATAGATGGATGTATCCATTTGAGAGGTAATAAATAATTTAAATTATTTTCCCTTTATTTTTTTAATTAAATATTTTTCTATCTAAGAAATTGTAATATGCAGGATTATAGGCAAATGTCAGCGGACCGTGAAAAATAGATCGAGAATTGACGGATCGATATGTGAGGCATATCTGGCTAAAGAAACTTATTACTTTCATTCATATTCTTTTGAACATGATGTGCCATGTTTGAGAAATAAACCCAATCAATATGACGATGGAGGAAGTAATGATCCATCAGCACCACCATTTTCCATATTCAATCAACCAGGAAAAGGTGGTCCAAAAAATAGTTCAAACTGAATCTTGACTGAGAAGAAACTAGAGTCAGCTACAACACATGTACTATTGAATTGCCCTGAGGTCAAACCATTTTATAGGTAAATATATATTTATATTATCTAGTTCCATACAAGCTTAAGTCCTTGTTTTAACTAATGAATATTATAATTGTGTCGGACAGTTACTTTGTGGGTACATATGGGCGGAATGCGGTTTATCCTACTTTTTCAAAGTGCTTTAAAGAATTTGTAAGTGTTACTTATTATTTAACATGGTTTTTGTTAGTTGCAAATTAATTACATGTAATTCAAAATTATAAATTTTCTCTAATTCCATATAGGTTCATAATCCATCTAATGGCATACGTGATCAATTTCTGTATGATATAGCTTGGGGACCTGATCCTAGAGTCAGAAAGATGTCTAAGTATTGTCTTAATGGGTACAAGTTCCACACAGAAGAATGGTCTAAGGGCAAGAAAACCAAAAATAGTGGGGTGTGGGTGAAAGGTGAAGGGGATATTGTTTATTATGGTGTGATTCAAGAGAGTTTAGAACTCGAGTACAATGTTGGTTGGCCAAAGAAAAAGTTGGTACTCTTTCGATGCAAGTGGTATGATCCAACACCAAATAGAGGTACGAAGGTGCACCCCAGTACAAAATAGTTGAAATTAAGCACACAAGGGATTATCCATTCTACGATCCTTTTATCATTGCACAAAATGTGAAACAAGTGTATTACACTTCTTATCCTTTGTGCAAGATTAAGTCCTCATAGAGGGTGGTTATTAAAACAAAACCTGTGAGTAGAGTGGAAGTCGAGAATGTTTTGGATGTATCTTACCAAAATGACATTTCAACTGTTGAAGCATTGGTAGATGATAAATTAGCAGGTGAATTACACCATAGCGAAGGCATCTACGAAAAAATTGATATTTCTCTCCTTGGATCAAATTTAAATAATGATGGGAAGAAACATCCGAGGCAAATGAGGACGACGACCCAGGCAATGAATATTAAACAAGCGATGAGGAAGAATTATCTGATGGAAATGAAATAAGCGATGGAGAAGAATTTCTTGATGACAATGGAACAAGTGATAAGGAAGAATGTAATAATAAATATGAATCAAGTGAAGATGATTGACTTGTTGGGTTTTTATTATCACTTTAAATTTTATATTTTTCTTTAGTTATCTCATATGTTGAAGAATTATTTAATGTTTTTAGTTTATCGTTAGGTTTTATGTTATTCTTTATTTATTTAATTTGTTGAAAATTACTTTATGTGTTTATTATTTCTTTAATTTTTATGTTTTCCTTAATCATCTAATTTGTTGAGGAATTACTTTATGTTTTTATTATTCTTTAGGAGTTTTATATTTTTTGTTCTTAATCTTATAATATGTTGAAGATTTTATCTCTTTAAGTTTTTATATTTTTTTCCTAATCATCTAATTCTTTCTGTTTTTGTATTATTTCTTATACATCTAATATGTTGAATATTTGCTTTATATTTTTTTACTATGGTTATATTACGAAGATGGCATCTGGGGGTAGCGAGCGTCTACGTCGTAAGGGTAAGGGGACTCAATTACAATCTCTAACTGCAGGTCACCAACCTCCACATATGGGGCCTGCTCCTACTTTTCCTCCTCAGGCAGCTTCGTTGCCACCTGCATTTTTTATGCCCCCCTAGGCCTGTCCACATTTCCGTATCTTCAGTTGGCCCGAAGTCTGGCTCTAACCTTAATTTTATTCCCACACCAAATGTAACTTCTTCTCCCGGTTTTCATATTAGTCAGTATGGTAGCTCTTCAGCACTGCCTACTTCTTCAACTTCAGCTGCATCTCCGACATCAAGCTCACATAGCGTATCTAGGTTAAATATTGGAGTCTCTGGCACATCAACAACACCATCCATTGGTAGTGCTACACCAGCAGCTTCTCGGGGTCGACGTGGTAAAGCGACTCTACAATATGATGCATATACTTGGCTGATTATCGTTCCGGATAAGAAAGATGGGTAAGTAATCGTTATGTTTATTTTATTCTGTTGAATATACAATTTACATATGTTAATTTTAATGCAGGTTTTTCCCTTCATGTGCTGCTGCACATATGGTTAAAACGTCTATGAAGCCATTTTACTATGATGTTTGGGGTAGATGGAAAGACATTCCATATGATATCATAGATGAAATGTTGAATCAGTTTAGGGTACGTATAAATCTTATTTTTAAATTATATATCAAATATGCAATTTCACTCTACTTTATTTAATTATTTTTCAGACTTTTTCTATGTGGGAGCAAAGATATGATAATGAAATAAAATGGGTCTACGAGAAGAAAGCAAAAAAATTGATTCCAAGTTCATTGTATGAAGCTCGAGAGAAGAACAAGAAGCCTGGTTGGATAAGACAAGATGTGTGGATAAAATATTTAGCAATATGGGATAGTCCTGAATTTAAGGAGAAGAGCGAACGAGCAAAGGCAGCCCGAGCCTCTCAAAAGGGTGGCTCGTTGCACACCGGGGGATCTATGAGTTTTGCTGCGCATCAACAAAAATTGGTAATCTTCACTAGAAAGCTTAATTTCTCATTATTCCTATGTTTCTTCTCATTATGCTTAAACAAAGAGAGAGAAGGCTACAAGTTCCTAGCATGTACTTTAACCTTATGCTAGAAGGTCATCTTAAGGTTGTGTTATGACATAGGCTATTGATAAATTTTTATCAAATCTTTTAAAGCAAATATGTACATTTCCGTCTCAGTGTAGGAGAGTAATAACCTTTAATTGAAACTAGAAATAAAAATATTTTTTTAATAATTTTTTAATTGTAGGATTGTATATTGTTACCACTGCTCTTGATGCTTTCACCTTTAACAACTTCACCTCTCCTGAGCTCTCTGCTCCTTCTTCTTCTGTCCAAAAATCCAATCTTAGAAAACACTGATATTAACAATTCTTTGTTCCTTGACCCAAATTATCCTTCTTGGACTAAGAGTAATCTTTATAGGTCCAAATCTGCACCAGCTATGGCTACTATTAATGATATTGACCATTAACCAGTTCCTAAGTCACCCCAGTTTGGTTAAAATACAATTGTTGGACAATGTGTTGTGCTTTTGATTCTTTATTTGATTCTTGGTGTGGGTATTTATTCTTTATTTAATTATCATTTTAAGGCTATTGTTGTTGATGCTTTGTATTGTTGCATTGTTACTATGTGTACTATTGGTTATGGTGTTATAACTCCTGATAGTACACCTACCATGTTGTATTCCATCTTATTTGTGCTTGTCGGTTCGGGTTAATCGATATTTTGCTTACTGGGATGGTTAGTTATGTGCTTGATTTGCAAGAGAACCATCTGTTGAGGAGTATTAAATGTGGGAGTGTACATGATGCTAGGTCTTATATTTTATTTGTCAGTTGTGTCGGCTATGTACTTGGTTATGCATTTTGTTGAGAAGCTTGGGTGGTTGGATGCATTTTATTTGTCAGTTATGTCGCTTACCACTGTGGGGTATGGCGATAGAGCGTTCAATTCAATGGTTGGTCGTATCTTTGCATCCATTTGGTTGCTTGTGTCTACACTTGCAGTTGCTCGAGCCTTTCTTTGCTTGGCTGAGGCAAGAGAAGATAAATGTTACCTCCAGTTAAAAATCTCGAAAGATCAGTCCTGAATCCTGAATGCATAACCAGTACATAGCTGATTCACGTCCAAGCAACGGTCGTAGTCAATATAACCTGGTCTAATAAGTCCAGAATCGATCCCCACAGAGAATTAACCTACCAATTGCAACTTTCGCAACCCAAGAACACTTTCGAATCAAGTTCCCAAAATTTCGAATATATTTTTGTGTGATTTTCGAATAACTACTTTGCAAGAATTAAAAGACTAAAACGAAAGAATTGAATATTGGGTAAAATAATATGGAGAAAGACTAAGGTATTGATTTCCCCTGTTGATGGAATCCCTTCTGTTTATGCTTATACAAATTGTCAATATATTCTATCAATCATGAACGAAATTTGTACCGTAACCCTCTCCCGAGAAATTACAATAATTTACTAGTGCACTCTCCCGAGCTACCCTAGCTAGCTTTAATTTGAATAGTTCACTTAAGATTGAACCCAAGACTTCGTTATTCCTAATCCCGTCTTTACGCCTAAAGTTATAGATTCCTCCAATAACCTAGGTGTGGTGTTGTTCAACAATATACCTAAATATGCACTCTTTTCCAAGTTATGCACACTAAATAGGCACAACTAATTGGGACGTCTACAAATTAAGTACAACAAGAACGAAGTTGAACAAATAAAAATCTAGCTAACAATTTGTAATCACATAAACAAGAAGTTCATCACCCAATAGGTTCCATCAAAACTTTAGAAAAAGATTTAGCTACTTGTGATCAAAGAAACAAGAATAATAATTGAATTCATAAATAAATAATTGATATAAAGGAAAGGAATAAGTTGAGAGAGTTCTCTCTTACTAGTAATCTTGCAAAAGTAGTCAAAAATACAATGCTTGCCTCTTTTGGGCGAACTAGAGGTTTATATAGAGATTTTAGGGCTTAAAAACTGAATTTGTACAAAACTAGGACTAATATTGCGGCGCCTTCCATGGTTCGTCCGCTGTCCTGGACGAACCGCGAACGGAAATGTTCTCTGATTCTTCAAAAAGTTCCGTGAGCTTGTTTTTCCGCGGTTCATCCGCGGTCGCAAGTGAACCGCGGATGAACATTACTCCGGATTTCTTCTTCAATTTTTCAAGCTAACTTCACTTCAACTCTTCACTCTACCTCTTTATCATCTTGTGACTCCAAAAAAGCTCCTTTAGCATCCAATGGCTCATGTGTACCTATAACTCACCAATAAATGCTAATCAAAGCATTTTGTCATCATAAACAATATCAATTTAACAACAAAGTGTGATTATTTAGGGCATAATTATAGTCAAATTCACCTATTATCAATACCCCACACTTAAACCTTTGCTCGTCCTCGAGCAACCTTAATCACACCTTAGGCCAATTTCATTTATGTATTCCCCAAAATATGTCACAAAAGCTATCTTTCATGATTAACTTAAGATATGCACAATCTTTACCTAACCGTAAACTCTCATGCCAGCACATTATTGCTTACTCTAGTTATTATCAAAAACTTGCAAATTTACCATTTTCCTCCTGTGTTTCATGCCCTCACATAATTTATTGAGAGAAGTTCCCACACATAAACAATTTAGAACATGGAGCTTATAAATATCGAAAAAATTCACTCACTCTCAACAAAGAACATTCATATGTATATAGACACACCACACTACTAGAAATTAGAGCTATGTCAACACTTTTTTTTGCTACGGTTTTGGAACCGTTGCTATAGGTGGTCTATGGTTACGGTTCTAACCGTTACTAATAATTATTAGAACTACCGGAACACTTACTAATTGAACCGTTTCCATAGTCTACAAACCGTCCCTATAGAAGCATATATGGCAACACTTTATATAACCGTAACAATAAATCCATCTATGGGAACGGCTATCTCTATTGTTACGGTTATTAATTCCCTCTTTTTTTTTCACCCAAATTTTTAGCACCCACTAAAATATTGGTAGGGCCTGCCATCTTGTTTTCTTTTTTTTTTTATTTTAGTTTTAAAGCTCATAGAATATGAAATAGAGTAAATCCCTAAACATCTCCATTACAGTACTCCAAAAATAGCTCTAAAATCAGACCAAATCAGCGAAAATCCGTCAAAATTCCAAAATATAGCGAATTAGAGAGCTGTTTGCGGGGATTCAAGAGCTCTCTTCTCGATTGGGTTTGAGATTTTAGAGCTCTCTTCACGATTCAAGAGCACATTTTTTGGGGTAGTAAAGAATCCAATTGCTGAGAAATATTTGCCTTTTCTAGATTTCGACTAATATACAGTGAATCTCTTTAATATCAAAATTTTAGTGCCGAATCAAGGTGAGTGTACCTCAATTTTGGCTCATCAGTTCACTTAGATGAACTTTTTTCCATTTATTAAAAAGATTTTCTAAATTTCTTTTATGTTCTGCCTTTTAGATACCTCAATCTTTTAGAGCTCTCTTCGCGGTTATTGTGGAAAAGATTTCACTGCAAGAGCTTCAATACGGTATCCAATAAATCATCAGTTAGCTGATTTTGTTTGCTGCAGTAGGCATTAATCGCTTGAACTTCACTGTGGACTATTGGCTGTGTAAATTGGAGCTATTCCCTTTTATTACTGTACCCCATAAGGCCTACTACAGTTATGGTGCTTGTTTTTGGGAGGTGGGGTGGAAACCTGCTCCCTTGTTTTGTAAATTTGAGTTTTGATGTCTGTAATTTTGAGAATTTTTGGAAATTCTTGTGGTAGATACTTCCTCCCCCTTTAGTTTTTTCTCAATAATTCAATGGTTCCCCATACCTTCAAATTCTGTCTTGGCCTCTAGTTTAGTGACCAGTAGGGTCACTGTATCCTACTTGGACCA